>VFFE01007587.1:1793926-1974954 GCA_008921705.1 Burhinus oedicnemus | reverse complement strand
TTCCCCCCCCCCCCCCCTCCTCTTTGTTTTCTTTTCTCTCCAGCCCTTGCTCTTTTAGTTTGGAAAGTAAAATCCTGAGAAATGGCTCAGTTGGCCATTCACCTGCCTGGAAAACTGAACTAGATTGTTTCTTTCTGCTTCACACTCTGCTTATTAGTTTGGTTTCATGTAGTGTATGTACGGTGAGATTTGTGGATAGGTGGATTAGCCCTGTTACATGGCAGGCAGTGGAACGGATGCCCTGACTCTTTGCCAGAGGCAAATCCTTATTTCTGCCTTGGCTTAAAGAAATCTGTGTTTGAGGCAATGTATTCTGCTTCTCTTCATCAGGGTCTGCAGCAGTACTTTAATTTATTGGTATGATTTAGAACCTTATATTATTATTTAGCTTTTCTTTCAAGGGGGCTTTTAAGCTGCTCTGAAAGCATCCAAAGTATAACTGGGGCAAAGGCACTATATCAGAGTATAGTGGGGAAGACTGGAACTGTTAGAGGTTTGTATTTGTAGAGGTTGGAAGCAAGATGGTTGGGGGGGGAGTCTCTCCAAAGGAAGCATATGTGCAGCCTCCAGTTCGGAACAAGAAAACGGGGAGTTTGTGACTCCTGAACCATTTTTCATGCTTTTCTCCATGGAAACTGTTTTCATAGCTGCCTCTACTGCCTATTACTGGCTTCTATTATTTAGACACATTTGTTCAGAAAACATTGAGCTTAGTAGATTGGCCAAAAGATGCTGAGTGCTACTCAAGTCTTTTAGGTGTGTTTGCCTGAAGGGGAGGTTTCCCCCCAATGTGATTTTCTTGAATTGGACACAGAGAGATTTAGCAATGCTTGTATGGTACAATATGCAGATCAAATGGAGCTCACCTAAGTTACTTCAATTTCTGGCAGTTGTTCCTGGTGCTTGACAAGTAGGACATTGCCAGAGGTTTAGGGGTTTTTTTTCTTTCATTTTTTTGATGTAAACATTGTATTAAACTGGGCTGAAATCAGAGAATTGATGGAAAATTCGATGGTATCCAGAATAGTGAAATGATTCATTGGTTTTGAGGGTAACTTACATCAGCAAACTTGGTTAGAAGTGAAAAGTTCAACTCTTTTTTCTTTTCTTTTTTTTTTTTTTTTTTTAAAGGTGCTCTCATATAATGCTTGCTTTCAAATGGTGTTCATTGTGTGAGATTGTTTATTTTCTCAGGATCAGATGGATCTGGGCTGAATTCTGCTTTCTGAAATCCAGACAGGGTACCTCAGTGAGAAAATGCTAAGTCTCTTCTGTGGCAATTTAAATTCTTAATGCCCAGGTATTTACTAAGTAGTGTATCTTACCTTATGGGCCTTGGGTTCATCTAGCTTGCACTCATGGTGTTGTCTCTGCCAGACCCTGCTAAAATTCTCCGAAGTCCTGTCTAATTTTAATAGATTTGAGACAGAGTCACTGGGCTGAGACACTTCACTGCAGGGACCTCATTCCTTCCATGAGGCCAGATGGTGTTGAAGTCAGTGGAGAAGACTCATCCTGATTCTTAAACGTCTTTGAATATGACAGCCCGTACTAAAGAAGTGGCTTAATGAAGGGAAATCCTGCATGAAAGAGCTTTTGGCCCCAAAAGTATGAGCTCGGTAATATGCTTTGGGTTCTATTAAGAAGCCAGCTAATGAACAACTGTGGCTACTTTCATTATCACCATGTCATCAACACTTCATGGTACCTCAGACTTCAGACAATTGACATGGACAGTCAAGATATTTACCCTTAGTCAATAAGAAACCAGTCTGTCTACTTTAAAAAGAACTAAAATTGGAGGGACAAATGACTTGGGTGCTCAGAAGCCAGAGAACCTTCCCCAAACCTTTCCCCAAAATGAAGACCATTGATAATGATATAAGGATGTCACATGGACACCATTCTTAGTGTTATAAATGGAACAACTTTGATATGAAAATCACTGGGAGGAAATACGGAAACCTGTTATACTATAGATAGTCTTTGGATATAAGTTTCTGTGCTGCTCTTCTGCAAACTTGCATGAACCTGACTGGAGTGATTGGAGTTACTCTTGCTTTACACTGGTGTAATTCATAGCATATTTTGGCCCTTATTGCCTCATGTTTGGTTACACCTCTGGTAAAAATCATGCTATGCTGCTTAGGGGTAAATGGCCTTTAGAGCTTTGTTTGCAAGTTACTTGAGATGGGATGTGTATGTAGCTATAGAACCTCCTTCAACACATCAAAAATTATGAAATCTTATTTTTTAATTTGGTGAGAGTTGGGCTTAGCATGATGTGTGGCTGTCAGAGTAACATGAGCCTGTGTGTAGCAGAGTAATTTTTGTTTGCATAATCTGTTGGGTTTAGATTTGTGTAATCGTTTTTGTGTGTGCATGCACTCCATATCCTTCACAGAAATCTTAGAGCTTGACTGTCCCCAGTAAAGGGATCCCAATTATTAATTGGTGATGCCTTTCTGCTTTGTAGACTGAAATGTATTTCCTTGGGATTTTTTAAAATTCAAAATAAGCTTAAAATTAATCTGTAGACTGAGCAGTAGGAAGCATAGGTCTAAAAGGGGATTTCCCATTCTGTGAGTGAGATATATGCACCTTTTAGCCCCTTGGCTTTCCCAGTTGGATAAAATCTTTGGCATGGTTTCCTTCCACTCAGGAGATGAGTCAAGCACTGTGATGGTACTGTCAGTGTTCTCAATTACTTGCAAAGGGTGATTGTAGTCCTTCCTTGTTTGTACTGATTTAACTCATAAGTAGTTCCACTAATCTCAATAAGCCTCTCCTTGTTCACATACTTTTAACCAAGATCAGGTTATGTATTTTTTTCAGTCACATCTGTTTTGTTTATTTACTTGAACTCATTTGTTTTACTGCTGTCAGTGTCACCAACATAAATATGTAGGTCATGAAGGCTGATAGATCCTTCAATACATAGCTGGAAATGATGGTATGGTATTTGGAAAGGAATTGTTCGCTGATTTCCTAATATGATGGGCAAGGACTTCTAATATGGGAAAGAGGAATACATGGTAAAGGACAAATGATGAGAACATTGACTGTCATAGTAAGTTGCACAACATGGTTATGGTTTACACAACTAGGGAACTAATAGCTGTATCTGAAATATAAAGGAAGAAGACATTTTTCTGTCTCACTGTGGTACATGCCAGTACATGCTAGCCAGCACAGATGAACTGCCTTTTTATGAAATACATATTTATTTTTAAGAAAAAACTTTGAAAAGAAATCACTAAAGCAAACAATCCCTCAATTTAAGCAATTACAAATGGCATATGTAGGATTAGACCTAACTTAGCCATGCTTAGTCTAGCTGTACCTCTGTGATTTTGAAGGGGAAGAAGAGTAACTTACTTAAGTGAAGGTATAAATTTTGCAAGAAGAGACCTGTATGTTTACTCACTTTGACCCACTCTAGTGTTAAGGGACACAATACATTCTGGAGGGTGTGATGTGTTATGTAAAGACTGAAATATGATTTTGGGGTGGACATGTTACAAGTGCAGACTGGTCGGTGAGAATTCATGGGTTCTGTACATCTTCCACTGTAGAATAGTTAGAAATAGCAAGTTCAGCAAATTGTCTTTCTGCTCAGTTCTAAGGAGGAAGGAAAGGAGCCTTTACAAAAACATCTTAGAAGTAATTTTGACATTTTACCAACCTGAGCACATTAATCCTTAGTATTTCTGTGCAGCAGGTTAATATTACCAATGGCAAAAACAAGGCATAGGAAGACTGAGGCCCAGATTCAAAAAGACCTTGGGGTACTTAAGCCCATGTTGAGTGGTGCACTTAAATGACTGGTCCCACATGACAGCTTCCATAAGGATGAGAATGCAGATCTTTTGAGTTGCCATCCTGTGCCTTAACAGGGTAAGTATCCTCTTCCCATTTGTTGTCAGCCATAGTCCAGAAAAAGTGCCTCCTCTTACTTGCCACCAGAACAAAACATGCAAGACAGCTCATCTCAGCCGTATTCCAAAAGAACTAGTATCACATTCATAAAGTTACTATGGCCTTCAGTAATGAAGAGGCATAGCTGTCATTTTTCCTTCTTTTAATGTTGTATCTTAATTGTAATACAACGGTGCCTACACTTTTTGGTCAGAATTGGAGATGTGTTGTACTTGTTGCTGTGCAGGTTGTACCAAACTGTTTCCCTGGGGCTAAAGCCCCTGTGCTCTGAGTAGACAGAAAGAAGAAAGGAAATAACATTGCCCCATGTAACTGATGAGGAGTTGAGGCTTGGGAAAAAAATTGATTGATTGGTGATGTGAAAGCAGTTTGTAACAGACAAAGGAATTTACTTTGGACATTCTGGAGCTATACTTGTGGCATTGTGTATGTACATGTCAGTGTGGCTAGGCTGGCATTGCTGTTAGGGGAAGCGACTTCTCTTCCCCTGCAGGTTGTGTGGTTCTTCTGTGTGCTGGGTTTGGGTACAGGCCTTAGTTAACACCCCCCCCCCCCCCCCCCCCTTTTTTTTTTTTTTTTTTTTCTTCCTGGATTGGCTTTCACCTACATCAGTTCTCTAAGCTGGTTTGCTACATGGACAAGAAAACACTTGCAGGTGACCTGAGAAGGTTGAACTGCTGCTTGTAGCCTTAGTGTTAGCTTCTGTGAGTTTAAAGTGTATGTGAAACTACAACACATGACCCTGTCCAAAGTTTGGGATTGCTAGACGATTTTTTTTACCTGCTTTATTATATGTCTTATGTACTGAAGCGCCCTTCCTCCATGGAAACAGGCAACTGATGTCAGTAAATTCACTGACGTTTTCGCTGCTACTGAGTATCACCCAGCTAATCTTGCTGTCAGAGAACAGAGATGCATGGAGAAATTTTAGTTTGCTTCCTCTGTGGTACACCTCGCCATCTTGCATGTTCTGAAGATACATGCTACCTCTTTCCATTCCTTGTGTGATAATTTACTGATAACTCAATGATGGAAAAATCTCTTTAAATTTGAAGAAGTGACAATTTTTGAAATGATTCCCTGAAGCTTAGTAGCTTCACTTCACAAACAAACAAATAAACCTCTTATAAATACCTGCAGGAAAAACAACCAAAACCTTTAATTACAAAAGATGCCTCTATGCATTCAAAATCTTTGCCTTGTTTTCTTGTCAGGCCTCATTTCTACCAAGGAATCTCTTTCCTAAGGCCAGTGGGACTGCTGTGATGTAGGAGGACATAAATATATATGACAAAGGATGTGAAGGGGTGGAGCCCTGCCTCGATGTTGACAAAGATAATTGAGTTATTGGGGAGTTAGTGAAAAAGTTGACTCTTTGTTGGGAGACATGTCACATGGCATTCTGGTTGTGGGAACAATAAGTGTCCTCTGGCATCATTTATAGTTGCCATTTTTCCCCTTTCAGTTAATTCTCCTAATTCCTTTTGGCACTGTTTTCAGCAGCTGTGGAATAGATGTTTAAGAAAAAAAATTCTAGATACATTGCAGTCTATGTTGTCTGGTCACCTTGGTAGACATCATTAGCAGGTGGGGTACTTCAAGACATTCCTATTTATAACAAGAAAACCAATTCATATTCGCATATGCTTGTGTAGGGTTGCCAGAATTTAACCTTCTCTCTAGCCTCTGTTAGGAATACTGAGATACTTTAGCCAGTAGTTGAAATTGAATTCTAGTATTCCTATATGAAAAAAAACCCCAGATTTTTTGCTATGAAAGTTGCATGCTTTGCATCTGATATGCACAAAAGTGCAGATATAAATGTTTGATGTTCTGAGTAGTGCCGTTTGTTAAGGCATAGTGTTGTATACTAGTAATTACAGGCGTTAATTATAGAGGAAAACTGGATTATGGCTTTGGGTGCCCTCATTAGAGGGGACAGTGTATAAGTGGTCCTGGGAGGCTTTGTTAATTGGAGAAAACTTGTTTCATAGCATCTTCCTCGCCTTTTTCACCAGGAGGTAGTAATTTACTGCTACTTATACAAACACCAAATGAGACACTGCTACTGTAGTTCAGCACTGCTGCTCGGTGAGAGGAACAGTGAATGTGACTCAGCTTTGTTGGTTCATTTCCAGCCTTTCCCCACCTTTTGCCCTCTTTGGCCCTGCTTCACTTCTGCTTTCCTGGATTTGGTTCGGGTAGTCTGTGGAGGTGTGTGCGCATCCTGTGATGCTTCTTGATGAAGCAAGACCCCCCTTGCAAGACCTAATACTCACAGAGGGCTTCTTCTGAAGTATCAAGTATACCATATGGCAGCTATTGACGTCTTTCCATTTCTTTAGGAACCCAACCATAAACACGTGCACAGGCACCTGTAATTATGGACAGATACATTAAGTGCAATTGTCTTGCAACCGGGAGGCCTTTGCACTTCAGGAAACCCAAATAACTCTTCTGTATCTTTAAAAAGGAAAGTAACTGCAGGCCCTCTGGAACTCTAAGTTGCCTGTACATGCAGCTAATTATTTTGAGACTGAAACAGCACCTTTGAACCATGTCCATGAAATACATAATTAAAGTATCTTGTGTTCGATCATACCGTTGGACAGCTAATTGAAAATCACATTGTGTCTACATAATGAGACAAATAATATATGCATTTGTGCACTGATGAAATGACTTGTTCTGTATTCTTTTCCCCTTTAATTGCTACGATGGGAACTGGCAGAAGAGGACCACGTGCTGGGCTGTCCTTGATCAGCAAATCTAACAGACGCAGAGTTACTCTTAGGGACTCCCGTGAGTTCAAATAAAAGAGGCTGTGAAGGATGGGACTGCTGTTTCCAACAATTTCTGTACAGATGTGTAAGTCAGGCAGAACATGTTGGGTTTCCTGCTGTTGAGGAAGGCAGTGGCTAGTGCAGCATCTGTCTAGACTTCATAAACGAACGGAACATTTGTATTAATGGTGAGGAATGGCTTGAATGGTTTTGGCCTGTGTCTGCCCGTAGGATCATGCCATTCAAGACCTTCTGTGATGCCCAGTTGGCTCTGCTACAGCAAAGAGTCCCTGCAGAGCAGCTGGTATTTCAGCAAGTGAAAGTCTGGGGCTTGCCAAACTCCAAATAGCATCTGGAAGTCTTGCAAGCAGTGAATTGACCTCAGTTGGTCTCCTGAGGATCTGGTGACTCAAGAAGTATTAATGGCAGGGAGTACATCCCTCTTAGCCACATCCCTTGTGTGTTTTTTATTCCTTCAGTATCTATCTTGCTCCCTGTGGTAGACAAAATGCTGTGCTGTGTTTTATCATCATGCCATGAACATGTTTCTTGGAACATAAGAACACAGGAAGGATTCCTTTGTCCTCCTCTCCACCGTATGTTGTACATTTGCGGAAGACAGGCATACTCTGATCAGTAAAATAATTGGTTTGGTTATCTTTCTTGTTAACACAAAATTAATTTAAAGGTAAACATATATGAGGAGAATTCAAGGCTGGTCCTTCCCTCTGAAATGCACTGATGGTAACAGCCATAGAAAGGAGGACCCTGGGATGTCACTTCTTCCTCAGAAGATTCAGAGCTGCATCAGGGCTTAACTACAGTGGATCTTATGGTCTTATTTTTGTGGTGATGACTTGCATGATCTCTCTCTCATCACAGCAAGAACAGCTTTCCAGCTTACTGGGTCATTCATTTGGCTATAGAATTGCCTGGAAAGAGCTAGTTATTTCAGGTTAGCATTTATGCATACATATGTTCATGTATGTGTTCTTTATGTGAAATAAATTAAGTAATTTTTCTCAGCCTGCAGTCACATCACCAATCATAGCTTTCCTCTGTAGCTCTTGTACTTTCTGACATCTAAAAAAATGTCATAGTGCGTTAGTGCTAGGGAGACAAAGACAAGTACGGAAGTCTGCTGATGCTGCTTTTTACATTTAAAATCATGCAACATATCCAGGGGTTTAGGATGCATTTTCTCAGGGGGTTCCTGTGACCCGAGTTCCCTGCTGTTTACCTTTTGCAGTCACAGTCTTCTAATTACGATGCCACAGTTTTGAGAAAGGTTATAGTTGCTTCAACTGGCTTCAAACCTTGTGTTGCAAAATTATATTCTGCTGCTGCTAGTGCCTGACAAAGATCTGGTTTCCAAACAAAGGCAAAGAGGAAAGAACGAAGCAGCAGACCCTGCAGGGTTAGAATATTGTCTGTGTGATTAAAGCTCTTTTATTAGGCTGTGGCCTGTAATGGGAAAGAAAAAACATGATCTCCACTGATCTGCATTTTAAACAATGTTGAGGATTAGCAGAGGGGCAGCAGATGCACCTATTGAGCTGTAAAGGAAGGGATTCAAAGCTATATCATGCAGATGGGAGATTATTGTACTGTACCTCCCTGCCTGTGCCAGTCGGTACTCCTGCTGCTCTGCAAAGCAGCACTTATCATCTCCGTCAGCCCTACTTGTCCCAGAGCACACACAGCACAATAAATCTGCTTTAGCCCTGCCGCCGAGTTCAGTGGACACTCAACCAATCTAAACAAGCAGAACCCGATCTGTGGCAGCCATTCTGCTGCTGCTGGTAGGATCATGATATGGGCACTGGATGATAAACACATCCCTCCCTAACACAGTCTTTCAACCAGGTTAACCCTTTCCATTTGAACAGCTTGGTCTAACAATGCTGCATATCATTTTGCTACAGACCCATCCTTTTCCTAGAGCAGAGTGAGTAAAATGATAGGCGATAGGAGAGATTTTCCTTCATATTTTTTTCTATTCTGACATTGCTTCCAGAAATCAACATCCTTTCTCCTATCTAAAATACAGTGTTGTAATTTCACTATTGTTGTTTTCATTAAATGGATGATAAATTTGAAAGCTCTCTCACCAAATGTATACATTCATGTATAACATAGGAAGCACCTCACTTTTGCTCTCAGATTTTCTGCTGTAAGTCAGGAACAGATCTAGTGGCACAAATGGAATTATTCTCATTTTAGACTGCTGTAGCAGGGGATGGGTGTGAGGTTCATCTGGAATTTAATAAAAGTGATGGTCTACTGGCCAGTTATTTCTGCTCTAGCATATAGTTTGTAGTTAAAAATACATTAATAATGTTTTCCTCACTTTTACCTACGCTGACCAACTTAAAATGTGATTGTAGCATGTGCTTGGTTTCCAGCTCTGCCACAGGGTTTCCATGTGACCTTCAGCAAGTTACCCAATTTGTTCATGCCTAAAGTCTTTATCTTCAAACAGAGAAATAGCGTATAATTAGGTGTACTTTTGACTGCCTTATCTGTTTGGATCATAACCGTCTACCCCAAGGCAGGGCCTAGCACCTATTATGTGTATGCATCATTTTTATCACAGTAGAGTCCTAGTCTTGGGTTGAGTCTTCCCATATAAACAGCAATAATAATTCCATAGGTCTCCTTCACATAATCAGTTCTGTGTACTGTTAAGTATCTTCTCTTTAAAAATACTTTTCTCTGTAGCCCTGAAATATGTTCATGAGGCTTGAAAATGACTGGAGAAAATGATTATTTTCTGCAGCATCCTATTCTTATTGTGTTAAATGTGTCATAAAGTTGAGCTTTCCCAATAGCAGCCTGGATATTACCTCATGCTTTGTCTGCTCATATGGGGGCAGGAGAGAAAGTGCAAATTCCTATGTATTTGTAAATATGAATATCTCTTTGCTTCTTGGTTAGTGTTGATTCTGCCTTGTTCACCTCAGTGGCTCCACCACTTTGTAAACAGTTCTCTGTCTTTGCCTCAAAGGTTAAGCTCTGCTTAAAGCTGGAATGCACCTCAAATACTGACAGACTTCCCATAGCACCCCTATTTCTTCATCTTGAACAACTGAATTCCCACATTTGACAGCAGATTAGGAAATGCGAACGTTGAACCGTGGAGCAAGGTTTTAGATGCCAGTAAGTTATGTGCAGAAGTGGCAAGGATGCTGCCAAGGAGGTAGGGTTTGGCTACAGCAATGTGCTCGTTTGCACTTTTGTTAGGTTCTGACATGGGTCTGATCTCGTAGCTGTGAAGAGAATTACTATCTGAAAAGCAGCGTTGATGAATTTATATAATTTATATTTAAGTCAAGGCAATTTAAATCCTGGCTTCTTATTATGGTTTAAATCAGCAAGGGCAAAACCTCGTTTTCGTTTATTGATTCCATACTTATTTGTCCTTTGTACATTTTAGCTATTTTCCTAAAGAAAGGTTGATTTTCAAGTTGGTGGCCATCCACATATGTTGATTTGCAAAAATATTCTCTTTACACAAAATTTAGTATTGTTTTTCTGTGATTAGGAAGACAGTCTTTACCACTGTCCATAATGTAGTTAATGTGCATTTACTTGCATCCTTTCTTTAAAATCTTTTGCTACATTGCAGATTGCATTTTCTACTCAATGTAGATGGACGTACATTCTTTATAGGTAATTTGCATCAACTTCTGTTAGGTTTGGAAATTGAAGTGAAACTAAATTGATTAAAATAATTAAAAATCATTATTTATTATTCAGGTGTGCTGATTCCATTTAAAAATAAACATAAAGGAAAAAATATTTTAGAACAGTTTGGTTTGAACAGTTATGAAACATGAGGTACATCTAGGCAGGCACTATACAGAGCTCTCTGCTGACTTCCCAGTGCACCTCACTACTCCAGCTGGCATTTCTGGGCTCTGGAAAACAGCCTGTGTTGCGCTGGAATCTGCAGCAGGTGGGGATCCTCACTTGGAATTAGAATGAGACCAACCAGACCTTAAAGCCAGGTCACTGGAGGAGGAAGTCTCAGCTTCAATTACGTGTATTGTTACTCTTCTGCCATTTAGCAATTCCAAAAAATGGATTGATTTGGAGTGTTTGAGGTAGGGGTAAGCTTGGCAGATAAACTTCACTGGGATAGGGAAAGGGTAAGCTATCATTATAGTCAGCAGCTTAAAACTCAGTCCAGCAATGACTCTTTCCTGCTGTGTGGGAAGAAGTAGAGAGCAATTTGTATGGCTGGGTGTCTTGTGAGGGCATGTAAGCTGAAACAATCAGGAGGAAGGTTGGGGTGAGGAAGGAGAAGTCTTGTTTCACATGCCCAACTAATAAAAGCATGAATTTGCCACAGCAGTGGCCCATTCACGACATTGCCTGTAGTCAGAGCAGAAGCATATGAAGTTATCCTAAAGCTAGGAAGGTCTCTGCTTATAGGAGGACTCCTGTGAATGGACTGTGGCACAGCTGAAGAGAAACAAAGAGCTCATTCACATCTTTCTTTCTCACTCCCTCTTTGTTGTACAGCTTCTGATTTAGTACTAGCTAGAAAACTTTAGGGGAAGGTTTTTCTGTTAGGATAAAACATGTAGAAAACATGAAGAATTACTTAGAATAATTTAGATAACATTCTTCAAAACTGCTGCAAAGAAGCATTGTTGTTCCATTAAACGTCCTTAAAACACTCTGCAAGTGTTCTTTGCTCATTAATACCTATAGAGACTGAATGGAAGAAAAACACTGAAGGAACCAAATGCAATACATTCTATTTTTGAGACCAAAGCCAGGAGGAATGGCTGATACACCAGACAGTTGTGCGGCCATCCAGAGGTACTTTGACAGGCTGGAGAACTGGTCAGGCAGAAACATCACAGAGTTTAGCAAGAGGAAATGCAAAATCCTGCACTTTGTGAGGAGTAACCCCAGGCCCCAGTACATGCAGGGGACGAGCCAGCTGGAAGGCAGATCTGCAGAGAAGGACCTTGGGGTCCTGGTGGACAACAAGCTGGCCATAAGCCAGCTGTGCACCTTTGTAGTGAAGGTGGCCAACAGTATCCTGGGCTGCAGGATTAACTAGATCAAGGGAAGTGATCCTTCCCTTGTGTTCAGCACTGATGAACTGCATCCAGTTCTGGGCTCCCCAGTGCATGAAACATATGGACTTACTGGAATGAGTCCAGGATAGGGCCACAAAGATTAAGGGTCTCAAGTACCACTTGTAAGAGGAGAGCTGGGACCGTTCAGCCTGGTGAAAATGTTTGAGGGTTTCTCATCAATGTGTATAAATCCATGATGGGAGGGAATGAAGAGAGAGCTGACTCCTTTCAGTAGTGCCCACTGACAGGACAAAAGGCAATGCGCACAAATTAAAACACAATTCAATCTGAACACAAGAAAACACTTTTTTACTATGAGGGTGGTCAAACAATGGAACCAGGTAGCCAGAGAGGTTATGGAGTCTCCATCTGTGAAGGTATTTAAAACCTAGCTGGACATGGTTTGGGGCAGCCTGCTCTAGCTGGCCCTGCTTTGAGCAGGGGCTTGGGCTAGATGATATCGAGAGGTCTTTCCCAGCCTGCATGATTCTCTGACTCTGTAACCAACAGCAGATTCTAGATTCTTTTTTTCTTTTCTCCTCACCAGTGGATTCTAGACTGCTAACACAAGTCAGGCAGCATGTTTAGAGAAGAGTTGATTTGTTTCTTTAACCCTGTTGCTAAATAACTGGCCACCTGCTACGCTGATTTTCTTTATTCTGCTTCCAGTGCACTGCCATCAAGTGCAGTCTGGATGTTTCTGCTCTAGTATTCACTCACCTGGTTGCCTCTGTGCTTGCAGAAGGCACCTTCTCTGCCCAGTGCAACATTAGGTAGAGTACAGAGCAACATTCACATACACTTGCAGAGGTAGATTTTGAGTAGAGTACGCTACAGAGAAGAGAGACAAAGGTTTTCAAAAGAACCTTCATTTTAGGCTTCTTCACGTTACTGTTAGTGGGATTTACAGTTGATGCTGTGGGCAGAGGGACTCTCCTTCATATTTGACAACTTGCAGTCACACAGGGCCATAGATTTGTCTTAATTCCCTTGAATCTGACAAGAGGGGAGCACCTTTGCTCTTTCTCAACTGCAACTATGAATATAAGCCTCTGTTAGATGAAACTTATCTGAGAAGTAAGCTTCTGTTTCTGTGTTTCTCTGTCTATCTCCTGGAGCTTGCTAGGGCTTCTATCCCAGTGAAAGGGAAGAGAGGAGATCTAGTGTTAAGGACTTTTAAAGTCTTGTATCTGCAAGTGAAAATGGTCCCTCAGGAAACTTTGGGCAGATCCTTCTGCAGCTGAAATCTGTGGGGCTGAATCTGCTACACACTCTACTGTTGGTAAGGCTCACAGTATATACATGCTTTTGGGCATTCCTGTTTCTAATGTATGTAGCCAGTGTCCTTGCGCAGGAGGCCTCATGGACCGAGGCGGGATCTCAGGAAGCAAATCCTGTGCTTATGGCATTGCTGTTGCACCGTTTTGTGACATATAGGTCACTCCAGCTCACAGTGTTTCCCATACTGGTTTTGTTTGTCCAACTGACAGAGCCATACTCGTTGGTTTGCAGATTGAGTTACCAAAATTGGACTTTCCGTCTCTGAGGACTGAGGCTCTTCTATATTTATCCTTTGCTAGAGTTCCTGATTCTCTTTTTAAAGTCGACTTCCATCCTTGCTGAGAGTTTTTTAAATTATTCCCTTAATAAGATTTGGACTGCAATCTCTAACCTTTAGTGTCTTAAGCATAGAGGGTCACAGACAAATGATGTTTCTGTGGGATACCTGTCCTGCCAGATAAATTCTATTTAGCTTCTGATAATTCTTGTGTTCAGGAGAGACTCTTAGATAGCCTATCGTATGCAGCTTCGTCATAGCCTTAATGTGTGAGTGGCCTGACCCTGCAGTATGAGTAAAGACTATCACAGCAGTTTCTAGTCACTTAGGAGCTCATAATACAAAGCCAAAGAACATAAGTGTGTGTGTAATGTTCATGAGGACAAGACAGTATTTTCTTGTGCTCTTTACAGGCAGTATCCCTTAAGGCCAGTGGCTTTGCAGAAAGTGATACATGATTTGTCTAATGCCATTATTGCTGGGTAGTACTGTATTATCTTAGCACGTTTATCCCCTGTGTATGTCGGAACACTGAATGGGCACAGCAATCTCAATTATTTCTGAGCTGCCTCCTCTTCTGAGCATGAGTGGCTCTGAGTCAACACTGAGCTCCTCTGTGGCCACTGTTTGTAGACTGCGCTGTGTTGTGTCACCTCCTTGGAGAGGCTGGGAGGGCTGCAGCTCTCCTTGGTCAATGGGAATTGGGAATGATTCCAAGGAAGCCAATGGGATCACAGTAGTGTATGTGCAGGGAAAACCAGGTCCTCATATGGGAGTGTTGTTCTCAAGAGACGGTGTTTTTAACTTTCGGCCAGACTTTGTAGCTTTAAGGGGGAAGATGCTTATTGGTCTTCTGCTTATTTCGATGTACTTGTCCAGGCTTAAAACTTGTCCTTCTTCTTAAGGTGATTTTTTTTGATTGAACCTTTCTGAGTCTTCTGACACCTCATGCCAAGTGTGGGGCCAAGAAATACAAGTATTAGTAGAAGAGAAAGCAATCAGAGGAAAAATCCTGGGGATGAGATTCTCTGTTGACATCTAGAAAACTCATCCACTCTTTACCCTGGTTTATTGTGGCTCTGGCCTTGAACTAGTGTTTGTGGGGAGCCTATTTAAGGATTTTATGTTGATACTAAGAAATTACCAGTCTGAGTAAAGGCAAAACCCTTTCGTGTATGGGGGCGTGGTGCAGTAAAAGATGCTGTAGATTCAAGAATAACAATGCCTGCAGATTTGTTTTGCCTTAGTGATAGTTAATACATACAGGGAGTTGTATACTGTGGTAACTGTTGAGAACAGCTGGTTCTGGCATAACTGTAAGGTCTTCTACAGCCAGATCTTTTCAGCACTTCATCTCCTTCTCTACAGCAACACCCATTAGAGGCAGCTGTGAACTGGTCTGCAAATTCCTGAAACAGATAAGCCTTTGCATTGACTTCAGTGGACTTCAGATGAGACCCATGGGTTTGTTCATCATCCTCCCTAGTGAATTCTTCCAGAAGAGAAAAATTCACTGTGGGATCTTCCAGCAACCCGGGCAGGTCTTGTTGCACAGAAAACCTGGAGCAGAAGCGTGACACAAAGATGTGTTTTGACAGCACAGTTTTCATGCTACTGTCCTTTTATAATCACCAGTTGCTGCCTGAGTTTGAAATTGAACTCTATTTTTGGAAATACTTAGCCTCAGCCACTCTCGTATGAATTTCCAAGTGATGAAGCTGGGTATCCAAAGGTGGGTTGCAGCGTGCATGTTTGTATTTATCCAACTACCTTTCTTCTGAAAGGAAATTAAATTCACTTCATTTTCTTTCTTTTTTTGTGGAGGCACAGCTGACTGTGCTCTCTAAGTATTACATTGTTTCTCACAAACCATACCTTAAATTAATGAGGTGCTTGGGCCTTTTTTATAACTGTGTATTGAATATGACCCCCTGCTTTCCTCTGTCTGTAAGGAACACTGTGAACTAGCTGTGGTGAAGTTTGTACTACATGAGCAGGCAGCTCCTGTTCTTGGCATAGAAGTCAATAAATGCTTTCAGCTCCATGCTGTGACCTGAGCCATTATTCTCACATTAAAGGAGATACTTTTGAAAATGTTTTTTTTTTTAATGCCTGTTTCTGTTCATTAAAATTATTATAGTCTAATTTTTTTTGACCTTTAATTCTTTTGCTGTGACTTTCTCTTTTTTAAGCCAGAAATCAGTTCTCAAATGGTCTTTCTTCCCATTGTCCTAAGCCAGAGGCTGGAAGTTTCTCATATTCAGTATAATTAAGAGAATGTGGTATTTCCTACACTTTTACAGAGGAACATACTAAAAAATGGGAAAAGCAGTCTGGTACAATTGTGTCATGAGATCTCTGCCTTCATAGTTTTGTAATGCACACAATCCACTATGGAGGACAGGAAACACTTAAAACATTTGCTGAAATTGAGACTACGTAGGCCCACGTGTTGGGCTATAGGAGCCATGTGAAAATATCAGAATCTTATTAAAATTATTTATTTCAATTTCTTGCCATTTCATCCTATGGAGCTGTGTTCTGCAGACCCATAAGTCTGCTGTTACAAGACTCCAGACCTTCCCTCAACCTCTTGCCCCTCCAGTAGCCTCAGGGCCACCCCCTCTCCATCCACCTCCCCTGTCCCCTTGTCTAACCTGCCACCAAGGCAATACAATTGGACTCTGCTCAGAAGTTTATTCTTATGCTGACTGACCAGCAAGGCATTTTCTCTTAGCCAGACTGAGTGACTGAAGGCTAATCTGTATCCTTACCTTTCCTGTACTGGGGCAACTTACAAGGTCTCTCCGTAGCCAGCTGCTGAATTTTGTTGAACCTGTTACTGATGGCTTGCTGTTGAATTTAGTTGGTGTTTGCCAGAGGGATCCAGAGTTGTTGGAGATGGAGGGTGCGTGGACAGCTAGACATGCAAGGTATCTGTATTAACCTTGTTTCACTAGGAAGACACATTAGTTGTGGGTTTTTTAAAATAAAAAAGCCAGCTATCATGCATTCAAACAGGAACTTAAGAAGTCTGAAACTATAGTAAGAGGTACTGCATTAGCAATTCAGAGAGGTTTGAACTTAGGCATTGACTCAACAGGATTTAAATACCAAAGCCCACTACCCTCTTGGGAGGTCTTAGTATCATTTTGGAAAGGGCTAGGGCCATACCACGGGAGCCAAATACAGAGCAGGGAAGATGAAGTGTCCTTACTGTGCTCTTACCCGAACCCTGGCCTGATTCTCCTCTTGTATTTGATAACATGAAAATGAATGGTGGGAATATCTCTATGGAATGACTTTAACATGAAGTTCTCACAGTCTCAAAAATCTTTCACAGATAATGAGGTCCTTTCAAGCTTTTTTGGATGCTGTTGACTGAGTACAGGAGAAAGAACCAAATCCGAGAGGGAAATACTAGCACAACTCAGGTGTTAGATGTTCTGTTTGGTAGGTGCTGGTTGATCAGCAAGATGATGTGCTTATAGGTCTGGACTAGCCACAGCATCTGCTCTCTTATACATAAAAGAAAGGAGAGAGTAAGCTATATGGAAGAAAACTATGCAAGTGATAGGTGAACTGCAGGACAAGTAGGTAAAACTGTGGAGAATGTTACTGCAGGAGACATAAGAAGCTACAGACAACGGGGGTAGAGGTCCATAGATGTGGTGAGGACCTGTTAGGATGGGACTGGAGATCTCATTAGGGAACATGAGGAGGATCCAGGGTTTTTGTGGTGGACAACAAAATGAAATTTACATGTTTCTAACCCTAAATGAGATCTGCAAGAGATCAGCCCCTATTAGTTCTACTGGGTACAGAACAATTTGTCCTTGGAAAGAAATCTGTAGCTGTAGAACAATGTATGTGGTGGCTATCCAACGCATTTCTCCCCTGGCTGCGTATGGGCCATATCCCACTGCCATTAACAAGCCTTTCTGGAATTCATGGAGATTGGGATGTGCTGCATGTGCTTGTTACTTGCTGTTTGGCACCTTGTTCATAGCATGGGTGCAAGTATGGTTAATCCAAATCACTTCTTGAGCCTGCAGTGCAGCATATTGGCAGTCAGTGAAAATCCTGTTAGGAATCTGTCAGGGGGTGATTAAGAGATGTCGAAGGGCAGAGTAAGCTGTAACAACACTGAGCCGTGTAGATGAAGTGTTCTGTGATGAGCCTAATCTTGTGAAGAGCATGACCTTTGTCTTCTATATAAAGATTTTCCATGGTAACCCTCCTTTTTAATTAAGCTGAAACAGTCTTGGTTGATGGGAGGGTCAAAATGATGTGAGGACTTCCGGACAGAGGCAGGGTGGAAAGGTGTGGTGAAGAAGGGGAGATGTAGGAAATAAGCATAGAAAATGGGATTAACATCAGCTAAAAGCACACATGAAGAGCAGTTTATCTGCTGTTTCCCCTCCTCCTTCCTTGCATCCTCTTTCTCTGCTGCGTGTAGTTCCCTCCTTGTTAGTACATTAGACCTTCTCGCTAGGTCACTGGACCAAGGGGGGACATTGTGGCTCATTACTCAGACGCTACCTAATTATAGCGACATGTTTTCTGAAAGATATCTTAGGTAGGGTAGACAGAGCTCTGCTGGCTTCATGTTATACCTGAAAATGGCCATCTTTGGTCATCTCCTGACAAAGGATTAATGAAGTCTGAAGGGGGGCATGGATCTCATCATCCCTTAGAAGAAGTTTTTCAAGGAAATGTACAGCTCTTGGAAAGTGGAAAGAAAAGCTTTTGAATCTGAGAATTGAGGGCAAAAGCAGAATTTTCCCAATACCCATCCAGAGATGATAAAAAGGGAAATTTTTTTCTGGTGCATCAATGGAAAGATCTGTTATATTTTATCTTTTTAATTTGAAAACAATGAAACCACTCTTCTCTTTCCCTGTCTGCAGGGGGTGGGGGTTCTGCCCAAATGCTTTCAGGCATACACATTGGAGGCTGAAGTCTGCACTTCACCTGTGCCAGCAAAGCTTAGCCTCCTAAGTGTTTTTATATGGGAACAAAGACTTGATCTGAAATAGGAGCTCAGCCCACTAGATATCACAAGCTGCTGATAGATCCCAGAGGGCTTCAAGAGTTTGTTAGTTTGGCTGATGAAATAATGGCATTTTACAAAAGCAGCATCCAGTGTGCCCATCAAGGTTTGTGTCCTGGTTCCCTCAAGGGAGGGGCTGTGCTCTTTAGACAGATGAGTGTCTATGGTAAAATGGGAAAGAGAGCATGTTAAAAGGACTCAACAGTTGCATTCTTTGCTATATTCAGGGGGCACAAAGTGTTTCTGAGAAGTATTGATTTATGAAATATTGTAAGAAAGAGACCAAGATAAAAATCAATAGAGGTGATGTTGGTTCTGTGTGTTTTGATCCTGCTGAGCTTGGAGGATGATCCTACCATAATCTCTAAGGCATACAGTGTAAAACCTGCTCCTAGTGAGCTGCTGTGTGTATATATATATGTGTCTGTGTCTCTTGTTCTCTAATATCAGGCATGTGGATCCAGTCACATCTGAGCTGATGCATTGTTCTCACGAATCTTTGAGCTTAGGAGTGTGTCCCTTTGGCTGGCCGAGCCAGTGTACATTTGACAGCGCTCGTAGCTCAGGAGAATAAATCTAGGCTATAGCAATTTAGTGTGCAGCTTGCCTGTGCTCTGAGCTAAGGCACGTGAATCCTGGCACTGATGAACATCTCCTTCCATGCTCCTACTGAGCATTTGAACTCTGGCTTTAGTCCTACTGTAATTACAGTTTATTCAATTTAGAAACAGTTGTTGCATGAGCCCTCAGAACAGCCTTGTAACACTAGAATCTCTCTGTAGAAGAGCCCATGGTCAAATTATTTCATTACCAGTGTGGGTAGCTCTATCCTCATCCTTTTAAATTTCTAGACAACCCTATACCTCCTTTCCCCATATGCAGTTATAAATCGATACTGTATAATTTGCCTGTCACTTGATATAAGGGTCTGTTTATTTTAAAGGCAATAATTAGAGATAACAATTGCTATAGAAAAATAAACATCTGTTCAATGAGAAGACTGAGTAATTAAGGGCAATTATTGGTTTCCATAAGTAGGATGCTCAGTAACAAAGTTCTTTCCAGTGCAACTAAGAAGAGCCTAAGATGCGTATTGTAGGAGACCAGACATCTATGCACTAGAAAATTGGGGAATGAAATGGAAGCTATTAATGAGAAATTATCTAGACCTTTCTTTCCAGATTGTATTTAAGATGCAGTTTTCCTAGTTGTAATATGTAAAACTTGCAGGGTTTAGGGGGTTTAGATCCCTTTCCAACATTCTTTGCAAGGATTAATCAGTTAATCCTTCTACAGCCCTTGCAAGGCAAGTAAGTGTTACTATCCTTATTTTACGGCTGTGGAAATCGTGTTGCTGTGGGCCAAATTTTAATCCATTTTCCACTGTTGTAGATCTAAAGCAACTTCACTGCAGTCAGCAGTTAGATACTGTAACTGAACTGATTTAGCCCTAATTGAAACTACAGTGTTTGTGAAGATAACTGAGAATAAAGAGCAAGAATATTACACTTCAAGCATTGTCCTACGCTCCACTTGATTTGTATTAATGCTTTTGTTTGCTTTAAGGGTTGATTTTCTAAACTGGCATCCTTGAAGGTTTGCAGATGCTAATGCATGTAGTTTTCAGGAATGACCATCCATAAATACTTTTAAGATTTACAACAGCAACCTCCAATTTGTGGGGATAAATTACATTACTTGTATATAAAGAATGTATATACAAAGCTTATATACAGCAACGGTGTACACACACACTAAGCTTTTTTAAAATCAGTGTACTTGGGTTTGTTCAGCCTAAGATTTTTGTTCCTCCTTTATTCCAGATAGTTTGTTACCAGTCAGCCCTGAAGTAAACCAGAAATGTTTTTGTCCTGCAGTGCCTAGATTAACATTTGCAGAGTATTCATTGACTTGAATTAATTGGCAATTAGCTAACTCAAGTTAGAGGAGGAGTGATATTTCTCTCTAGACGTTCTTTTAATTGCTCATGCAGCCAAAATGGATAATAGTGGCCAGACCAGGCCTTTCCACTCAGATTTTTTAAAGAAGTTTTTTGACAGTGCGCTCTGAAGTGAAATGAAGAGCAAGCAACATGTGATGTGCAGCTGATTATCTGAAATCAGTGGCTAGTTTCCCAACTATAGAAATTTATCAATACTCACAAACAGGGCATTGGGTTGGTTTTAATTCAGAAGAAAATTAAAAGACCTCCATTTACCATTGGAAGAGTCATATGTATTAAATGTAGCAAATGAACCTAATTTTTCGTTCCACTTCTTGAAGTAGTTATTTGCCTTATGGTTAAAAATCAGGGTAATGAATTACTTGTGTTTAACATTTCTGAAAGACTGGGGGAATGTTACTCATTTACAATGAGTATACCATAAGTGCTGTATTTAAACAACAATGTTGTTTCATTATTTATTAGTTTCTCTCTCTCGAAATGATACTTTGTTTCAGGTTGGTGTATTTGGCAGACTCCAGGTTTGGATAGGACTGAAAAACAGTTCCCTCTTGTTCCCAGAACGTTTCTTTCTCTAATGAAGAGTTGTAATAGCGGGATAATTAGTAAGGTGTTACTATCCACAGTTGTGTTCCCTCATGCTGCTATTTACACAACTGTAAAGTGGGTATGAAATAGCACCAGGCCCGAACTCTTTATTCAATCTGCGTTAGAGAAAATGACTACACAAAATGCAAGGAAAAAGTAAATCAGCCTTTTCTGAAACCCTGTCCTAGGCTGAAAAGTCATGCAGGTGATTGCTAGTTACAGTGTAGGCCACGGAGATGACTTCCTGTGATCAGGGATTCACAGTGAATATATTGTCTCAGCTGGAGGGAAGCTTTTGTTTCTCCATTCCCACAGTACATTCTTCTTGGGTAAAATAAAGGATTGCTGCTTCAGGATGGGCTCGCCACCTGTCCAGCTGATCTAAATCTGTCCCTCGCTCACAAGCTCCTGTCCGTTTCAGAAGAGATCTGTGTATCTTTAAGCATCTGCAGAGCAGGAGTTTACCAGCAGCAAAATGCGCAGGCATGGTTGTTAGCAGGTCAGTGCAGCATTAGGCTGCATCAGGCCTGTACGCTTCTGTTTGCTCTTCTTCCTTGAACGGCATCTTTCCCTTGTGTCATCTGGGGTTCCTCATGCTCATTGATTTTCAATTCATGGCTTTTAATTATAAATAAAAAGGCAATGTTAGCTTACACATCCCCTTGCTTTTCTGTGTATTCATGTTTTCTTCTTTCCTCCGCAACCTGAAATGATAGAGCTGGTTCTGGTGCTGTTCAGTGGCTAAGATCAAAAGCAGTCCAATGTTTGCAGCTCCTAGGATGTAACAGCCTGTTTGAAAGCCCCAGCATGTCAGTGCCCGAGAGCCCCCAGGAACCATCAAAGGATGGAAATCTGAAGTGTGCCCAGAGGAGTGAGCAGGTGTGACAGCTATGTGGGTGGTTAGGGGGAGCTTCAGGTGCTTGATTTCCACAGCATCTTGGATTTTCTGCCAGGATAGACCACAGTTAACTTCAACAATCATGAAGATTACTTGCCTGCATTTGAGGGGTTAATTACTCACAAAGCTGACAAGTTCAAACGCTATTTGTTGCCTGTCAGACTTGCTTTAAGCCAAGCCAGTGCAAAATATCCTCTTAGTGGCAGCCTTCTTTGTTTTCCTTTGGGGACAACACAGGTACCTGTGCTGGCCTGAATGTATAGATAAGCTTTACAGGTAAGTACCTGTGTGTAGAGGAGAGCAAAAACTGGAAGGGCCACAGCCACTTCCACAACCCTGTAAACATACCTTGGACACTTGTTTCTAAGTGGGCATTTCTGCCACTTCCATTTCAATAATAGCTCAGCAGTTTGCTCCTTATTCTCTCTAAGGGTCTATCATTATGCAGATATATAATGCATCTTGAATGGTTTATGTTTTCTGTCAGGAAAAGGGCTTCCTAAGCATCAGAAGCCCACAGGAGTTCAAAACCCCATGTAAGTCATCTCTGAGTCGTTATACACTAGACTGGAATTGCAGGACAAGAATAGAAGTCCTGAGTACAAGCCCTTCCTGCCCAAGTTCAATTAGGATTTCCTAGTACTAGCAGGAGGGCCTTATCGTATAGATGGACTTACTAAGAGGGGTTTTTTTTTTGGTTAGGCTGGCATGCAAATGTCAAAAGGAAGTGCCTAGAGGAGGGGGAAGGAGGTAAGGCAGTGATGTGTTTTATTTTTATCCTACAATTACATTCAGCAAATTTAGTACTGTGAGAAGTGCTGTCTTGGGCTGTTCAGAGGGTTGTCTTAAAGTTCTCTCTCCACAAAGCAGACAGCCATGGCAGTGCCTTTTTTAACTTGATTTTTAAGGAGTGAGATGCAAATCAAGAGATGTCATGCAAATCGGGAGAAGAGGAAAAATTCATTAAATCTCACATGTGTTTTCTCATTGTGTCCTCTGGTACTGTGGTATAAATAAAGAACAACTTCTTAAGGTCGATGAAATTAATTCAGTATAAAATCAGTGTAGTTCAGTATCAGTGTGATTTTTGCAAGGTGTGCAGTGTATTCTAACAGTTGATTAACTTTTTTATCGGAGTAAACAGAATGGTGTAATCTTGATTTTTGAGTTTCTGTGGATGGTTAGTAGCCAGAAGGACAGAGGACTGTAAAGATTGCCAGTACAGCATGGTGGTGTCCCAGAAGTTCACGGTTAAAACCCTTCTATGACTCAGTGACAGGATACTTCAGGGAGGACAAAGGAAAAACAGCTTACAGATCAGCCAAGTTCAGTGGGACAGGTGTCTTGATTTTGGAGCAACAGTATTTGAAATCAAACCCTGAAGTGTGAGATACCAGAAGTCTATATTTTCTTCGGGGTGAAGGACCAGTTAGAGAAAGCAGTTGTTTGTCACCTTTATTGATCTCTTAAAATAATTGGTCTGCAACACATTACAGTACAGCACTGTGCCACAGATCCTGGGAGTCTATATATAAAGGACTGAGCTAGAAGTTCTGACAAGATTTGGAAGTGTAACTAAGAGCAGTATGTAAAGAATGATGTGGTAGTGCTGCAAGAGTGATGTAGAGCTGTGATTTGTTCTGGAAGCAGGAAGGAAGCAATCAGCACAGATTGAAACTGTGCACACTTTCAACAAAGTGGTGCCAAGTAGCCACTTACCAAACACAGAACAAAGCCAAAGAGAAGCAGCTAAGTACGGCTGCAGCTGCTATGAATGATGAACATAGAGCCAGTAGTGCTATGGATAATATGATAAATTTATTGAATAGACAAAATTCAGACATAAGAGTGAGGATTGGCTGGACATCACAGCATCCTCCCCCAGCTGTGCTTCTTGGCCACTTCAGACAGAGGACAGGCTATTGCTCTGCACAGTTTCAAATGTATTTGTCAGTGCACAGCATTCTTAATTCTTGTGACTTGTTTATGTCATGGCTGAAAGTAACGATGTCAGCATTTAACCAGATGACTGAGAAATTATGTGACTAGAAATAGCCAGAACACTTGAGCACGCCGTAAAAGAGATGTGACTGGAAGAGGGTGGGGAGTTTATTTCTTAGCATAATAACCAGTGGTTAATGGTTCCAAATTTATGATTAATTGTGTAGAAAAAGATGGACAGGTATCTGCAGGAGATTGCTGGAGTCCCTGATGAAACTCCAGTTCACTTCACTGGGGACAGTTTGTAGTAAGGCAATAGTCTGTATCTTCATTCATCAATAAGAAGTGTGAAGTCCTGTGTTCATTGTTTTGCTGGACTGCAGATCTGTTGTGTTCAATTTGCAGATAAACCAATATGTTTAGCTTTGTAGTTTGCATCAGGGCATGGGGTTGGGACCTTAACTGCAGCCCAACCTAGGAGCTGGGAGCTGAGCTAGACTTTTTCTTACTGTGTCATGTCATTGCTCATAAATGCTCTGTGAAGCCCAGCAGGTCTCAGTGACACCAGGGAGGTGCCATTTCTTCTTACTTCAGTTATAATTGAATTAAACTAAATGGCAATTTGGCATATTGTGTGTGGAGTGGGATGGGATCCAGCCTATCAGGTGTTGTGCTGCATGTGCACATTTGACAAGGGTAAAAGCTGAAGCAAAGAAGATCTCACTTGACTAGACCTACAAAGTACAATTTTTCTGGATACAAATTTTCTTAATGGTGATAGAATTGAGAGCTCAGGCGAGTATCTTAAATGCATTTGTGGGAGTTACCTCAATGTACTTTCATGCAAGTCAGCAGATTTAGGTCAAAAATTTGCAGAAGGTAATGCTTCGTGCATGTTACTTACCTCTTTCTTTTAATTCTTGGAATTGTGTTCCATTTTTTGGTGATAGCTCCGACATCCTGATCCTGTCAGGATCCTTTTGCCAATATAATCATTTAACAGCACTCTTAAGTTATTTGAGGACAAGGATATAGTAAATAATAACAAATAAGAAGAGTTTAGAATTATATCAGCATATGTTGGTGTTCCTCCATACCATGATGTCATTCATCACAGTGTTAACTTTATACAACAGGGTAAATTAAAACACTAAGGGAAAGCATAATTAAGTATGTTTTTATTATGATCATGAAAACTTTGGAAGGAGCTAGAGAAACGTAGAGGCCATGTCTACACTGCAGACATTTGACCATCTAGTTGTGTTGATTTCTGAGCTTTCGTTGACATCAGGTGTCAGCAAAAGCCTTTATCCTAGTACTGTTAAATTGGCAGAAGTTTACTTCCTACTGGTAGAATGCACTTTGAGTGGTGAGAGCTGGAATGCAGTGCTTCAACAAAAATACAGCTTTGATGGCAGAAACTGCAGCAGCATTAAGGATGTTGGTGGCTTCACTGCCAAATGGTCATAATGTGGGCAGCAGGGTCTTCATTACTCACAAGACCTTATCTGGCTGGAGGAGGGGCTAGTAGAAATTTGTTTGCCAACTGCTGGGTGGTGTACTAATAGCAAAAATCTCAACAACAGCTATCTCTAACCAATTCTTCCTTTCTGTTTTGCTCTGTTTCTCCTGCAGGGCTTGTGAAGTTGGGGGTTCACTGTGTCACATGTCAGAAGGTCGCGATAAAAATTGTCAACAGAGAGAAGCTCAGTGAGTCGGTGCTAATGAAGGTAATTTTCTAATGGGAGATTTTAAAAAAAATAAGTTCTTGGCTCTGTGTCTTCTGTTGCATGCAAAATTAATATCCTTAATTATATATAACAAACATTCCTGTCAGTACTAGGATTATATGGAGCATAATAACAATAATTTAGTTATGGGGGAGGCTAGGGCAGCTAAAATTAAATGGGAGTATGCCTGTGCTTTGTGAACAAAATAAACATTCAGCTGCAGAGTTGTTGCTTCTCTGCTGGGGCAGATGCGTGTTGGGCATCTGACTTCCACCACTGCAGCAGTGCATAATGGTTGCAGTACATTGCAGACTGAGGTGTACAAAAGTCAGTAGGAAGAGATTTAAGAGAGGCAGGTGAATCTGTTGTCTGAATACTCCTACTGCTTGGTCTGCTGCATGGGTTCATTATGATCTGATACCCCAAGTTCCATGACTGTTTAAAGCTGTTGTAATTCTGTTAACATTCCACAGAGCTGTGCCACTGGAAGCCATCGAAGTGTCTGTCCTGATGGTCCCAATGACTGTAGTGTTCAGGAAAGCTTAATTCATTTTTTACCTAGCCTTGTGATACCCATCTCCTTACACGAGTGTCATTGATTCATCTTGGAAACCTACAAATAAAATAAATATATACATAAAAGTTTATGTATGTGATTTGGTGACTAGAAAGGCTGAATTCAGCTTCATGGGAGGGAATATAACTGCACTGCAACGAACAGAATTCCATCAAGCTGTCACCTGCAAATGACACTAACAGGTCCGCATGCAGCACAGAGCAGTTTGTTGAGGTAACTTCCCTATAAGCACATGGAGCATATATCTTTACACTGCTGTTTCTTACATGTACTTCTGTGTCAACTGTTTTCCAGTAGAAGTAGGTATAGCAAACTTACTAGGAGCAGAAAGAAAATGGAGATTAAAGGAATATGCAGTCAGTGAATGTTACGCATAAAATGTAAGTTTATTTTTTTCAGAGAGGGATTCTTAAAGTTTATATTCAATTGTAGTATGTTCAGACTTACCTTTCCGGAATGTCACTGAAGTATTACCTCTCCTGCAGTACTGTGGACTCAGTCAGTCTTGTAATATAGACCGAAAGTTAGAAAGTGAAATAGGTAAGAAAACTACAACTTTAAAGGGAGGTTCAGTGGATGAGTGGAACACAACAAAAGCAAACAAAGTGTGTAAATGGTAAAATCTGAATGAGAGTGTAAACACTTCGAATATTTTCCAGAGTAACACAGTAGGAATATTTTTAAAAAACATGAGCATTTTGTTTGCTGAGAGACATTGTCTGGTATCTGTATAAAACATTTTATTTACCTCATTGATTTTCAGAGTAGGAGGCAAATCACTTAGCATAGCAAAGTGATCTCTCTGCTTTAGTTGTGTTGCATTACCTTGGTTATAGTATGAAATCTGAGTAGTGAAACGGTGTGTTAGGCCCTTGTTTATACAGCCGCATGCTGAAGCGTGCCATGTTTTCTGTAAGATTGTACAGCATCATTCTCAGGAGGAAACCACACGTTGTATCATGATTCTCATTTTCAGACCATTCTTGGTGATATTTTCTCTTTCAAGGATTCTGTTCTCTGTGCTTAGGAGGTTGGAACAACAGATGGGATTGAGTGGTTTGCCCATTTCTTGCATAAACTCAGTAACCAGATGTCTTTTCAGGAATGCCCTGTGTCTGATGATCACAGGCAGGGCCTGAGACTTCTAAGTTAATTTGGAATTGACTGTACTGTTAGCCAGCTTAATCCAGCCTGGCCGAAGGGGAAAAATGCTTGCAGCTTTCGGCAATCCCAGTGTGACTATTGCCAAGCATCCAGCTGACAGCTTGCTGCATGGAGTCAGCAGTCACAAGGAAATAGCCAACAGTGAAGCCAAGTCATGGTGGTGTGGTGGCATTCCTACTTCACAAATCTTCCCACTAGCTTATCAGTTCCAGTGACTCTCTTTGCCAGTGGGCTGTGCAGAACAGTCCCTGGAGCCAAATGATTCAAGACCACAGCTACTCTCCCAAGCCAGGCCCAGACTGATGGATTTTACTTTAATCCATCCTTGGGCAGAAAAACTGGATCTGACAAATATGCACACCTGCCGCTTGAAGCTGTAACACTGCAGTGCTGTTGCCGTTTATCCTAGAGCATAAGGAAGAAGTCTGCTCACGGTCTTTTCAACATCTAAAATGACATGCACAAGCATCTACAGCAGGCTGCTTTCTCTGCCATCATTATTCTATTTTGACTTGCTTCTTATAGCCTTCATTTCTGCAGTGTTTTTGCAGTGTTTTATTCTGTACGTTTAGGGAGCTGTCCCTTCTTTCTGCAGCTGCTCTTCATCTGAGCTGTGCAGAATTGAGAGGCATTTGGTAAAGTGCCTTCTAATCATAACGTCGTAGTATCGATATTTCTGGAGAGAAGAATTTGGAATTGAAGCAGCTGGTCTCAATTAGCAGAACTGCTGCTATGGAGATGATACACGGGCAAGCACGATGCAGAGCAAGCTGCAGTAAATGTATCATCCAAGCGCTTGCTGCTCTATCAAAGGACAGGGCTGCTTAGTGCACATGCGAGCCTTTTGCTTTGTCATGCCCTTACTTGCTAAACACAGGCTGGGGAGCAGTGTTCCTTTCCCAGCTCCAGCTTGGGACTGTTTGGGAGCCTGGTTTTGGGGCAAAGCTACAAATGTAGTTTCACAGATGAGAACAGAAGGGCTGGTTCTATTCTCGCTCCTGCTTTCACACAACTGGTAAAAGCTTCGGCTGGGTTTCTTCAGCCACACGGTGGTAACCCCCACTGATGGGAGACCTTCCTCCCATGGTACCTCTAGCTTGCTCTGGCAGAAAGACTTCAGAAAGCAGTGGTTAAAGGGAGCATCTTGAGATTGAAATAGGGTTCCTTAATTTCCCTGAATTACTTCTGGATCGCTGAGGGGGCAATTAGGCCCAGAATACAAGAGCTGAATGTGTCCATAGAGCAGTAAGCTTCCCTGAATAGGCAGGTTCACTATTGATGGTTGCATTTTCAGTACCAGCACAAGCGTTTGGAGTTTATAACTTCAGAATATAAAGTTTGAAGTGAATCTTTCCTCCAATATGGCAAAAGCTTGTTTGGAAACATTGAGGCATCTCATGACACACACTCAGAAAAGTCCTTTCCTCTTTACCACTTCACCAGTTCTCTTCCACTCTTTCCTTCCAAAGAATAAACAACAAAAAAGCTACTCTTTTGGTGATCCATCAGATGAAATACTCTTTGGGCAGAGTGGCAGTAGAAGCAATGGGAGCATAAAGTGTGAAGAGTGAGAAGCAGACAGCTGGCCTTGAACTAATTACTTGAACATGCAGGCATCCTGAGACAGCCACAGATGTCCCAGGCTTGATGATTGGAGCCCAGAGCTCCATATGTGTGCTTTGTGTGTATGTGCCTTTTGTTTGTTCTGACGAAGTCCTCCAGTGCTGGCCTTGAAGAGAAGCAGGTATTTCCAGGGTGGGGGATGGGAAGAGACACAGTCCCTTCCGTGTTTCTCCTGTGGAGCTCGATTGAAACATGGGTGGTGGGATTGAGGGAGGTTAGTTGGTTGTTATACTACCTTGTGGTGCTAATGAGCTCTGCTTCCAAAAAACTCTGCAAAGGTGTAGTGTGTGTTCTTAAGTAGGGAGGATCATGCAATGATCACTATCAGAGATCACCGATTGCCTGAAATAGTTGAGTGGAGGGATAGGTAGCAGGATCGAGTGTCAGCCTCTTGGAACTGCCAAGATAATTTATGAAAGCAAACTTGTAAATAAGCACTGCTTTGCATGGTCTTTCTGTCATCCCTTGCTTCTTCCTGATCTTCTATTTCAATAGCTATGAATTTCTCTACTACCTTGTCCTACTTTGAGTCTTTCCTTCCGTCTCCATTTTCTTTCTGTTAGTTTGCTTCTTTTTACCCTCTTTCATTCTTCTTTTCTCCCCACTTTGTGATTTCTTCCTTTTTTTCTCTGTCTTTTCTCCTTTTGCTAGAGAAAGTCATGCAATAACTGTCATTGTTCCGTTGCAAAAACTGCTGAAATGCAGCATGTCTGGTTGAGGTGCCCATTCTTCAAGGAAAAAGTTTAGAAATTGGACGCAATTCAGAAAGTATCTGAGAGAGCAAGTAAACAATCAGAGCTCATGTTTTATAAGAGACTCGAGGGACTCAGTCTACCTAGTTTATTAAAGTTAAGACATAACTTAATCATGGTCTGTAAATACTGATACAGAGGATAGGCATTTGATAATAGAGGATATTACAGTTTTGGGGGCAAAAAGCTTTTTGGAAACTAATAGTTGTAAGCTGTAAGTAGACAGATTAAATGTAGAAATACTAGGCCTGTTTGACCACTGGATGAAGTTACTAATTGGAACAAGCCACAAAAGCTCTGTTGAGTTTTTCCCCTGAAAGACTAATAAAATTCATCTTAAACTGCTATGTGTTTTTCTAAAACCTAGCTCCTGGTTCAGCTGGACTTGGAGCAGAAAGTAGTTGAAGATGGTTTCCTGATCCGTGCTATGCATTAGCTCTGACTAGATTAACACAACAGCCTCTCTGGCCTTAAAATCCACGGAGCTGTGAATTTCTAATCATACACTTGAAATCTGTAAAAAGTCACTTATCTCTATCACAGAATCATGGAATTTTCAGAGTTGGAAGGGACCTCTAGAGATCATCTAGCCCAACTCCCCTGCTGACGCAGGAATGCCTAGAGCACATCACTCAGGACTTCATCCAGGCGGGTCTTGAAAATCTCCAGAGAAGGGGACTCCACAACCTCCCGAGGCAGCCTGTTCCAGTGCTCTGTCACCCTAACCATAAAGAAGTTTTTCCGTATGTTTGAATTGAACTTCCTATGTTCCGACTTGTGCCCGTTGCCCCTCGTCCTGCCACTGGGAACCACTGAAAAGAGTTTGCCTCCATCCTCCTTCAACCCACCCTTTAGATACTTATAAGCAAGAATAAGGTCTCCCCTCAGCCTTCTCTTCTCCAGGCTAAAGAGTCCCAGCTCTCTCAGCCATTTCTCGTAAGGGAGGTGCTCCAATCCCCCAATCATCTTTGTTGCCCTACGCTGGACTCTCTCCAGTAGTTCCCTGTCCCGCTTGAGCTGGGGAGCCCAGAACTGGACACAGTATTCCAGTTGTGGCCTCACCAGTGCAGAGTAGAGGGGTAGAAGGACCTCCCTCGACCTACTGGCCACACTCTTGCCTATGCAGCCCAGGATTCCATTGGCCTCCCTGGCGACAAGGCCACATTGCTGGCTCACAGATAATTTACTATCTACAAGGACCCCAGATCCTTCTCCTCAGAGCTCCTTTCCAGCAGGTCCACCCCTAGCCTATATTGGTGCCTAGCATAACTATCTGGAGCATAAAGAGAGGCGATTGTGCAAGGTGTCTGCAGAAGCAGAAATTTAGGCTTCCCCAAATTAAGTTAAAGAAGGGAATACTTGAGAGCAGCATCTTTGCTTTGGAATACCTTATTTTCAGACTTTTCAAACAAGAGACTGTGATATTGGCTTACCTAGCTCTCCTCAGCTGCTGACTGGAGGCCTGGTCTACAGAAATCATTACCAGAATATCAGAACAGTGTCAGGGAGAAGCTAAATCTGAGACAGAGACAAAAATGGACTGAATAATGTAACTTGGTTCAAATTCAGCTTTGATCATAACAAGCACAGTTTCACTGACAGTAGCGAAGCCAAAGTCACCAATGCCAAACCTGAATTTTACCAGATCAGAATTTTTTCTTAATGTATTCAATAGTGGACTAATTGTTTTCCAGCTGCAGTGTCTAGGAGTTTTACTGTTGATTGCAGTGGAAACGGTGTTAAGCTGCTGTTGAATCCCATGGATACCCCTACCATTGGATACAAATGAACAAAGAAACGACACCGTATGATTTCACCAGCGAAATGTATTTAGATCAGTCTAGAATACTGGCACACAAGATTTTGGAGACGGTCATATTAAAGATAGTAAATAGGAGGGAAAGTATTTCCCTTTATTAAACTGAAGTCCTAAAGAAAAGGTTTTTAAGCATTCATTAAACTTTCCAGGACTCCCTGGTTAAGAAATACTGTGCTAACTTGCTGGTACTTATCTGTTATTCTCCTGATTGATTGGCATAATCCTGTGAGAGAAGAATAACCCAGAGCACCTTGTATTCATGGCAAAAAAAGATGAAACGGTAAAGGAAATTAAAAATCTGCCCCAAACATGTATGTACTCTCTGATACCCATATTTTTACTTGCTGTTAAACACGCAGGTTGCAATGTACAAAGGAGTATATTCACACTTACATGGATTGTCCCTTGCACATTGGCTGCATGTGCTTGTTGAAAACACACACCCTCATCTTTAACCTGGAGAATTACCACACGCTTGTCTGCTTTTAGTACTGGAAGAGAGCAGATTAGAAGTGTCTGCATGTCTGTGTGTATGTTTGACAGTGCATAGGTGGTGAACAAACTGCAGGAATGATTGGCACTCATCAAATAACAGCAAGTGCACAAACATACTCACCCCCCACCTCTGTGACCCTAGTTCGTATTCCAGTAGCAACTCAGTTAGCACAGCTTCACGTGCATGAGTCCCTCTTCTGAGTTCAAAGAGATAAAAAAGCACCTTGCAATATGAAAAACATGGGGAAAATAAAAGGGGCTTTTTTTTTCCCTGGCTCCCTTCTGCTATAGGGAGTTTGGGAGTAGGGATCTGTTACTGAATGTATAATGCAGAGTGTTTTGTTTTGAACTGGAGCTGGTGGGGACCATTGAAAGCCTGTTCATTTGTCATCTGTTTGAGCATTTAAAGAAGTTGGGTAATTGTATTTTCCTTCAAAGAAGAATCACTCTCCACCTCCACTTTCTACCACACCCTCAAGGAACACAGTTTGAGGTATTCTTAAAGAAGGAAATTAAACAGGAGTCATGAGCACATGGTGTACCTGTCAGAGGAACAAACCTGTCAAGTGTGCACGGTGCCTTTTGCTTTCTAAAGTTAGTATGATCAATTGAGGTGTTTGGGCAAGCTATAAAAATAATTGGCCCTGTTTTTTCCACCCTACTTTTAATTCTGCCAACTTGTATTATAGCTGTCTGGCTTAAACCTCTATTGTACCAAACGTATTCTACCCACAGCCTTGTGTGTGCAAACAGACACAGTCTACCATCATCGTGCACTGTCTTGGTCTTGCCGCAATAGATATCCCTCATGAGCCCCAGCTAGAGCTAGTTGAAGTCAAGGAATGCCTTTTCCATTCATTTCACTTGATCATAACCGTAATGCCTGGATAGGGAAATAACTACTCCCGGAGATGAGATGTCTAAATGTGCTCTGCCATCTAGTCCTCATCCACCTGTGAAGCTGTTGTAAATAATTATTGTGGAAAATCCCTTTCTATTCAGCTTTCTCTTTGTCTGTTTCAACTGTAGTTGCACCATGCTTGCATTTGAGGTGAGATAGACCATAGTCTGACTTCACATTGCTTCCTCTACAGAAGCTTCTAAGAATTCTCCTCTTCCTTTGCCAAAGCTTAGTTTTATCAAAATAAACTGATTCACTAAAATGTTTTCTCTGAACTAATTTGGCTCAGTGAACTCCCAATGTATCAAAGACTAGGTTTCTTTTGAACTCTCTCTGGATTCATAGCAGGCTGTTAGGGAGTCCTGCTTGCCGTCTCCAAAGCAGAGACCCTGAAAGCCGTGCCTCTGCAGGGACTCCCACCACCTCTGAGCCCTAGGTTATCAAGACAAGATGTAGGAAGTCTTGAGACGGGCTCCACGAGTCCACAGCTGTGGGGCAGACCCAGCTAGAGAGATGTGACCCTACAACGCGTTGCTACATGAGGGAGTGGCAGAAAGCACGGGGATCCTCAGCTGTTGTCAGGCTTGATGCTCAGTTTCCTGTGAAGGACAACTGGTAGGAGTTACCCTGAAAGGCAAGGGGAACCCCAGGTGAAGGTTAGCTTCCAGGCTCAGTCTTTTAGGGTTGGGGTATAGAGTGTGAAAATCTTGAGACTGGCATCCAGAGCTTGTAATCCCTGGTCAGATCCCATAGTATTTCCAGAATTTCTGGCTGACTGGACACCCAATTGGTCTGGGAACGTGAAGCTTCGGACTCCTCCAGCCTGCGTGGTCTTTGTAGCAAAGCCACCTGGAGCTGTAGTCTCTGTTAACTCCAGATGAGAACCATTGGTCTGGCGAGATTGTTTTTTTCAATCATCTGGAGCTGCAGGCTCTTTACTGTATTCAAAACTTTGCCTCTTTTTTTTTTCCTGACTCACTGAAGGTTGATGAAAAATGCTAGAAAGCATTGGATTTTGATCTGACTTAAGCTAAAACCTCTTTTAATTGACTTTTTCTAGCAGCACTTTAACCAGCTCTGTTTTGTGGTTAATTAATCAGTCCCTGTCTGCAGAGAGTAGAGGATGTCACAGGAGAGGGGGTTCTGGTTGAGCCATAGGTAGAATTGGCCACATTTACAGATAGGAAATGCACTTTAGATTAGGGGTAAAATCACTTCCCAAATCTTGTAAGCGAAAAAGGAGTTAGGGTGGCAAGTTTCCTGACCTGAAGTACAGAGAGATTTTTTGAGTTATACAGCTGTTTATAAAAAATAATTTTCTTTGCTGGTATGATTTCTTCCTGGACTGAGAGCAAAACTCAGAGTGAAACTCAGATGTAGTCAGCAGTGTGAAAGCAACATTGAGCAAACCATTTGAAACCTGTATCTATAAGCACCAGAGCAACAGTGTAGGATTTTTTGAATGATTCCTCACCCATGCTGGAATTGAATGAGTGTGCATTGGGCCAGAATGTCTTCTGGGTTTTTTAGAGACTGTTACATCTTGTTTTCATGATTCTGCCATACCTGTGTTTGTTCAGTGTCATTGCAAAAGGTTGTAAACAGTTTAGGAGGAGGAAGATGCTGGAGTCTCAGCGCTGCAAAACAGCATGTGCTTCGCAGGGCGATTTCGTTAAGGACCAAGGGGAACTTGGCAAGTGTGGCTTAGGTTGTTGTATATTTTCTTTTCTATCTTAAACTCTTTGTTTTCTGGGTTGCAGAAGAAAAGACTTCTGACTCTATTTTACATTGGTTTGTATTTCACATTCCAGCATCTTGTCTGGAAACCTTTTAATTCTTGTTTTCTTTGCTCCTGGAAAGAGAACCAGCATTACATCAGAAGAGCTCTAGCAGTAATGGGACATCAATCCTTAAGTAGATTGACTGAGACCAGAATTGGCTCAGGTATTTGACCCTGCATCTATCAGGTAGACTAAGTGCCATAAACATCAATATACTGATCCATCCCAATTAAGGGATATAGTCCATCCCTGTATATAGCAGGAAAGCCATTTGAGCAAAGACTTTTTTCAAAGGTTGTCTTAAATTTTTGCTGAAACAACTGGGTGGTGCCATGTACACCAGCACTACCTTTCTGTGAAGAAGCATTCCTTAGCCTCGTATAGCTTATGAATTTCCTATCTCTGACAAAATGTGTCATCTGATGGCTTTTTAACTATTACAACTGAGACTGAAGGGCTGGCATTGCATTCTCAGCTAGGGGATGCAGGCTTGTTTTGTTTGGTTTGCATTCTTCTATCCAACATGAAAATTTTGCTGATCATTTGTTAAGTGTAAAACTAGGCCTCACTCTATCTATCCCTGCAGTTTGTGCTATTAAGTAGTTGGCACAAATTTAGGAAAAATCTGGGAAGGCTCAATCCCAGTACAATTATCTGTTAGTTCCGGAGCTGTCAGGTGGAGCTGGATACAATATGCCACGGGTTTGCTTTGCTGCTGTTAGAGCATGTTGATCTGTGTCATGGTAAGTTTTTAGGTGTTTGGGCATTTCCTTTTTTACCCGGTGCTATCTTTGAACTCACTGCCTTGCCTTCTGGCAACCTGAGATGCTGAATCCATGGTTAGCTTGTATTTAATATGCTGGTCTGTTCATGAAGAGCAATCCCATAGTGGTAAACCGTTGTTTGCATTCCCCTGTGGCTGCACACAGCACACACAGAGGAGACTTCAGAGTTTTAGTTCAAAACACTGTTTCTTGTCCAGCTCCAAGAGAATCTTCAATGTGCACTAATAGTCAGAGAGCTCAAGCCGTGCTCTAGTGGTCCAGCTACCATGCAGCACCAAAATTGCAGTCATGGCATGGTTGATTTTGCTCCGATGTGGGAGAAGCAATCAGTGCTTTGTGAGAATGCCTGGTATTCTTGAACCTTGCGGTGTAATATAATATGGTATGCTCTGCAGCTGCATGGGGAGGCAGCACCAATGGCTTTGTGCTGTGAGGGATAATGGAGAAGTTACCTTAATTCTCTACAAACCATAGGGAAGGAGAGATTGAGTTTAATCTTGAACTTCTGCATCTGTTGCAGTCTCTCAGCATTTAACGATTGCTCAGTAACATCTCTGTTACATTATCACGTGTTGCCCTGGTGGAAATAGGGACTTTTGAAAGTGACAAGACATTCTGGGGTGCTGGCTGGCTTTTTCAAGAATGCTTGGTGAAAACTCAGTCAGGTGATTTCCTTTCTGGAAACTTGGGACTGATGCTCTAGATTATGCTAAAATTAACAACATTCAAAGTCTTATTTTAGAACATTTTGTTAAGGCAGGGGTGAACTGCTGTCAACGTTCAAGAAGGAGGATCTGGCCTAAGAAACATGATCACTTGTACCTGTTCCTGGCATATAACCCAGACAGAAACATTCTTATATTGCTTGCAGCTCTCACAACAAGTACCTCCTCTTCTGTATGTTCAGTAGGAAAGTGGTGAGGAAATGTCATTGGTGCAAGGTGTAACACAACAGAGTGCAGCTCTGTAGTTTTTTCTATTTTTAGGTCTTCTGTTGCTCTGGGACACAGAAACATGCTTTATCATCTGTATCTCAGATGCAGGCCTAACTACAGGAAATAAATAATAGCAACATGTGTAAACAAGACAGCAACGCCTAGTTTCATCTCAAGGCTGTTCATAAGGAATACACCTGTCTTTTAATGGGGTATGTATTTTAGGTTATTCCTCCAGTTCCTAAGAGCTTGTACTACCCTTCTGTACAGCTCTATAACTAAGTAACCAAGGGTAGAAGATCTAAAATGAAGAAGAGTCACCCAAATATGCAAAAGCTGTCATAACAAACGTACCAGGAGACGGGGATTATGTTACTAGTTTTCTCCATTGTACCTGAAGCCGGTTTTCAACAGTTGTGATACACACGTATAGTTATCCTATCAGAATTGCTAATAGATTACATTTTATGATGTTCTGGAAGTCCAGTCACACTGTCTGTCAGAAACCTGTCACTGTGGATTCTTGTAAAAGACTGGAATTTACTATTGCTCTGTGGGCAAAAATCTGGTGTGCATGTCTCGATCTGTGTGTGTGGAGATGGTCCAGCAGAAAGAATTTGCTGTCAATAGAGGCAGAATAATTTCCCCCAGCTGTGAAATACTTCAGCATAAAGTTATTTTTTTAGAGATTTTTCTTCTTATATTTCCTTCCTAATACCCTGAAATAAATCCCCTCAGTCTAATGTTCTTATCGCTTTTCTTTGATGAATTTCCTCTCTTCACTTCTGCTCCCTCAAGCTGTCCCTGAATTTCCTTCCTAAATCCCTTCTGTCCTTTGCTAACCTCCTGTTGTCCCTCACCGTCCACAGCAGCACTTTCAAGGCAGAAAGGAAAGACACACACAGTAAGAGAGCGCATATTATCCTCTAGGTATTATGGATTCATTTTATCCTCATTTCCACCTCTTAAATCAATCCCTGATTTATCAAATCCAGAAAATAATAACATTTACTTAAGAACAAATGGGTTAGATCATTGGACACAGGACAGAGTGGCACACAGCTGTTCTCACAGTCATCTGGGGTCATGTTTTCACTTCCTTTTCATATAGGGGTGTAAGCTGTAAGTTTAGCAGCCACAGAGGAACTTGGATTAGGGAGTAGTTTTGTGGGGATACCGAAGAGTGCCAAACTTTCTGGGCAGCAGTGCGGTGCAAATTATAGATTTGATTGCTCTATAGTACCAGAATATCCCCAGTATAAGAGACAAGGCATCTGGGCTCTGCCTAGTAGCCTAGCAGCATAAAAAGATATATTTCACAGGGACTGACATGGAAGTCCAGCAACATAGAAACATATCTAAATACTGCCTATAACAGTAAAAAAATCCTCAGAGATCTCTTAACCTTAAAGCCTTTATTTTTGAGAGAAAAGGCATCCTTGCCCTCTTGCATGGCTGAGCAAGGACAATAAAGGTGAAAGTACTGCTGAAAACTGCATTGCTTAGTATTGAGGAGGGAGCGGTACTGATTACCAGTGACTGAGGACATAGTATCTGCTCAATGCTAGGTAATAACCACTTGCTGCTCGTGTACCAAGAGTGCATAAAGTTTATTAAGCCATCCTGCCACCTGGCAACTTGTCACCTATGTTTTGGCAGGTACCAATGATCTGATGTCTTTCTGCATCTGTTTGGCTGCAGATGCATCACAATACAAATTGAACCAGCGTTCAGACTCTCAAATGTCAAGACTGGAGCTGATGACATACTGCTTGAGGAAAAAAGGAGATATCAAGGACGAAGAAATTTAAGATAGCCAGATTGTTACAGGGTACAGGAGTGAAATATTGGACAAATATGTAGAATCATAGAAATAAGGGTTGGAAGGGACCTCTGAGGGTTTACGTGGTACATCCTCCACTCAGACGAGGACTGCTGTTGACATGGGTCAGCCATGACTTTGTCTCACTTTGTTTTGAAAACCTTAAGGGATTGAGATTTGTTAGCCTCTCTGGACAGCCTGTTCAGTGCTACGTTACACTCCTAATGATTTAATTCATCTCTAATGTCTCACCTGAACCCTGATGCAGATATGAGGAGAGAGATTGGCCAGCTATGATGGCTGTTGTGTTCAGTAATGAATAAACTTGTGTCAGTCATCTAATAAAGACTTAGAACAATTAAAAAAAATCTATAGTAGTTGGAAGAAAAACTTAATGCCTCAGAGAACTGTGGATACAGTACTGATTGCTGCAGCCTCACGGTAGGAACAACCAATCAGTGAAATTAAGAGCTGTGCAGAAGAAAAATTGATGAGTAAAACTGAGAATCAACAGACTGGCGTACAAAGGATGGGGGTCTCAGCAGGTGAAAATAAACATTACAGCAGTAGCATAAAGACGGTTTAGGACTCTTGTTCAAAGGCTGCTTTACTGAAGGGACTCTGAGGCTTAAGCAGCCTAAAGGAACTCATGGTAATGATCGCATCTCGTTTGTGGTTTGAATACCAACAAGAGAGCAACCACATTAGCAGGCAAAGGAGGAATGCTTTCTTAGAGCCTACCTGGAGTCTTGAGAGGAGATCTCAGCAATCTGTAGGAGGGAACACTGGAAGTGGGATCATAAATGCACTGGGCTGGAATAAAGAACGTGATTAGTGAATTTCTGTGATTTAAGTGTTAGATATAAATCAAATTTTAGATATAGATAAATTTCTGTAACTATAGTTTGAGGAACAACTAGCAGACGATAGATGAAATAATGAACATATTGACATACGTTCACTGCACTTCTAAAGAGGTCTTAGGTATTTCTGACTGTTTCATTTCTCACTCTCAAATTGCTGGTTCTCACAGAGGCTTGACCTCCATCCTCTGATATCATCTCTCCAGCTGTCCCTTTCATTACAGTTTCTGTTTCTCCTCCACTTATTTTCCAGGTGCATATCCAGTTAGAGATGCTTGGTTTCTCTCTACTTATTTTTACACATCTTTTAAACAGCAATACTATCCTTAATTTCTTCCTCCCCATTACTATAACTGTCTGCTACTACCGCAAATATATTTTTCTTCTCCTGTTTTGATTCTGGGTCCTCTCTTCAGAATACCCCACAGCTGTCCTTCTTTACAGCTACTGTAGTTATAACCCCTCTGACAGTTCTGTATCCTCAGACCTCAGTTCAGCCTTTAGCTGTGGTCTACTAATACCTGTATGCCTTAAAAGCTATTACCTTTTTTTCAAAAGCTTATGGAACTTAAACAAAACTAGGGTCTATTTTGTGTGCATTCTTAACCTGAAACAATATGCCACAAATCCTGCCGTCACGTCTAATGGTCTGATACCAGCTCTGTGACCTTCAGTATGACTGAATACAGGATTTAACACAACCTGATCTGAAGAAAATGCTGTTAGTAGACAGTCAGAATGATCAGCTCCTTTATTTACATATGCAGATATGAATTCTTGAAGTTACAATGTTTCAACTAGTGTATATCAACAGTTTAGGTATTATTCTTATGATCAGGACTACGAATACCTAGACCCACAACACACAATGTAATGGCAGAAGTGAGAGATCTGAGCAGAACTGAAGAATTCAGGGCCTGGCAAGAAGGTTACATCTTGATAGATTTAATGCATATATAGATGTTTAGATATCCTAAGCTTAAAACCTATACTTGAACCCTATAGAAATTAAGAAGTGTTTCAGGGTTTTATAGGCCAGGCATATTCCTGAGAATATGTTTTAATGAATTAGTTTTGGTTATGAGATTCAGGAAGCTAATGATGTAGTAGTTGAAAGATCAAGGTTGCTCCTATATGCATCAGAATGTATTGATGCTGGGTGGGAGTTTTTTAATTGATTTAGTAGACAATTTAGAACACATATTTTTTGCCTGGTGAGTAAGTGGCATGTGATACAATTCTGCTAACCATCATGGGAATAACTTTCATTCATTTTTAAGCAAGACTTCTGTGGCTCAAAGTTTGTATAAAACATACTGGCCTAAGCTCAGAGTTTTCCTAAGAGGATTCTACTCCTATTGGATTCAGCAGGTGCAGCTATTTCCTACAGTTCTGAACTTGGCCATGGAGTTTTATTTATAGTGTGTCATCCCTGAGATAAAGCTCAGAGGGTCCCTGATCCTCTTGTTATGAGAAATAATTTTTACTCACCCATGGGCATTTTTGCTCCACCCATTATGTGCATTTTCCGAGCCATAACCTACTTCTCAAACAGATTATTTGATTTTTGTTCGTTTTGTTTTTAAGTGATTTCCTGGGGATGGGGGGGATTTCTGTGCATGCAAAACAACTGTTAAACTGAACCCTCATTATAGTAACATCAAGTAGCTGGTTTAAACTGCTGACCATCCATCTGAGTTATAATGCTAAATGTTCTTTGCTTCTGGGCACCTCCCTCTCTGTGTGTGCCACAGTAATGTGAGAAGAAACACAGAGGTTTCTGTGGGATCTTGACATCTCACCCAAAGCACCAAAGGGCATGGAATGCATGGGTTTGTGAGTTAGTCTCTTCCTATAGACTTGAATTTACCTGATGGGTCTGCTGGTACAGTGCAGTCGCAAAAATACATAGATCAGAAAACCAGAGTAGAACTGGAATGAGTTTTAATCAATTGTTTGTAACTGTGTACATATACTTTAGAAATTATGCTTTTGAAAAAGCAGTATGCAGGTAGCATGGACAGTACTTTGACACCCAAAATATGCTGCAGTATAAAATATACCCAGCATGTTATACCTGCTTCAGTTCCTAGGGAGGGTGTGGGGCTGCCTCGTGAAAAGCAAACTTTGGAGGTGGCAAAGATCACGTATTTTATCAGAGGGGTCATTGTCCTTTGGCCGTCCACAGCTGCAAAAGCTAAGGCTGCAGATTTTTCCACTCTTTGTACAGTAACCTGCCTTCAATTCCTCTTCGCTGTTACACACATCCCAATAAGTCTAGCACTTGCTTTGGGATGTCTATTGGCTATCTGCGGTGAGGGATGACTGAATATATGCATACAATGCTTTTGCCACTGCTGTGTTATTTAGTCTTTTATTAGGTACAAAATCTGAAAGGACACCACACAGGTACAGACCTATCAGCTCCTGAGTATATCAGGCAACTGTAATAGTGGATTCCCAGCACTTTCAGGGAATTAGCTCCATGGAATAGGTTAGTTGAAAAGTATATTTATCTTCGAATGATAACTAGAAACCCTAAGGGAAAACAGACTTTGTGGCAGCTGTTTTTCTCCCCTTGACTGCTCTGTTTTCACTTTGTACTCTAACTCTGTCTTGCCCTCAATTAACCAGTTCTTGATACCTGCCCAGCTTTGCAGAATCAACCACTTAATCATAGACAAAGGCTAAACTTTCTTCTTCCTGGAACAGTTTAGCCTCTGAACCTTATGCCCTGGGTGTCTTTCTCTTCCCATGCTTTTGCATTTCCCCAGTCCTGCAGTCAAACTTGTCTTAAATATCTGCAAGGGCACTGCATTTCTTTTCTTTTTTATTCCCTATGATGATGAAATAGCATTAGTGGAAAATGGGGCCAGTTATCTGTATGCATGTTAGGACTTCTGCAGCACTATAAACTATTCATTACTTCAGAAGACTTGGAGCTGCTGATGGGAAGACCATAGAAGTTTCAGGTTTGAAGCAGGATGAGACTGCTTTTTGCCTTGATTTTGGAGAGCAAGATGCCCCGCAAGTTGAAATGGCTTTGTTACAGTGTTCATATTTCCATGAGAAACAGGAAGAATCTGTTCTGCATCTCACTCTGGGCTCTGGTTATAATCTGATAGCACATCCACAGCTAATTTCCATGATTTTCCTTTTCATTCTCCTTCCATTACAAGTTGAACAAATGATATGCTTAATTGACAGACTGTTTCGTCTTTTTTTCTGCTAGCCTCACTCTTCTTTTGTGCAAATAACAGATCAGACTTTCCAAGTAGTTCCTCATGTCACAACAATGTCAGAAATACTGTGAGTGACTAATGGGGTTACCAGAAGCCTTTTTTGCTTCCTGGGCTTCATGCGACAGCCCCATCTCAGTTAAGACTCCCAGTGTTGTGGAAAACTATGCTCTTCCGAGGTTTCATTACCATTTATTTACCTATAGTGAATCTTCTTTAACTTGTTGCTTTCCCTCATCATTTACTAACCTCAGACCAGTCTCTTCTTCCTGTATCCGGTCCCTGTATCCCAGGGCTGTTTCTGCATGGTGTCAAGTAGCTTGGGAAGTCTCTGCTGTGGATGTTTTCAGCCGAAGCCGGTAGACAGCTGAATGACTGCAGGTTGCATAACTCACAGTCTGGCCCAATCTAGCTTTTCATAGGAAAACTAAACAAAGCAGATGCCAAAAACAGGTGGTTGGGTTTTTTATCAGCAGAGCTTCCCACTACGTTTTATGTTATTGTAGGGGAGTACTTTTTGTTTCAGTGGAGTCCTGAGCTCGACCTGGAGAAGGAGCAGTACCCTAGGCTGCTGTGAGACATCAGCCTAGCACTTTGGAGACCTCAAAGCTCTTACCTCTCAGATACCTTCTGCCTTTTTACTGATCCTGAAACCCTCTGAGATCGCACTTCAGGAGTTTCAGCCAGAATCATGTGGATACAAGGGCAGTGTCCATAGTGTTAAGAACTGTTCTCCTCATGCTCTTGTAGCATTTTTGGTAAAGCTCTTGCAATAAGGAGCCAGCAAAGAGTTAGCTTGGTGGAAGTAAACTATAACCAGTCGTGCCTTTTCCTCCTTTTCTATACTGATGTGGGGTTGTGTGCTTTCCTATGCCTCAGTTGCTTTGGGGTCTTGAAAGCTAGAGTAAGCGTACTTTGCTGAAATGAGAAGGGTAGGCTCAGTGCTCATGTATAGCAATTCATTGAAGCAGAGCAGACCAGCTTTCCCATTCCAATTCTCCTGTTGTGTATGAATTTCAGACACAGGGCTCAGTAAAGCTCTTATTTATGTACATTGTTCATAGAGCTTGCTATTTGATTTAGGAATCTCCCAGTCATCTCATCTGCAATACAGGCTCTACTTTGCAGATTTTAGCACTATAGCTAGAAGGCAACTTATCTCCAAAAAGAGCTTGCCTTTGACCTTGAATGTTCTTGCAGTTGTTAAATGCTTGTGCAGGTTTCCTGAGGAGCTGGAAGAGCCACTTTTGCAGTATGACTCTGCTTCTAAATGTGTCTGTAAAAACCAATGGTATTTTAGGTTTTCCTGTGTGTTTTTTCTGTCTGTGGCTTGTAACCAAATATATCCAAGATTGCAAGTGAGAAAAGGGATTTTCTAATTGCTAGTTTCAGAAACTCACCTACTTGGTAAAGATACCTGAAGGTAAAGCTTTTACACCTGAAGGTTAGTTGATTAGTTTTATTGATGATACAGGAACCAACGTAGATATTACTCCTTCTGTCATGGCAGTGCATACTCTGCAAGGACGATAGAAGTGTTAAAACCTTGTTTGTGTCATTTGGCTACACAGGATTGTCTATGAATACACAATAGGGAGCAAGAGGAGGTTTTTTGAAAGCTGTGCCAACCACACTGTCAAAATACTTATGCTATACCAGCACAGCACTGCTGTTGGGAATACAGCCTTATTAGTTACCCTCACCTTACACAAGGCAAGCTAAACCAGTGAAAATTGTGTTTTGATGGTCACTGCATCAACGGAAGGGGGTTCTGTGGCCATGGCTTTTTTTAGTCACATGTTGTTGTGCCACTGTCTGATACAGTCATGTTGGCAGCTCCCTGAAGTGCAACCACTTTTCTGACTGTACATATACTTTTAAGGTCACCTGTTACAGAATGACACTACCTACCCCTTCAGAGCAGCAGATAGATTATTCCTGATTGTCCTGAGAGTACCAGAATCACTTCATTTGGGGAGAGGACAATCAAAATAAGATACTGCGTGATAATCAGAAAATTTGGTCCTGCAATGCAGCATTATGGAAGGGGAAAAAAAAAAAAAGGGGGAGAAAGAGAGAGAAAACAGAGCAGTTTGTCTCCCTGCACTATATAGGGGAATTCAGAGCAAGAGAACTGTGTATTTGGGTCAGCTGAGTCCTAAAGGAGAATTTTCATGCAGTCTTTTCAACCCATTTTCATACATGGTTGTTGAAGATGCCAAACCTCAAAGGGGCAAATATTAATAAGAAATAATCCTGTAATTGTAAAATGCATGTTCTGTTGCTGCTGCTATCATTTCAAAAAGAAAGCAGCAAAGCAGCTAGGGTAGGTCTACATGATGCAATACAGGGTCATGCAGAGACACCCAAGTTAGCTCTGAACGTGCCCATATGGGGACAGAAACGTTATAGCCATAACAGTAGCACTCAGCTTGGGCTCATTAGGCAGCTTGTTTGGAGCTAGCCAAGACATCTCTGCCCAGCATGAAAATTTCTTAGTTCTCCTCCAGATGAGCTTAGGCTTTATCTAGGCCAGATCCACAGCTCACTAAATTTTGAGAAAGTCTTTCCACTGATTTCGGTGGACTTTGGAACAAACCTGGACATGGTTTTCAGAAAGGTGTCTCTCAGTAGGTTTGTACTCATGTCTGCCGTGCGGGGCACCTGTTTTGGGTGGTGTTCTGCAACATCAGAAGGAAATAAAAACAACTCACTGGGGACAGTGGGAATGGTCAAATACAGAGGATTATCACACTGAAAAAGCATCACGTTAGTTACAAAGGTGCTTAGCATGAAGTAATCTTCTGGTATGTTCTCTGTATGCAATGAAACCGAATTCCCTCATTCCCTCAAATATCTTCATGCAATTCCCGTTATTCCTACTTCGCTCCAGTAACTTCTGCTTTGCTGCTTTTGCTCCTCTTTGTCCCAGGCATTTCACACTTGCCCAGGGTGCCCTCTGTACTACTACTCCCAGGGTCAGTTCAGCTTGGATTAGTCTGTTCTCTTCCAGATCTAGCTTCAGGTTTCTTAATCTAAACTCAGAGATCCAGAGAGAGGAAAGGCTTGCCCACATCTCCTCTTTGTAATGACCACTTTTTATAGCAAGCCTGAACCAGAGCCCCCCCAAAACCCTTCATCAAGAATATAAGCATTTAAAAGGAACAAACAAAATTTTTTACACGAGGAATAATCAAAACTTTATTTTACTGTGTGAGGCTATTGAAGAATAAGTTGATGGTTGCACAACACTGAATTTTCTAAAACTTGTGTGGTGTTGTGCATCAGTTAAGCAGTCTAGCCTCTGTGTGTGTGTTTAAAGAAAGGTGACTTGGGTTTTTTTTCTCCTTCTAAGACTGAGGAAACAATGTTTGAGAAAATCTCTCTGATGTCCGGATCATGAGGTTCTAAACCACGCAGATTTTTGAAGAGTCTTAAAAGGTGCTATAGTGTTCTAATGTGCCAGCTACAAATTGTCCCAGATAAATTTCATTTGTTTACAGAAAACATATGATAGTGGTACAGCAAGAGTACTTGTGCTTTTCTGCAGCAAGAATACTTGTGCTCAGAAACTGCTGTAGTCAGTTTGAGCTTTTGGTATAGACTGTAGTTGTACCTCTTCCTGAGGGTCTCCCATAGTTGCCACTGCAGGAATATTGAATCACCTAGGTTTAAACCAGGCTATGCTGTGTCCTTTGCCTGGTGACGTATTGCTCATCTTTATTACCACAGTGTCTGAAGGGGCCGCACTGTGCTTTGCCAAGTAGCCTGACACAAAGTGAAGATGAAGCAGCTGTGAATTAGTCCTGGAGATTGTGACAGTGGAGTTAGGGGTAATGCATGTATGTGAAGTGCTTGTGATTAATATCAAGTGTGTCTTTTTTTAGCAAGAAGCTGTCATCTTCAAAGTTCCCCCCCACCTCATCTTGCTCATTAATTTTAATTTTTTTTCCAGTCTTCCTGTTAAAAATGAATTCTTAATGAGTGCTTCTGCTACTTAAAATGCCTCAAATTCCCTGTGTAATGATGCCTCTCCATCAAACTGAAAACACATTCTTTGTAAACAAAAAACAAGACCTTGTGGCATGCAATTTGCATACCTTCTGTGGCATCTTTTAATTTATAGTATTGAAATTTGTTTTTAATTTCTTTCTATTTCATTCTGGCTACACTGAGTGAACACATGATGATGGCTAGTTACTTATTTTTTTACTTGGCCTCTGTTGAAACAATGTTCCTATAAAAGCAGTGTTTGTAGTCCCTCTGTCTCTGAAGTTTGAATAAAGTTTGACTTATTAGTAGCAAACGATTCTTCTTAGCACCTGTGTTTCACTATCATTTGGAGCTTTGGAAATGTATTCTAATAATTGTTTTTTTTAAAAAATCCATTCCTGCACTTGGACAGCAGTTTAATCCCATTGACATGGGCAGGAATAAAATAATTAGCCAGTAAGTTCAGCTCTGATCGGTAGCAGAGGAAGTTTTGCAGTACTCATCTTTTCCTGTCAGTACATAGAAAGAAAAATTAGTATCTTTGCAGTAAATTTCTGATGTGTTTGGATTAGCCACGATAGCCATGAACTGCAATGCAGAAGCAGAAGGCAAAGCCTGGGATGAGAATCCAGCAGCATACTGCCACCTTTCCATTCAAGTCGGTGCAAAGGCGTGCTAACGATTCCTTAACTGTATATGCATTATGACACAGGCCCTTAGCATGGTGGCCAGCTCTACACCACAATAGCTGACAGTAAAAAGAAATATATTGAAAGTAGGAAGTCTCTACAGAGTCCTGTGCTCCCTCTCTTCCTACCTACATGTCATCTTTAGCCACAACAAGTTAACAAAATATTGTTGACTAACTTTGATCCTGCTGTACCCTCGAGATCAAAGGGGTGCAACCTTAGATGGACGTATACCTTTCTCCATTGAGTTCAGCCTTGAAAGCTGGACATCTCTACAGAAGCTGTTGAGTCTTACGTTTTGGTCACCTGGTCCAAAAACTACCTTCTTCAATGAGGTCTCAGATTGGGGGTTCAAATACAGCAGTCACTTTTAAAAATGCTCTGCCCCAACAGAATCACAGTGTTGCCTCCTTAAATAGGTTATTTGTCCTCAAATGTTGAAGACTAACTAAACTTGGGAGATACCAACATATCTCATAGCTGAATACTTAAATAGGTGGCATTAAAAGTTACCAGTCAGTTGAGTGTGCTCCAAGCTTCTGACTTAGTTCTTCACAGCCTTTGTCTCACTGCTTGCAGACCATCCACAGAAATTTTCCCTATCTTAATTTCAAGGAGCCTTAGGAACTAAAATCTGCTTTTCTGAAAATGCTGTGCTTTAAGCTCTTGAGCTAGAAACTCTGTTGCAAGTGAAAGTATTAGACATTTTGCATGGGAAGGAGCTAATTTCCACAGCATTTTGGTTCTGTTTGAGCCATGTCTACTAGTCCATTTTATTATTGTTAAGTGTCTTTCCTTGACTTTATAACCAGCAGGCAGGAGATGTTTTGCCTCTTGACACTAAGGGTAAACCAAGACCATAATGGGAGAGAGGAACTGTCCATGTTGTTAAAAAATAATTGTTTGTACATCAACAAAACTGTGATATAAATGGAGAGGATTCCTAATGGCAGCCAAACAATTATTCATGCAGCAGAGGAGGATGTAATTTTGAATCTGAAGCACTTTAGGGGCTTTCATCTGCTTTTTGCTGTGTACTGGCTGGCATCTCATTTCCAGGAGTTATTCTACCTCTATCAGCACAACTGTAATCTGCACCCACTGCTGTGCTAGCCTGTACATCACTGCAGCTGGTTACGTGCTCCAAGTTATTGTGTGCAGTCTGCACTACTGAGGACGCTTCCTGCCAGCACCCAGCTTCCAAGGAAATGCATTTCTGCTTTCCCTCGGTGAGACTTTCCTTTCTGATTTCCATCTTCATTTCGGAGATCTACTGCCTGGTATTAGAGGGCTCCGTACAACAGAATCTCCTCCTTGCTTGGCAATCAGTGAGATACAAACAATCATTGTTTTTGTTATAATATACCCTCTGTAGTATTTAGGGTAGGGTATATATACCTGTGGCTTTAAGTTGTGGTGATGATAGAACTGTGAAATGAGAAATGCCTTTTTAGTATTTCTTGTCTTTTCTGCTGACCTAAATGCAAAGTTCCCTGAAATATATTCCTCAGCAAATTTGGTTATGATATTCATTTGACAGTAAATTTAGGTCTGGTTTCTGCTTCTGAGTTCATGATTGGGATGCTAGTTTGTGAACTTACTGAAGCTTCTATGAATCTGTTTGTCAGTATTTCAGTTACTCATTTGGGATTAAGCAATTTTTCAGAAACATGTTATTAGTAAAGCCATTCATATTAGTTGCTGGTTTACATTCACTGTTTCTAGTTTGTATCTCTTGTTATCTTGGTTACATGGGTTACCCTCTCATTAGCTCACTGTAACTTTTTAAAGCAGGCGAGAGAAGAGGTTGTCATGGTAAACAATGAACAGTATGTGCCTCTCTTCTCACATAAGTATTGAATATGCACAAAAAATAATGCAATCACTCAGATGATGAGAAAACATCTTTGCCTGGGGGTCTTCAGAAAGACCAGATAGAAAGGGGCAGCACAGACTTAGTGAACGAAGTGACCAGTAGGTTCTGCACAGGCATTGTTTGACTACTTTATTCCTATGTAATAATAACGGTGTGTGTCACTCACTCAAAAGCATCTCATAACAAAAAACCCAACCAAACAAATAAAAAGCATGAACTAGAGGCATGCAAAAGCTTGGTGAAGATGGAAAGGCTACTGTAGAGCACATGATTACAGTGGCAATATTACATTCCTGTCTATGTCACTTCCACTCTCGGTACGATTTACTCTAATGGAGGATGTACCTGTGTTACAACAGCCGAGCAAGGCATATATAAATGGGTAGTCAGGGGTGCTGTAGAGGTGGTTGCCAAAGCACTAATGCCCCATCTTGCTGATCTAAACCTCTGAGTCATAGCCCTGGTCTTGCTTCTTTTTAGTTGTTTCTTTTAACTGTTTAGCAGCCAACACTGAGTGAAATGACTGAAGATGCAGAAGTAGCACTGTAGTATGAAGGATGAGAATAGTCATCCAGAGGAAGGAGTGGAAGCTTTCCCTCATAGCTCGTGGACTGTACAGCTTAGAAGGAACTAAGACCTTTTCTCTTGCAGTCATGTGCTTTCTGATGGTGTTTGGCTATGGCATGATATCTTAAACATCTCCTCAGCTCTTCTCTTTCTCTCATGGATCCGTAATGTGCTAAATCAACATATGTTTTTAAGGATATTATGCTCAAGACAGAGAAGCTGAGTGTGGGAGAAAAGAAACAATCTCCAGATTTTTTACTGATAATCCAATTTACCAGACAGCAGTCAGAGCAGCCTCCCACCAAGGGGGACTAGGGGCTCTGGCCTCCTGCATCACTAAGCAAAGGGGTGCAGTGGTTTAAGGTATTAACATCCTCCTACTGCTCACTACTGTTCCCATTGCAGAGCTGGCAGAAGAGGAGGCCCATCAGGCACATTAGCTTACCATTATCTGTGGTTTAAATTGATATGCTGGACAATGAGTGGAAGTGGCTGAGGGGCAGGTGCAGGGTTCACTTGTGGTGGAATCATAGAATCATTTTGGTTGGAAGAGACTTTTAAGATCATCAAGTCTAACCATTGACCTAACACTGCCAAGTTACCACTAAACCATGCCTCTCAGCACTACATCTTACACATCTTTTAAATACCTCCAGGGATGGTGACTCAACCACTTCCCTGGGCAGCCTGTTCCAATGCTTGACAACCCTTTCTATGAAGAATTTTTTCCTTATATCCAATCTAAACCTCTGGTGGCGCAACTTGAGGCCATTTCCTCTTGTCCTATCACTTGTTACTTGGGAAAAGAGACCAAACCCCACCTTGCCACAATCTCCTTTCAGGTAGCTGTAGAGAGCAACAAGGTCTCGCCTGAGCCTCCCTTTCTCCAGACTAAACAACCCCAGTTCCCTCAGCCAATCCTTATAAGACTTGTTCTCTGGACCCTTCACCAGCTTCATTGCCCTTCTCTGAACGCACTCTTGTACCTCAATGTCCACCATACAGCCAGATTTTAACCTGGCAAAGCATACACCCCTCCAAGCCATGAGCAGCCATTTTCTCCAGGAGCATGCTGGGGGAAACGATGTCAAAGGCTTTACTGAAGTGTAGGTAGACAACATCCACAGCCTTTCCCTCATCCACCAAGCGGGTCACCTTGTCATAGAAGATCAGGTTAGTCAAGCAGGACCTGCCTTTCCTAAACTCATGCTGACTGAGCCTGATCACCTGGTTGTCTTCTAAGTGCCATGTTATGGCACTCAAGGTGATCTGCTCCATAACCTTCCCCAGCACTGAGGTCAGACCGACAGGCCTGTAGTTCCGTTGGGCCCTTCCTGTGGATGGGTGTCAGATTTGCTAACCTCCAGTCAACTGGGACCTCCCCAGTTAGCCAGGACTGCTGATAAATGATGAAGAGTGTCTTGGTGAGCACTTCTGCCAGCTCCCTCAGTACCCTTGGGTAGATCCCATCCAGCCCCATAGACTTGTGTGCGTCTAAGTGGTGTAGTAGCTTGCTAACCATTTCCTCATGGATTCTGGGGAGGTTCATTCTGTTCCCCATCCTGTCATCCAGCTCAGGGGGCTGGGTACTTGGAGAATAACTGGTCTCACTATTGAAGGCTGAGGCAAAGAAGGCATTAAGTACCTCAGCCTTTTCTTCATCCTTGATCACTATGTTACCCAATGTTGATTCTCCTGAAGGATTAAAAGGAAGAGTAAAGTGGATACATGGATGCAAGTACAGTTGACAGACCAATGAGGGTAAGAGGGAGGTGCTAGCAGCCTCACCTTGTTATGGCCCTCAATGGTGGCTGATTTTGGGAAGGTTGGGGGTTTTTTTGACCTTTCTGAAGGTCAAAAAAGAAACCCGTCTAGAGCCTTGGCTCTCAGGTCTATATTTTAATCACTGGTGTGGCACAGTGGCAGTCAAAAATATTTCTCTTCTGGCTTGTGAGGTTACCTATAGGACTTGTGTAGATAAGGAAACTAGCTGGAATAGCTGTTGAAACATGAACTTCTTGCAGCACCTCAGAATTAGCTCCACATGTAGAATGTGTCATTCTGGACCAAGAATTTGTTTTTGTCATAGAATTTAATACCCTTTCAAACTTCTGCTGAATGGGAAAAGACAGTTTTTAGTTCACTCCCTGTGCAGAGCAATTTGAGAATACCTACTTCTGTTAAAATTTCCTTTCTTGTGTAGAGAAGGAACTAGACATGTAGATGTGAGGGGAATATGTTTTGCCCTGTAAATTCTAGAGGAGAAAGAAACCTGCTTTGCAAAACTAAATCCAGCCCCCATAAGAAATCAAAAGCAAATTCAAAGGTACAGGAGCGTAAACACTACCAGTTGCAAATGAGGGGCCTTTTATGATAAGTTTCAGAACCTGATCTTGTCCCATTCCCAGTTCATAGTAAGTGCAACCATGTGATTGCAAATACATCATGTGCCTGGGAGCACAGGAGGCACACTGGGAGACGCTAATCAGATGAAGGTAAGGGTTAGGACTGCAGTTGCAATTACAACCCCTAGTAAATCTACTCATTTTTATCCTAAGAAGAGAATAGGCTGTTTCCTGTACTCTGTTTTTGGGCTTGGGGAGAGTGAATAAGGTGTGGGGGAGTGCTGCTTGGAGCAGAGCAGGTTTGGCTTTAATTTGTGTCACCACCCTTCCTCCTATTTATTTGACACATTTTGTTCTATGTATTTTAAATAAATGGAGGAGTGTATTTAGCTGTGTTTCTCCTGAAAGGCAGTAGAAGTCTCTGAGCACAATCTGTGAAGTTTTCTCTTCTAGTATCCGTGTCGCTAATAAAACCTATAGCTGCAGTGTGATGCAGTTTCTGCCTCTCTCTCTTCTCCATGGGAGCTTCTTTTCCTGTGAACTGAGGTCAGCCATTTGAAGAGTCCTTAGCACAGTATAAACCCGATTTCCCATTGATGCTCACTGTTTTAGGGGGCTGTGAAAGGCACATCTTTAGCAAGCTATATGGATCTCCCTGTCCAAGGCTCTGATGCATACTTGTGTCATTCTTATTAAAGCTAATCAGTTATAAGCTCTGTCTGTCACCAAGAGCAGCTGTTTGTCTCCTAAATGAGAATTCCCACACCTGCGCCTGCTGTCATTACAGCTACATCCCCACTACACTGCCTCCTGCTCACTTCCTTCCCTTCCTGTGCCTCTTCTAGCTGGAAGTCAAAGACAAAGATTCCTCTGGTCTGTAGGTGTTGTGTACACCATATGACAATGCAGAGGGAAGCCTCATGGTCCAGCGGCTGGAGCAAATGTCCGCAGGACTGGCGGCGCCTGGGATGCAATGCTGGCTAAGCAGCTGACTGCATGGCCTTGGGCGAGTCACTTGACCTCAGCATGCCTCAGTTAACCCAGCTGGAAAATTGGGTAAAAAGCAGAAACCTTAATGCTGTGTCTGAGCTGAGTTCTCCTGGGGAAAGATATAAATGGCAGGAAGGTGGGTGTTTACTGCTTTAGGCTTACGAATTATGTGAAATATTTGGATGACTGGAAGTGCCAACTGGTGTAAATAGCTGGTGCCCAGGTGCACGTAGAGAATGGTGACAGAAATTTATGGCAGTGCTCCCTAGGGAAAAGCAGTAAGATTTTGTCTCAGGCCAGGCACGTACCATGTTTGCATGGGAGGTAGTGGCCAGCTGTGACTAGAGTTTAGTGGATGACTGCTGTGCTCATGCTGGGATGCTTTTTCTTGGTGTATTCCTTAAAGATCTGATCTTCCCTGTTTGGGGCATCCCTGATTTTGCTGGAATATTGGGAGACTATGAGATGAATTAGAAATACATTGGGCAGAACTCAGACTCCATTCTCTATGATTTACCTATCACTGTGAAGTAAAAAAGGGAAGAAGGGAGGGGAAGGGAGTAGATGCTACAGCTGTAGATGTATGAAAGCAAATCTCAGGAAGAAAAGCAAGTAAAAAGAGTAAGTTTCGGACCCAGTGGCTGCTAATTCCTTTGAAATATTCTGGCAGATTTGGTTGGGTTGTGATTTAGCTAGTGCTAGACACACCATAGTCCAGACATGCACATGTTGCCTTCAAACAGCTTCCCTTGTATCCTTGCATCAGGCTCTGGGTCAGGAACCTCTCCATGACTTCAGTTGTGTAGCTCCAGGCTGTGGTTTACGAGCCTACTGCAGTTCTTCCTGCTTCTCTTAGGTCCTGAATCTCCCAACAACTTGCACCATGCAAATTTTTCTGGTAAATTATGATTTGGGTTCTTTGCATCTCGCAAATAGCTTGGTAGATGCATCTTAATCTGTCAGAAAGAATAACAGGTAAGGAAAGATCTTGCATGTTTGAACAGCTCCTCTTTCCACCCTGGTTTTCCTCTGCTTTCTTCAAGCAGCATGACTGACTTGGATCTGATGTTTGTTTTTGCAGTAGGGAGGTGTGGTATCTGGTCTGGAGAAAGAGAGTTGCACAGCATGAAATGCAAGCATAAACTTCAGCCAGAAAAGAAATTACTTAAATGGCAATAAAGATTCATTCCACTCCTCCCAGATTCCCCCATGCAGCCTGAGTGGCATTTTTCCCAGTTCCAGTCCAGAAGGATTCATATTAAGAGCAGACCTGAATGTGCTGTAAAGTAACATTAATCATTGGCCAAGGTCAGCAGGACAGAGCTTGCAGTAGTGAAGTATGTTTAGCATGTATCATCCTTGTCGTCTTTTTTTATCTGTCCAATTTGGTTCACCTGCATGTGTTCACCAGCTTGTGCCATCCCCACTCTCCCTCTCTCCATCCCTTTTTAACTTTGTGACAGTTGACATTGCTGAATTCAGAGGCAGGCACTTTATCTTGGTGGCTGGCTGCCAGTTTATCTAATCCAGGGCTGACGCATTTGGCTTAAGGCTGTGCTGTTGCTTGCCCCTGAGCTGTGCACCTGTCTGAGGTGCTCTGTCCATCTCATTTGGGCTAGCTTCCCCCCTTTGCCAAGGCTTCTTGCAGGTTGTCTGCTACAGATGAAAGAAAGGAGGGCCAATGTGAGAAAGAGCCTGCATAGAGAGAAGAGAAGGAAGAGCAAGGAACAGTAATAAATTACTAACAGTCATCACTGTGAGCCATCTGCAGAAATCCCCATGACAATACAGACACTGGGGATATTGCTTGTAAGCAGTGCTGTTAACACCTTCTGCAAAGGAAAAGCTTTGTGAACACCCACTGATCCCAGAGAAGGCACCCACTGGAAGCCAAGTTTTCAGCAGGCATTAATAATCCTATAGAACAATATGTGCCAGTTAGAAATAGCTGAGCTATTTATCTCTAGAGCTCTCCTTGGGCAGCTGCAGAGGGGCTGGCCTTCTGTGTTTCTGATCGACACTTACTAATCCAGTATCTTTTCTACCTAAAATACATGAACAGAATGATACAGCACAGATGATAGTCTTTGAAATTATTATTTGTGTTATTTAGCATAGACTTGGCCGAAGCATGAATGTGGTATTGTACAAACAGATAGGAACAGGCAATCTTACTCCAAAAATTAACCATCTCAATAGTCAGTTAAAGGATAGATCAAGTGAAGTGATCTACCTGGCATCACATGCAAGGTAAATGGCAGAAGCAGAGAAGACACCAGGTCTTCTTGCTCCTGGCATAATGCCTTTCCCCTGTATCACATTGTCTGAGCACTGCTTTTCAAAAGATTTTCACAGCGCTTTGCAAGAAATCATGAATGAATCTCCACCAGAATCCCATGAAGAATTCATGAATGAAACTGTATCACATTCCTACAAATTAAGTATTATTGTTTCCAGTTTGTAAGGAGGCACAAGTTGCTAACCCAAACTTAAACAGCAAACAAACTCCCAAGGTTTTCACTTTAGATGCTTTTCAGGTATTACTTAAAATATTGTTAGATGATGGCAGACCTCTTTTTCACGTGGAAGGACTCAGTCAGCAATAGACTGCCATTATTCACATTTAATGAGTTCTTCACCTGGAAGACTACCTTGGCACTACAGAGGACAGGGAGCCCAACAACGAGGAGACGCAGGTCTGGTGCGGCCCATGTAAGTCAAGTGAAGCGTCATCCATCCATTGAAGTCATCCCTGAGATTGAGACTGATTTTTTTCTGTTCACCTTCCGTCCTCTTCTTTCTGCCCCAGAAACCCCAAACTCTTGTGGTTTTAGGCTGCACAAGGGTGCAAAAGACTCTGGAGCATTTTGACTAGTGAAAGGTCATAGAGCCCTAAATTCAAGGTAGGCAGCTCAGCTTGGCCTCTGTGCCTGCTGTTAATGGATGAAGGCAAACCAGCAACTGCCCCTGAAGGAACATGCAACGATGATTCCTGCTTGGAGACAGAAGGGTGTAGATGCTCTCTCAAAGAAGATTCCTCACAAATAAATAATTAAATAAATGGTGGCCAGGCCTGCCCAAATAATGCAGCTAGCAGCTGGAAGAGAGCAGGGCTGGTGTCTCCATTTATGTCAGTGAAAGTTTATCCAAATGGACAGACTTTCCAGGGAAAATGCATGCTATATAAAACACCTGACATCTGCTGAGTTCCAGGTGCCTGCCAAATTCTGTCCTGTCCCAGGTGTGCTTATTCCCTATGAAGTTTGTGCTGCCAGCACAGTGACAACATACTGCAAGTAGAAGGGAATATAGTGATGATCAGTCCCTCTGATAGCCATTTTGGCTGAGTCAAATTGTGTTGCCATGCTCTCAATCTCCTGCTTATCACAGGATGCAGCTGTGTGCTACTGGAACCAGCTCTAATTGTGCTTGTGGCTGTCTCCTGGAGGATTTTAATAATTCCTGCAGAGCAGGTAGGAATTAGACAGTGTCTCTTTAAGCAATTTGTAAGCCCCTGGGAGCATTCTTGATTTTTCTTGCAGACACCACCAGAACCAATCCGCATAGTGGTTCATGCAGGTAGTAAGGCTTTGCTTGTTTATATCCAGCAGAGAGTGTAATTTTGAATGGAACAGTGGCCATGTGACTTTTTCATATTCCTGACACTGTATAGAGAGCAAATACACCATCCCCTGGTGAGAAGCCTAGTCTGAAGAGGTCTGCCTGTACAGCAAAGATGTGCACTTCCTCAAATATATTATTACTGTTCAGCTGGTGGTCTTCCTTGATGCTATCACCGATAGCACCTTCCTCTGCAGCCCTCTAGGGGCACAGCATAGAACTGACCTTTTTCAAATGGAGCACCCCTTTACAAACTGTTCTCATATATTTTAATTAAAGTAAAAGAGCAAATTTTCAGATCATAAAGGCCAACTTTATTCCTAAAAGCAAATACAAGTAGCAGGTAGTAAAAAGAACTAGATCTTTATTGCAGAGCATTGTAGGTAATAAATATTTATCAGCTTAATTCATTGGTGTAAATACGAGCTCATCTGTGACTTTTCAGTCATACCAGTCCTCTTCCTCCATCTCAACTAGGCACATCATTTACCTGTTATCCATCCCTTCACTCCATTGTAATCTGCTACTGATTACAGAATCTTCTTTTCTTTCTAATGATTACTTCTCTAGAAAAGCGTCAGTGAAGAGAGCTAACACATTATCATGAATGGAAGAAGATTTCTTTGTCCTTACAGAGAATAAAGAAAGACAAACATATACAGTCATTTTTTTGTGTAGTTTCACTTGGCAGAAAACACTGCTGCTTTTAGCGAGTGGAATTTTTGAAGTGAGTGAACTCCTGGGAAAAAGATAAAAAATGGATACTGTTAGGTAGCCTTCATCTCATTTCCCAAACACCCTTTGAAATCTGAGTCCTTGTCCTGGCTAAAGTTGACTGTGGGCCTATAATGAGAACATTAGTTTTGAGAAGTGATCAAGGAATGACCTGCCAGAATAAGCGGGAAATCAATTAAATGATTGAAGTACGGGGGTTAAAATGAACAAAAACCACATCATGAAACTGCAAAATAATGGGAGTCTAAAGCATGTACAGGTTCAGGAGTTAAAGAGACACGGTTGGATAGACGTTCCAGGTCAAGTGGTCCCAGCTGATTGCCAGAAGCCAAAGAGGGTGGATAAACTAGGGATGACTCACTCCCTAGTTGCCCTGTCTGTTACTGTGTTTGCATAAACCATGGCTGCTGGCATCTGCTGGGAAACCTCTGGACTAGCTAGACTCCTAGTCTAAGCTCCACCTCTGACTGCTTTCTCAGTCTCAGTAAAACTAGAACTGTCTATTTTTGTACTTACAGGTATCAAAACAAAGGCATGATGTTAAATGGGGCCTTAGCAAAATATGAATAATAAAATGATAATTGATAAATATGTAAAAAAATGTATTTTATCAGCACAAACAATTAAATTACATGACCAGACTCAGCTGAGTGAATAAATCCTTTTTGTATGGCATTAGTAAATTTGGTAATGACTTTTCATAACCAAGTTACACATATTACTGCTGTCTTTGGCCATAGCTTTAGGCCTGTTGTTCCTGTTCAGAGGTCTCAGAGGGATGCACTGGGATATCCCATCAAGTGTATAACAAAGCAGCTCTAGCTGTGAGGGCAGGAGAAGGTACCGTCCATCAAGTGAGATGAGCATAGCTTCCCTGTGGTTTCCCTGTTTTGGCAGGATACAGCTCCTTGTTCACTTGTAGTGGAACAAGGTTTGAGTGTGCATGTTCTTCACCATTAGGAAAATGCCCTTTGGAGCAGGTGATCATTTAAAGAGTTCCTTTGTTTGATAAAACGTGTTTGGGTTTTGGTTGAGCAGAAAATGTATTCATTGCAGATTAGCTTTCAGTTGTAGCTTTTTTTTAAAGCTATCAATGTATGGGAGCTGGGCTTTGTCTACAAGCCCCATTCTCTGTGAGAGCTCATTGAAAAAAAATTAAAAGTGTGATTTCCCATATGTGTTGTCTGAATGCACTGAGTGCTGAAAATCCTGGTGGGGTTTAAGTTCCTGTTGGGCATTATGAAAGTCTGGAGGTTGTATCCCAGGCAGACAAATGTTATCTTTCTCCCTTGCAGCTCTGCCTGGGCATTTTGGCTTTGCCTTGATCTCCCATCCTGGGATACCCGCAGGGAACCACAGATTTAGTTCATGTCATCACTCTCATCACCTCTCCTGATCTTCTTTCTTTTCCCATTGCACCGTCTGAACACCTTGTTATTGCTTGGGGTATTGTATCTGTGGTGATGTGGCTGAACGTCCTGTATATCTACTCTAATTTTGCTTTGGGCTGGGGCTGCACTGAAACCTGTAACTACAGCAGGTAGAATGTGAACACATGAGGCTGATACATCACCAGAGCCTTTTCTCCTGCTTTCCATATTTCCCACGCTTCTTCCTGTCATTTGCATTGAGCAAAAAACAGTACAAAAGCCTGTCTTGGTAATCAGTTATAGAGAGTATTTTGATTCACTCCGGATCCTGAAGTGCAACATTTGAAGAGCAGAAAGGAAAGAAATAGCCGTTCTTGTAACCTTTGTTTTGTTCTTGCAACCTTTGTTTTGTTCTTGCAGCCTTTGTTTTGTTCTTGCCATTTCTGCGAAGGCAATGGGAAGGCCCTTTGCAGGGGCTGGGGGACAGTACTCAGTGCTTTCCTGTTCCCCTTGTGCACAGATGATGGATTGCTCAGCTGCACATGCGCTCTCTTTCTCTCTCTGATGCATCGTTACATTATTAGCCCTAGTCTGGACAGCAGCAGTATTTAGGATTGGGCAAGGATGCCTTTAGGATGCATGTTTATTTGCTTATAAAACAGAAGGGATAGAGGGACTGAAAAGTGAGGGAATGAGAATTGGGTCAGACAGAAGCTTCCAAAAAGCTTAGCTTATTTGGAAAATAGAAGAAGCAGCCAGAATAACAAACCGTAGGACAGTGAAATTGATTCCCCATCCCCTCTCCATCATACCCTCCTCCGGGTAAACCTGTTTCAGTTGATAGTGAATATTTCATGCAGTGCTGAGCGTTTTCCGAACTGTGCTGTCCTAGATTTTCCACCTCCAGCCCCAGAGGAATGTTTTTACATTATGGAGCTTTATTTTTGGGAAGGGGAGGAGGGAGTGGAGGCTGCAGGCTTGCAAAGAGATGGCAACAAAGAGTGGTTCAGAGAACAGCTTGGCTCTGATGTCTTCGACTGAGAATCTCACCTCTGCTCCTTTGCTCCCTCCAGAAAGCTCAGTGAAAAGGGTCGGCTCCCAAGGGGCTGGAGCACGGTTCCAGTCAGAATAAAATAACCCTAAAAACGGTACTGTGCCTCTGCCTGGGTCTGCTCTCAGCACACTGCCGTCATCATAGCTGCTTCGTTAGCTGACAACAACAAGCTGTTGTTACTGTCAGTACTGCAGGTCTATATAGCTGCCGAAGGGAAGAGCCGTGTCTGTTCTACCTCATGCACCAGCACCCAGAGGACTGCCTGGCTCCTCGCTGCACATCAACTATCCCTTCAGGAAAGGGGAGGCACTGAGTCTCATCCCTCTTTACTACCTCCTTACCTCCCCTCCATGTAGAAAGATGAACTAAGAGATTGCAGGTATGGCAGTATGAGTCCAAAAGCCTCGCAGGTCCTGATCCGGTGCCCTCCAATGCCAGTGTCTTTTGAGTTCATTGTAGTAGGCTTTAAGTTGGGCACTTCATCCTGTAAAGGAAACCCTCAAATCCTGCTGGGTACTTAAGGAGCAGGGTAGGGAGCAGTGTCATTCTGTCCCAATGTTTTATTCCCTCTTATGAAATCAATCTTTTAGAATTTTCCACGTATGTTTTTGTGAAACTGGTGGAAGGTGCCTGCTTGAAACTGAGACCTTCCACACCACAGTGCCTTCAGCTGCCTCTGAAAGCACTACAGCAGAATAAACTGCCCCACTAATCGGCCAAACAGCTGAGAGTCTTGTGTTATCCCCCACTCCAGGAAACTCTGAAGGAGGTTGATATCCCAGACCATGCTGTGGATTTGTGTTTCACAAGTGCTTCTTCACTTTAGGATAGGCAGAACAGCTATGAAGCCTGCAAAAGTCCCAGAGTCTCAATACGCTTTCTCATATTAGCCTCCTAAAAGCACATTTTACCTGACCAGCTGAATTAGCATCTGCTGTAACCAAGATAGCACAGCAATTCAGAGTCTGACTCACCCCTATTATGGACTGCAAAGCCCAGCATTTGTGTTGCATGATTCCCTAGATACCCTCTTTTCTCCTACCTAGTCACGCTTGCCCTCTATGCTCACCTCCCATTATTAAGGGGCACAAACTGGCAGAGCTTTTTCCTCAGACCACTGAGCTGCAGCTCTAGATCCTCTGCTCTCCCAACGTTAGTCCACAATATGAAGCATTTGCTGTGTGGCTTGTTAGTCTGCAGCAAGCTGTGTTCATGCACCCTGAAGGATGTGGAGCAGAAGTGAAGCACGAAACTACTTAGTTAATGCTTTAGATTTACAAGATTTTGGTTGGTTCAAAAAGGCCTGAAGAAGGTGATGGTACATCTTTCTTCCTTGGTGGTTCTTGTCACCTTACAGGAAAGGAAGGGTGAAGGGAAGGGAGAGGAAAAATGGTTCTTCTGTGGTGTGGTGGAGGCAGGGGGAGAGCTGCGGAATATCCCCAAAGTGTGCTCCACCTCCCCAGCGTTACAAAACAGCAGTTCAGCGGGGGTCACAGAAGCACTTAGGGAAGCTGCAGCTGAAACTAAGTGAACCTTTCAGTCTGCTTATCACAGCATTTGCAGTCCCTGCTTCAAGGAGAAATAATAATAAATTAAAAAAAAAAATTGCAAAAGGACCTAGTATCCATCTAAAGCATTGGATGAAATAAAAAGTGACAAACAAACAAAATCACCAGCTCCTGCTTTAGAAACTGTTGTTAAAAATAAACCATCATTCACTGCCGCAGTCCTGCCAGTTCCTCCCTGCTGAGAGCCGGAGACCCAGAATACTGCCTTTACATTGCCTGCATACGTTGTATAGTTTAACAGCTCTCTCTGTTGTCATGACAAAGGTTCCCTGCTTTCAGCATGAAGCTTGCTCTATTATTTCTAGTCTACCTGTAATGCTGCCTTCCCTCCCTCCCAGCTTACGAGGCACTGTATTTTCCTGTGCTCAGAGGTGTGTGGTGTCTCTGCTTGCTTCTGACTTACATGAGGACAGTTGCTGACTCCCGATTCCTTGTATGGAGCCAGGGCAGTAGAGAAGATCACCAGCACCAACCACAATCAGGTGCTCAGCTGTGACAGCTTGCTTTGAACTTACATTTTGCTCCATATGACATATTGCAGACTTCACCCCCCACTGCTTCTTTCTCTGCAGGCGTGAGTTGAGTTAGTGGTGACATTTGAAACGTCATTTTTTGTCTGTGTTTGTCAGAGGGTGGGTCTCAGCACATGTCCTAGCATACTAGGCACTGTAGCTGAGTTTAAAAACAAAGCAAGGGACCATCTCTGACCTAAAGCATGTACAGTCTAAACAGGCAATGCATGTAAAAGGGCAGAAAAATGTGGGAAAAGTCAAATACCTTACTGTCTCCATTCTCTAAATACCGAACTAAGGCACAGATAGGTTAAGTAACCCAGCCAGGGCAAAAGAAGCTATCAAGAAAATCAGAAAGTGAAGCTAGACTTTCTGAATCCCAGATCAGCACCTCAGCGTCGCACCCTCGCTTGTATACCCTGTCAGAGCAAGCCAGTAGTGATGCCATATTTCTCAGAGAGGCTTGCCAGAGTCTTTCCAGATCCAGTGAATCCAGACTACGTTATGAGGTCCTTAAACAGCTTTATGGCTTCCTTTGGATATCATTTCAGATAATCATTCCAACTTTTACTCCACCTCATGAAACCTCCAGGTTTTACGTTATCATTTTGTTTAGAGATATGCCAAAAGTGGGGTTTGATGTAGACCACATTCAGAGTCAAGATTGGAACTATGCATACACATGCAATAAAAGGTATTGCACCTTTTATTTCATTTTAATATTCTGTCTGGTTTATATGTGTACTTATGCCAAACAGTATAGATGTGTCCCATATTTGGGGTGCTTTTCTTGAAGAATATGTAGAAGATGTTTGTTGTAATAGGACTGACTACTCCCACCTCAGGTGGGACCCCATAGCAGCCTCCCAGCACCTCCAAAATTTAGGCCGGATTTTCATTAGACCCAGTCAACTATAGTGTCTGAGCAACTTGAAAAATCCAATTTTTATACAGTTCCTAAATGGAAAGGTTCGCCTTCTTAAAATTTTAGCTCTGGGTAGTTCAGCAGCTGAAAATCTGTCTCCAGAGTGCTTAAGTGTGGATAACTCAAAATTACTGAACCTTTTGAAAATGTGGGCATTACCTGCTGCTGCCACCCGCAGGAGAGCTGCCAGAGGGGAAACATCATTCCTTAAGGAGATTCCTGATGAGGGAAAGTTGTCAGCATCTGTGAAGCTCCCACTGGCAGTACCTGAATTCCCAGAGGGGAAACAAATAACTAACTGTAAGCAGTATTACAGAAAGTTTTTTAGTGTTTCTCAATGGTAATTTTTTAAAAATTATAATGATTGCACTTTTGGAAAAAAAACTCATTTAAGAAGAGGCTGAAACCTCTTTAATCCTAATGTAAGAAAATCCCCTGTGCTCCAGTTTGAATAATATTTTTCCTGGGAATGAAAAAGGTGCTAGCATGTATCAAGGGCCTGACCCAAGGGAGACTTCTTTACAGTGACTGGCAGCAGTCCCCAGTGAGTAAGGTGTGCCAGTGAGGTGTTCAATGCTGATGCTGCCTACCTGCTCACATGTGCCCCACAGGTCCATGTGATAGTGACACTGTTCTGAAGTGACTGCTTGTTCCAGGGACCCAAAGAAAAATTGGTTGTAAAGGACAAAAGAACAAAACACAAAAAGGATGACAATCATTCTTGAAAAGACCACCTTGTGCCTGGCCACTCCCAGAGCTGGTCTGAGGGTGGAGTGGGTGGTTCACTGGAGGGCAAGAAAGGGATGCAGATGGAGGTTACCACCAAAGGAACATTAAATCCTCTCTCACTGGTTTTGAGTGGAGCTGTTGTCTGAGCAAAGTCCTGTGTGAAGGTAGAAGAAGTGTTCTGAGTGCATCAGAGGTGCCCTAGGAGTTTGTGGAAAGCAGTTTTCTTAATTTCTGTCTGGATTCCTCCTTCTTTCTATTTGTCCTGCAGGACAAAATACCCACATTGTAAGGGTAATCTGTGACAGTGAAGGGGTTGTTGTTGTTTGTGCTCAGCCAGTGCTGCAGACGGAATAGGAGCTCTGACGTCACTGCATCTGCTTTGTACCAGCACATCAGGGCATGTGCAGCTCCCTCACTTTTCTGTTGATTAGTTGAAAAATGGGAACAGGCCTTATGTTTTGGAAATGCTTGGCAGTCCTGTTCTGGCTGCTGACTGATCTTCAGTTTGGAAAAGCTATTACTGAAAGAGGACTTCCCCTTTGGTATTGCATACTGCATTTTGCCAAGTGGTTATATTTATCAGTAGCTTGAAGGGCACAGCCTTCTTTCTCAAGTCTGCTGCATTAGAAGGAGCAGAGAAAAAGATGCCTGTCTCTAAGGGTAAATTAGAGTAGCCTCACAACTGCCCTGACTTTTGTTTTGCTTCCCATAGTTTTGTACTCCAGGGACTGAAGGAGAATAGCAGCTGTGCTTCACCCAACAGCTGGCACTTTCATGTGTCCCTGACATGTCTGGGTGGGAAACTGGCACAGTCTTTAGTTCAACTCTGCAATGATTACAGTGGCCCTTTGCATGGGAGTTTGCTTCCAGGCATACAGTTTAATGCCTTGACTCTGCTGGAACGTCACTGTAGCAGAGAGCCTTCCACAGCCACTGTGAGGACTGCAGTACAACTCTTTTTCCTGCTTTTAAGGTCAGAGCTTGTATTTTTCTGTTGCAGCACAAAAAAAAAAAGGGGGGGAGGGGGAGAAAAAAAAAGATATTTCCCTTTAAAAGCAGTTGTGGGAGAAAAGCCTTGCGTAGTGAGGAGGAGACTACATCCTCAGTCTTTAGGTGTCTGCAGCAGTGACAGTAGCAGTCGCATCCCAAATGATTAATGAGCAGGCAGGCTGGATGTGAGGAGCAGAGCACAAGCCCTGTTGCAGAACTGGCTGTGGGGATCCCCCAGGGAGAGGCGGGCTGCTCCAATACAGCAGAGGACTCAGAGTGGCTTACAGAGACCTAGCTGCACAGAAGGCAGCAGTTCTTAACGGGGCTGATGTCTTAATCATTGGTGGCTTTGGCAAAGACTTATCTTGCACCCCCATACTGCTCTGGTGAACAAAGGACTTGAGAAACATAGCTTGACCCCTTGGCATTAGGTGGGTTTGGGGCTGGAAAAAGCAACTCTATTTAAAGAGGTGTCATAAGGGGAAGAGAAAAAGCAAAGAAGGGAATTCTCCAGTCCACAGTAAAAATAAAATACAAATCCTATTTTAACCCTTTGCTGGATTCGTTCTGCTGATCACACCTGCAAAATGCAGCTGGTGTTACTAGCAAAATGAGGGCATTTCTAGAAAGGTGCCCTAGTTTTCTGTAGCAAAACAACAGTATATATATGCCCTCCTAAGCTGCACAATAAACAGTTTGGCAGTGCTTGAGGCATAAAGTGATTGTTCAACTACGTAATCTATGTGTCTGCTAGATCCCAGGTGTGTTGTGAAAAGGGAAGTTTGCACAGGACTTGGAGACAGCCGGAAGGCCAAGAAAAGCAGCATGCAGCAGGGGCAACAGAACCAAAATGCTTATTACAAAAGTCATTCTGCCAAATAGGACTTCTGGTAAAATGCACACTCACCCATGAAAGCAATCCCCTCAGGTTGTCTGAAAGTCCTTTTGGTTGAATAAACAGTGTGAGGGAGAAAAAATCAGGATGGGCAGGCTGCTTCTGGCCTAAATTTGAAAATCAAACTCATTCGTTCATGTAAACCCTCTGTAGATTCTTGCAGTCCTGTTTCATGTCTGAGGTCCTGGGTTCACTTGTAATATCAGACACTTCTCCTAGGAGAAGAAAGCTTGCTGCAAATTGGGTGGTTAAGTCAATCCTCAGGTCTAAAGGGGATCATCAGCGGAGTGATCCCACTGAAGAGCTGAACAGAGGTGCTGACTCCCATCCAGAGGCTTAGAGAATATGCACACGTATCATGGAAAAGGATGAGGAAGAGACATTACAGTTCAGATCGAGGAAAGAACACAGCTATGCACTACACATTTCGTTTCCCTCTACAAGGAATGTTGTCTTGCTTGAAAATATTCAAACCACTTTTAAGAGAGGGCTGTTTGCTTTGTTTTTTTCCTCTTTCCTCTTTTGCTTGTTTCCTGTTTCAGATTTAAAGAACTGCTTCATATTTCTATGGCTATTTGCTAAGGCACATGGAGGACAGGGAGGTGATTAGAGACAGCCAGCATGGGTTCACCAAGGGCAAGTCCTGCCTGACCAACCTAGTGGCCTTCTATGATGGACTGACTACATCAGTGGACATAGGAAGAGCTATGGATGTCGTCTATCTGGACTTCTGTAAGGCCTTTGACATGGTCCCCCACAACATCCTTCTGTCTGAATTGGAGAGAGATGGATTTGATGGCTGGACTGTTTGGTGGATGAGGAACCATCGGGGCAATCCCCAGTATCAATACAGGCTGGAGGATTAAGGGATTGAGAGCCATCCTGCCAAGAAGGACCTGTGGGCACTGGTGGGTGAAAAGCTGGACATGAGCCGACAATGTGTGCTCACATCCCAGAAGGCCAACCGCATTCTGGGCTGCATAAAAAGAAGCGTGGCCAGCAAGTCAAGGGAGGTGATTCCGCCCCTCTGCTCTGGTGAGACCCCACCTGGAGTATTGTGTCCAGCTCTGGAGCCCTCAGCACAGGAAAGACATGGACCTGTTGGAGCAGGTTCAGAGAAGGGCCACAAAAATCATCAGAGGGTTGGAGGATCTCTCCTGTGAGGACACGCTGAGAGAGTTGGGGTTGTTTAGCCTGAAGAAGAGAAGGGTTGAGGGAGACCTTATAGCAGCCTTCCAGTACTTTAAGTAAAGAAAGACGGGGACAGACATTTTAGCAGAGCCTGTTGGGATAGGACAAGGGGTAATGGTTTTAAACTGAAAGAAGGTAGATTCAGACTAGATATAAGGAAGACATTTTTTACACTGAGGGTGGTGAAACACTGGGAAGAGGTTGCCAGGGAGGTGGTAGGTGCCCTGGAAACATTCGAGGTCAGGTTGGATAGGGCTCTGAGCAACCTGCTGTAGTTGAAGAAGTCCCTGCTCATTGCAGGGGGTTTGGACTAAACGACCTTTAAAGGTCCCTTCCAACCCAAACTATTCTATGATTTCCTTAATGAGAGTGTGTCAGAGCTGTATGGTTGTATGTATTTTCATTAAGTGAAGCTTCTGCTCATTTGTTTGAAGACAGAACTGACAAACTCATGCCTTCAGTAGGTAGGCAGCAACCCCGTCTCCTGTGGGCTTTAAGTGACTGATCATTTGCAGATTATGAGTAAGATCAGGGAGCAGAGAGACACAACAATGCTTCAGGGATCTTGGTATGCCTGGAGAGTGCTAAGTTATACCCTGTCGAGACATCTCGGGTTTCTCAAACAGGTCACTGTTCCCACAGAGGGAAGAGGGGCGACAGTGCCTAGCTCCCCATGTAAATGAAGATGTGTCCAAAGGAATCTCATCAAAAAAGTACCTCTGCAAAGTGTGTTTAATTGGTCAGAAGTAACGACTATCACCGCTTCCTGGTTGGCCACCAAAAGCATTCATATTGGCCACCAAGAGCTTTCAGACTGAATGGGTTACTCTCCTAAATTTGTTACAAACCTATAGGTTTGCTGGAACTTACAAGGTAATTTTTTCCTCACCTTCTTTCATCACTTCACTGTCTTTCTATTGCTTGCAGGTAGACCCTAGACCATATAGTAGTGGTGCAGACTAAAGCATGCACCTTAAACGCTTTGTTGAAATGGAAGTAAAACATTTTCTACAAGTTCATGTCTCCAGCCACCCTGAAGGGAACATGGAAAAGGTCTGGAAAATTGCAAGGAAAATCACTTCTACCTCAGAAAAAAGTAGTATGAAGCAGAAAAGGTTAACAGATTAGAAAAGTTAGCAAGCGTATAAGAATGCAAACCCAGTAGAGGAATAGTCAGAAAAAGGCTCTCACAGTCCTAGGATTTCACAGAACGTGGTGGTTCTTGAGTGGCTTCTGTGGTGGCATAAGGAATCCACTTCAAAATAAAGAACAGGCTCCCAATTTGGCTGTGTAACATCACCCCGCTCTAAATACAAGAACATGTGGGCAGTAGAACAATAGCAAAGGACGTGACAAAACTCTAGATAACCCTCAAGTCATCCAGTTGGGATGGGGTAAGACTGTTACTGAGGAAGGGAAAATTGCCTGAACTCAAATGTTTAACAGTTACGATACAGAAAAGAAGGTTGGCCTCCTAAAATCACCATGACTCCTTACCAGCTACTGTCTCAGGCTTTCTCACTGAATGCCACCCAGCAATAATTTTAGGATGCTCAGAAACAAAAGGAACTCATCAATGTTACAGTGTTCCTCTGGCAAACAAAACATGAGATGGGCTTGGAGCAATCTTGCATAGACCTTTCCTGAGTACCATGCAAGGATGCTTTGCAGAAGTCTTTAGTTCACCTTGACTCCTTGGACCTCGCAAAACGTGTCCAGCTCAGAGCAGCTAAAAGAAAGTGTTGCCCTACTGTCCCAGGGTTTCTAGCAACAGAGCACAGAAGGGAAATCCTTCACCTGGATTGCACATTTCCTACTCAGAGGAGGGACTGTGAATAGGAATTATTTCTGTTTTGTTGCAGTAATGAACTTAAGGGTAGGAGGCAGTTCGTGAATGAAACTTCTGACCCACACACAAATCCATATTATACAGCGGTAAGAATGCACTCTAAACCCTGCCATCATACATATGTTAATGTAAGGATCAGCTACCCCTAAATATCTTGAGGTTTTACATCCAAACTCACTGAGTTCTGTATGGTGCAAGTAGAACATCTCTACGGTACTTTCCTCCCAAATACGTTTACATAAATCAAGATTCAACATGTGAGCCTCACAGCACAGGCACTGTTTCCTCCTGTCTGAGATTACTGCTGGGTTTCCTCAGCATGGTATCTGCTTCAGCAAGGTTTTGGTGGGGTTTTGTCTGTCCCGTGTTTGCATGGGAGGCAGTATAAGCTTTTCATGGAGGGAGAGGCTTTCTCCATTGGAAAGAAAGGAGCTAATTATGTCTCCTATAAAGAGATGTAATTGGGGTTTTTTTCTGTAGAGAGAGGATGACATGAACAGCATCCCTTGCCTTTTCATTCTAAAACTCTGTTGTGACCATACTGCTGAGTCTTGGAAAACTCCCTGATTCACAGGTTGTTTTTCGCATGTTCCAAACATCTGGAAACAAGGTTCAGCTGACTGATGAATGTGATCTCTGGAAGAAAATGCTGAAAAGTTGGGGAGGGAGGGGGGTAGATCTGGCCCAGCTGTCCATTTCAAATATTGCTAGTTTCAAATTTAGCATGCCATCTTCTTAGCAAATTGTTTGTGAGCACGTTTAAATCTGCACATGTAAGTGTTATCGTAAGTATTTGGCAAGTGCAAGGGATTTTGAATTAGGTTGTGAAAGGAGGATGCCTGTTTATGTGCCAAAGCATCCCAAGGTGCATCAGCCTAAGATGGTATGATTTAAGTGAACCCCAACTTTCAAATTTTCTTCTGTTTTTGGAATACTTACTCTGCTACTTTCAGGAATAGCTAGAGTAAGCGTGTCCAGCCAAGTCCATTCTTTTCAGGGAATTAAGCTGATTTGCTTATTGTTAGAAATTTCCTGTTGCTTCCTCTGTGTAATTTTTGAGTCATTAGCACTTTCTTTAGTGATGCGTTATCACCTGACATAACAAAGTGTTGCATCCTGTCTTTGCTCTTCATCAGAAGTCAAATAGCTTGGAGCTCTGTATTAGATGTGTTATGTAGGGCAGATACAAAGGAATGGGAAGAGACTCAAATAAGCAATGGTACTTAAGGATGACTATTCTGAAGATGCATGACCCGCAACAACACCATCACAAATAATGAAAATGCCACCTTCCTCAAGTTTAAAATGCCTTCATTTCTTTGCTTTCCCTGGTCTCCATAACGTTGTGTTGGTAGGTGCATCTGCGCTGCAGTATAGCACTTACTATACACATACAGGTTGCTTCAAAGTGACACAGGTAATTCAAGGGAGAAGTTTTCTGTACGGCAGAAGTGATTGTCACTATGTGGGAAAGATTATCTGTTTTAGGGTAGGGAATGCTTTTGGCTATGGTTTAGGATGGTGAAGCTGAAGAATTCACCATTAGGACTCCGAAAGGCTCAGAAATACTGCAGGATCTGGGAAGTAATGTTTGAGGCATAGATTCATAAATAGCAAGGCAGGCCTCATATTAGAAGACCGGTCTCTAGGGACTTAGAACTAAAAGATGGAATTTGCTGTTCATTGCTGGCTGACTCTGGTCTCATTTAGGAGTAAGAATCCCATGAACTTTGAGATAAAGTGATAGGCCAATGCTAAGTACTTCTGAAAGTCCAACCAGACTGAATAATGTACTGCAAAATATAGTGAAGATGTGGAAAACAATTGTATTAAGCTCTGGAGAATATGCTGGACCCTTCTTAAAGGACGTGGCCAAGGATGTCTGAGCCCTCTTTTCTCAAGGAGGTTTGGACAATGTGGAGAAGGAATGACTTGGCTTATCCTCATTGCCTGTTCTGAGATACTGGAGACCCTGTCTTTACAATGGTGTTCGTAAATCTCCCTTGCCAAGATATTGATGTTGATAGGCTGCAAGATGTCATCAGCACCTGCAGCAATAAGGGACTGGTGTGTGACGGAAAGGATATGAGAAGAGCAGAGATAAAATAACTGAGAAACAAAATGTTCCTTCGTTGCTGTCTTTGATCTCTTTAACTCCCAGCTGTGAGAGATCCTGGATGCTGATGGCATCAATCGACTAATTTTCTGCTGCTTCTGTTGCTTGTACAAAACAGAGGAAGACTTTGTCTTCACTGAGGGGAGTACAAGTCTTGCTGTAATGTCTCCTGTTGCAGGCTGAACCTGAGGAAAGACAAGTGAGCACGGACAGCCTCAAGACTGAGGCAAAATATGCAATTTTATTTCTTCCTCTCCTCTCTCTTTCTGTCTCTTGCTTTGTACTACAATTCCTGCCTTATTAGCCATCCTTTTGCAGATGAAAACCCAATGGAAAGCTCCCAGCCAGTGTTGCTATTTTTGCTGCATCCCTGACACCAAAAGAAGTGGCAGGCACCATGGACGAAGCTATTGCGTCAGGGCTAGCATCATCTTGAAAGCTTGTGTCATTTCTCAGCACTGATGTGCGGTAGTTGAAGGGAGGGGACAGTTTTACAATAGCAGTTTAACTGTCCACCAACAATTTACTCCTGACCTGAGTTCATAAAGCTCATTTTGCTGTGTGAGTCACCAAAGGGCTGAGAGTAACAAGCTTTAAGACCATCTGCTGTTGGTTAGATCCAAACAGGTAGCTCAGAGATGAAGATATTGAGAGGTCACTGCCAATTTCCCATGCTATTCAGTCCTGTCTTGCAAGATATGAAAAGACATGCTTGTGGTTGAGGTGGGTCTGCATTAAAAAGTTATAATCCCACATATAGATGAGTGGGCAGGGATGTTTGGAACTGAAGTGCTGGTTCATGTCATTGTATAGTATACAACAGTTATGTCATTATAGAGATACTGAACAAGTGCATTCCTTAGACACAGTCTATGCTCAGAGTGCTTATTTTATGGACAAAGAAGACTAATTTCAACATCACAGATAAGAATAAGTAATTCTTGGGATCAGTGTCCCTAAGATAGGATGGATATAGAAGTGCTAATGTAGAGCTGGTGCACATCAGGCAGGAGCTGCTGTTCATGCTGCTGTGCGATAGAAAGTGTTGCTGACCTGCTGTGGTAGAAGAGCTGGGCTGAAGGGTTGTTCAGCCTCCCTGAGTACGCAGCTGCTGGCTCTACAGTTTGGCAGAGAGTCAGCTGTTGATTCCTCTGCCTGCAGCTGCCAGGCCTCCCCTCAAGGCTCCCTCTTTGTTGCAAAGCAAAGTGCAAATGTGAACTTTGTGAGTCTGTGTTGCCCTTGACCTTTTCACAGCTCCTGGATGAGGTCCATGCTGCTGTTTGTGTGGGACTATGTCCCTCTGGGAGGTGCAATTGTGCTTCAATGTATTTGGAAAATGGAAACAAAGGGGAGGACTGTGGTTTGCTGCAGTCTCTGCTTCCATCACTGCCAGCTGTGAGGGAGTACTGGGATGGAGAATCCGTTCTAGATATCAACCGTTTGTATCTCACTGAGTTTATTAACTCAGCTGAAAGGAGATCCTAATATACAAGTACATACAAATAAAGAGTCAAGGGACACCCAAAAGTGAAGGACAGGAGAATATAGTATAATATAGTAGAATAACAAAAATCATATTATTTGTTTTCCACTCTTTGAAATGATTGATGTCATTAGACTTGTTGTGGAGCAAGGCAAGGCAGGGATGGAGTCTGGCATTCTGCCTCCAGTCTCCACAAAGCTCCAGCTATTCAGCCCTCTCCTGAAGCATTCGTTTCCTGCCTTATTTCTTAGGGAACCAGAGATGGCCATTAAGGAAAGATGTAGAGAAGGAAACAGCAGCAATCCTGTTGATTGCCTCTGGAAGAGTACTAGGGAGAAAGTGCAAAGGACATTTGTGTAAGACAATGCCAAAGAGCTAAACAAGGCCAGTGTGGCTAATGGAGAAAAAGAGGAACAGAGGGAAAGAGGCTAGCTGAGACGCATAGGAAATGGTGGTGAGTTTATCCTTTGAAGCTTTTCCAAAACTGTGCTTTTAAATTTCTCTTCCTGCTGATGGTGGACTCCCTTAAGGATCCAGTCCATGGTACTGTCAGCATTGCTTCACTGTCACAGTCGCTTTCCTGGATGCTCTTGGGAGCCCCTCTGCCTTATCGTATCCTCAACCAATGCTCTCAGAAGCTCTACACCACATTTTTGGCAGAACGTTATGCTGTTCTGTGCTATACCACCTCCTTTGTGCTTGCCTATATTCCCTTAATGGGATTCAGCATCTCCTGTATCCTCCACCCATTCTTTGGCTCAGACATTCCAATGTTGTGTTTGGTACTCCCATATTCAATCTATGATGTCTTAAATACTACAAAGAGCTCTGCCCTTGTATTGTCTGAAGTTGAACTCTGTGTACCCCTCCATTTTGCAGCTTGTTTCTCCTCTGTGTGTAGTGACTGTTTTTCTGTAGCTGAGCATAGCAGCCCACGAGGCATTAAATATTCTTGAGTATACCTTCTGCCTTAAGTAGAAGTAACTTCTACTGGGGGAATACGAGTTATGAATTGTGCTCCTTTCCTGCGCTCCTGCACAGGGCCTGTTGGCTTCCTGCTCTTGCATTCTCTTAATGTATACACCCCTGAAACAAGTCAGGCTTAAGTTTGTTGGTCCTTCAGTGGGAAAAAGCTGCAGGTGAGTACTGCCTACAGCATTGCTTGTGGGGGCTAGCCTTTCTAAGTTTGGTGTGAGCATTGCAGGTCTGGCATGGCAGAGAGAGCTGCTCACACAAGAGGGACTTCGCATGCTGCTTTGGTGCAGTAGATATTGGTCTTCACACAGGCTTGGCTGTAGCTGCAGATTGGGGGTAGCAGGTTTCTCAAACACTGGGCTGGCTGCACGTGAGTTAGTTTTTTCCCCCAGCAAAAAAAACCAGCTGTGCAAACATTCTGCATTGGGTCAAAGAAAGCACAGTGCGCATTAACAGTAAAAACCAGGATAAGGAGTAAAAAAGCAATACAAGTCAAAGATCAGGTTATTTCTCCTGCAGAGAGGCTGTTGATTTGTGTCCTGTGTCCTGCACTGCTTGGTGATGGCAGCCAGGATGTGGCACTCACCGAAGGTGACAGGAGGCACAGGGAGGCTATTTGCCTTCCAGTGTAAGGGGCCAATTCTGCTGACTTCTGGCAGAGACTTGGACGTCAGTCACTCGTTAGCTGTGTACCACCAGGCAGCAGATAATCTCAAGTGCTGAATGAGTAAATCCACTTTTTGTCAGCTCCCATCAGTGTCTCTTGCATGAAGCTCTGATGCTTCTTAAAGAAGCATACACTGCAGATAAGTCTAAGTGCCATATTTACTCAGTAGCCTATGGCAGAGCACTGAGGAACACTGCAGGTGTTAACTACCGAGTTAAACCATGAAATTCCTGGGTAGGATTTTCCATGGTTAGATAACCTGTAGGATCCAAACCCTGTCACTTCAAGACCTTGGAATCAATATGCCAGGCCAGGCCAGGAGTCCTCTCCTGTTGTGGAGGTGCATTTGCTCCAGCAGAAAGGATTTCTGAGAAAATTCTCACAGTATCTATTCAGCTGAGTTCATACCCTCAGACTTTATGACGAATTTTGAAATTCAGCGGAGCTTTAGAGTTGCAGTTTTGAAGGGACTATGGAAAAATACTTGTTTCAATAAAGACAAGTAGAAACTGATGTTCTGTTGTAATGGTAGTTTATGGAAAATAAATTTCCCTACTAAAGCTTCACGGTATAGAAGTTTGCACATGCAAATTTTAACATCAAATATGCGTCTCACTTCTCACACACACCTATTTTCATTTTCATTTATGGTGAAATAGCTTTGAGAAACACGCATGCGAACAAAACTTGTGGTGGAATGAGCCCATAATAGAGCTGTCAATAAAATGAGGAATTGCTCAGCTTTCCACTAATTTTGTCTGTTTGTTGTATTTTGTACAGCATTGTCTAGCTGCCTGATTCTGTGGAGATCTAAGTCTAGTTATTCCCCCCCATTTATCCACTTTTTATAGAATCTTCCTGTAATTAGTAGTACTTAGCAGAAAACCTGAGTTCATGTTAAAGCATTTAAATAGTCAAAATTGTGGAATAGAAGATTTCTCCCAGATACCACTTAATGATCATTAGAAGGTCTGATTCAAAGCCCACTTAAGTCAATTGATGTCTTTTGTTGACTTCAGTACATTTTGAGTCTGGCTCAGTATATTCAGAAATGTGAAGCTAATGGCTACAATAGCAGCAGGAAATACTCTCCGTAGATGGGTAACTTCTGTGGTTCTCTGTTTGCTTCCATAATGACCTGCTGAAGAAATTTTGGATAAATGTAATGAAAGACCACTTTAAGTAAAAAAATCAACTAAATTCAGAGCTGCAGAGGAAGATATTTTAATGTTTAATCATTTAAAACCTGATTCTTTCCAGTTCTACTCTATTTATGCTCCCATTGAAATTAAGGATGCAACTGATATAATGTGGTATTGCTTAGATTTGGTAATGGCCTAAGTTTGTTTGGAAGAATGATATCCCCACAGCAGTGACCCTACAGGACATACTGGGCCTACAGTTACTTGTCATATAAAGCCATTTCTGCTTTAATGCTGTTCTCTTCTGATTTCAAGAGTAGCCTATTTATTCTGTGATTCTGGGAAAGATTGAACAGGTGACCTAGATGGTCTTCACCAAAGCCAGTCATTTTTCACCATTTTTAACAGTCCCACATAACATGGAAGCAAAAGTACCAAATTAATAAAATCCCAGGATCTGTTCATAGGATATTTCTGTTACAGCAGGAATGCAGACTTTCCAGAGAACTTGAGATTAGTTTCTTCCTATCTGATACCTTTGGTTTTGCCACTTCAACTCAGTGAAGTATCAAAGTGATTTACTTTCTGCTTTCTGTGCTCTCATCATGGAAATGCAAATTACTGCACAGCAGGCCAGACATTGGAGAAAGTAGGTACTTTGGTAGAAGGTTTCCAGCCTGAGTTCTAGCCTGAGGAGTTAGGTGGGCATCCAAATCTCTGCATCCTTTGAAGTTCATCCTGAGTCTAAATAATTCTGAACTCAGCGAAAGTTTGTGTCCAGGTTGAGTTTCTAGTAACTGAAGGACAGCCATGAGTTCTGAAAAGTATTTCATTAATTTCTTCGAAGCAAAGCAGAGTCAACATTAGAGAGCTTGATTTTCACATGAAAACCTACCTCCTCCCTCCACCATTTTGCTCTGAGTAGGAAAAACAACACAACACATTTGCACCCTGCAGGGCTTTTATTGCGCCTTGCTATTTCTACAGCTCCAGACTTCCTTCTCAGGCCAGTGTTTTGAGCAATATGGGAAGCAATTATGTCAATTGAGAAAGAGAGAGCTTTGTGGTGTGCTGCTGGTGAACTTCAAAGCATCCAAGGAGAAATGTCATCTGCTTTTTGAGCCTAGGTGTTCTTTGAGAAACACTGCTGTTAATGACTGTTGCATAGTGCTTGTACAGATGTGGTAGATAAAATACAGGCTGGTAATATGAGACAGCTGTCCACTTAATTTTTCAAGTTCTCACAGCACCACCCATGGGTGATGGGTGACCCAATTGTTGTTGAGCAAATGAATACAAGAGAAAAGGAAACTTGCATCATCACTGGGACCTTCAGACTCCCTCAACCTGCCCTCCTTGCCTTCTAGGTGAATTAGCACCCCATGTCTCTGTGAGTCTGAAGGCAACAGAGCAGAGCACTTGTCACCAGTGAAGACTGTGCCAACGACCTGGTCTTAAATCAGAGAGGTGCGATTTCCTCTGGGGGAGAAGGAGGGTGAAGTAGAGATGGAGGAGAGGGAACCAGAGTTTTGCATTATTCCTCTCAGGGTTGCATTTCCCCCGTGGTGCACTTCGTCATTAGCTGAATCGCTGGAGGATCCTGTCAAATCAGCCTCCTGCATAGATTTTTAAAACGTCTAATCGGCACCTGCAAGGTTACAAGTTAGCAATGTGTCTCTCTTTGCTGTGCACAGCCCTTCACAGCTCTTTCCCCCAGCTCCAAGGCACTTGGAGTGCTGCACTCAGTAACCTAACAAGGTATGAGGCAACCCAGGCTGTATTTGGGACCCTGTGATGTGACCCGGTGTTTGTGCGACAGAGAAAGCTTCACTTTTTTCCATTCTCTTTTAACTACTATGCAAATGTTTCTCCATGTTTCGTGTTTATCACAGATTCTGAGCCTCCCTAGACAGGCTGTTCTGAGCTTGGCCTGCTTTCTGATAATTGCATCTGCAATAAAGCAAACACCCCTGCAGGGTTTCTCCATTCCCCTGTCCTTGCCAGCTCTGAGCTGGACAGCACTCTGTGGCTTGCAAGCACAGGGATGCGCAAAAAAGGCATGCCAAGGGCTGGCAAAGCTCTAGGGAAGAAGGCAAAGCTGTGTGCTATTTCAGGCCTCTTTTATTTTGCTAGTGAGTTCAGCTACCTCTCCTTTTCTAATGACACGGTGGCTGCTGGGTCCTCCTGAGCCATGCATCAGTAAAATCACTATTGAGATCTACAGTCATATCAGCCATATCAATTACTGCCTTCTCTGTGGGGATATAAAAAATGAATAGGCTCCAGGAGAGTCACCCATTAGTAATGACTGCAGTAGTAATTTTGAGAAGGTGGTCCGTTGCACATTTTTGTGACCTGTTGTTCTTCTTTTGAAGGGAAAAGAGACAGAACACTGCTGTAAGATTTTTGAGGATGATCTTTTTCTTATTGCTCTTCAGAGAGCTGGGAATCTCGAGTTCTTGAAGCAATACAGTGTCTTGCTCCTCTACATGGGGCCAAGGCCTGGACTATGAGAAGTACAGTAATGACATTTTTCCTTCATAAAACCCCTTTTCACTGGAGGATTATACAAAGTCTTACTGAGATGAGTAGATTAGTTTTGTCTTTGCTTTGCAGCTAGAAGAGGTAGCAGACTGTGGAAAGCTGCCTGCTGCCTGCGCTGAGTGGTGCAACACACCACTGAACTGAATACATTGTAGTGAAATGCTGCCAGGCACATCAAGCCGGATGCTTTCTGCATGCCTGGGGTTGAAATCAAGACCTCCAAAACTGTATTTCCTCTCAGGATTTAGTTCCCAGTAAGTTAAAGATATGCACAGAAACTTCCACACTCACACACTTAAAATGATGAAAGTAAAGTAACTCCGGTTATTTCTTTTTAGATGGTTTCTAGCATAGATCTGTAGGTAGTAAGTAGATAATTGCTTTCTGATCTGATTTTCTCTTATTGAACATAGACCATGCAGGGCTGTAACTGAATCCCCTCCTCCAATCACTGCCTTTTGTCATGCTTTAGGATAGTAACCAAGCAGGACCCTGACTAGATGCTGTCATCCATCACTTACTTGGTCTGAACGTACATTGCCACCGCACCAAGAAGTTTTTCAGAATTGAATCTCCAATGCAGTTAGACAGCCCATCCATAGGGAATTTCATCTTTCCCAGGCAGGATGTCCCCTGGGAAGGGTGGGGTGGGGTGGGGTGTGAGTTCGATGATCCCTGCCATAGCTAGTGCAATGGTTACATTCTCCATGAAATACCTGGTCTGCCCCATCCAAAGGGAACTTTGTTGGAGTTCCAGTTTCTGAGCAGCTGTGGTACATGGTGCTGATGGTGAACCTCAGTACTATTGGAAGAGTGTTATGGGAGTGGGTGCTTCTTCTCTCCGGTTTTTCCTCATTCTTGAAGCAAATCCAACTTTATCAATTGTAGGGCTGAACAAGCGCTCTGCAAATATCAGTGCATGTCTTGTAAGAAAAAAGAGTAACAGGTCTTTTTGAAGAGGAGACAAAAATGGAATAAACTAGATCTCCCCCTGTTTTTTTGATGGAATAGCTGTACAGTTGAAATCTACCCAATTTTGGTTTCCTATTTGTATAAGCAGCTTTCATTTAAGTGCTGGTCATGAGTAAGTTACGCCTACAGAGCTGTCACCATCAAGTACTGTGTATCACTGAATTCATAGCAGTTCTGGCAGTGCTGAGCTGCATACATACGTGTTTACATGCATGTGCACATACACACTTAATTCCATTAGAGCTTCCTGATACACTTTTCTCTTCCTCCCTTCTCTGATGGAGCTATTTCCAAAGATCCCAAGTGTGAAAGTGGATCTCTCATGACTTTTGACTCTGCACAGAGGAATAAGTGTCTTTGAAAGACTGACACATGTACAAACACCCTTTCCTTCATCTTGATATGTGAGGAAGGCCAAGGGTGATGTGGTGCAAGAGCTGCTTTTGCTGGTTTTGTGTGGTGATGTAGAGTAAGAGAGTATCTGGGGGGATAACCACCATGCTGGGAAATTCTCCGCCTCTACACAGTGCTGGAAAACTACCAGTTTCTAATTTCCTGCCAGATATCTTACTGGCATTCAGGGAAAGTTGTCTGTGTTCAGGCTTAGCAGAGGATGGTACCTCAGGAAATTAAAGGACATTAAGAACTAAAGGTATACTGGGGCAAGTTCCTTAATTACTCAGCTGATCCCTGCAGGGAAGATGTTTAGGGGTGGTTTTGTAGTTTGTTTGTGTTTTGTTTGTTAGCATAGCAGCTCCAGGACAATCATTTATTTGAAGGATTGGAAAAAAACCTACCTAGTTGTCCTTATTTGCTTCTCTAGGTCTTTTTCCTGCCTTTGTGGATCCCTGGAAATTTGTCATGCCCAACTGTGCAATGCTTAGACTGTGGCTTGTTGCAGAGTTTATTTCAGTAATCTACAGTCTCCACAGTGCTACATTAACTCCCTTCGAGTTAGCCTAGGTCAAGTCAGAGCAGTTACAGTGTGGCATTGAGCAGCACAGAGCAATTTTTCTAGCAACTGAGGAATTGCACTGACTCCATCTCTAATAAATACCCTTAGTAAATTCAAGTTAAGAGCACCACAGCAGTCATGGTAGGAATTTTGGGTGAGAACAAGGCTTGCGCTTAATTACAGGGACTTAGTCACAACTTGTTAACTCCGTGTTGAAGACACACTCTTAGAAGTAGCCATGTTCAGACAGATTGGGAATTGAGAGAAAGCACAGTCATGCTTAAGGCTGTGAACACTGCATATCCAGTAATTGGGTTTAATTTCTTGTTGTGCCTTGTACTTCTTGTGTCACTTCTTATATTTTTTTTTCCCTTTTTGTGCCTCAGTTCTGCAGTTATAAAATCACATTGCTGTCTGTCTTCTGCGCTTTGTCTCCACTGCATACACTGCAAGTTCTTCAGGATGAGATTTTCTAATATTGATTGAGTGTGCAATATGTAGTGCAGCATGGCCACACCTGTGCCTGTGGGAGGTCAGGAAAGCCCTAAGTGACACGTTAGAGTTTCTGTACTTTGAAAATACGTCATTGGCTTTGGATTGTGAGGCAGGGACAGCCTCGAATGCTCATATAACTCCTACAGCTAACTCCCTTTGGTAGATTTGATACTTTTCTTTCAACCTTGAAATTTTGCTGGTTTTCAGTTCTGCAGGGCAGAGATTGCTGTGGCTGAATAAATTGAAATTTTCTTAAATTATGAGTGCTAAATATGATACATTGTTATAAGTTGCCGTGTCCTCTGCATATAAAGTGGAGTGGAAAATGGATAAGTGGGAAAAAAATGTGTGACGATATCTAATGTATTCTAAGATCGAGCTTCTAATCTTCTCTTTCTTTTTGTTTCTTCCAGGTGGAGCGGGAAATAGCCATCTTGAAGTTGATAGAACATCCCCACGTTTTAAAGCTGCATGATGTTTACGAAAATAAAAAATATTTGTAGGTATTACTGGCTTTTGCCAGAGAAAGGGGAAGGGAAGGATGAAGGAAGGGAGGGAGGTGAGAGTTTTGGAACTTGGTGACATTTCTGAAAGAATGGAACAGGGTGTGTTTTCACCCTGAGCTGGTGTCCGTGTGATATCTGGTACTTGGATGAGGAAGGAACACTCCTTCTTTCCTTGGCTTTTCTCATTTTCTTTTCTGTATTTTACTTATCTGCTGTTTCTTTTCCTACTTAAAATGGAGGAGAGAGGACAAATGAATGTTTTCTATCCAACAGCAAGAGGGGAGGAAGTTTTGTACCTGTAAGATCTGGAACCATTTTGAATCAAAACTGTAACAGACTGTTCAGTGGATAATTTGGATAACCTCCCGTGCTTAATAGTTTTCATTTGGCTCTCACTAACAATATTTTAAATTTGCCCCATCAATAACAATTTTTGGTTTTAAGCACTGCTGAAATCTCCTGATGGTTCTGCAGTAACAGTTAAGTAGCAAAGCCTTTTTTTTTTCAGATCATTGCTGGTGCCAGACAGGGATGTTGTCCACAGAGTCGTTTTAGCTTGACAGGGCACTAGATACGTTGAATCTGTTGTCAAACAAACAGACCACATTAATCTTGGCACAACAGGAAAAAAATCAATGTTCTCCAAATGGAAAAGGGCAACCCAGTAGGGAACTCAGTGTTATTTTCAGCTTTTTAACAGGTTATTTCAAGTAGAAGAGAGTGGTTAAAAAAAATCAAGCTATTTTTAAAACCCACCATGCATTGGTGACCTCTCCTTAATGTCGCAACACAAGAAGGGAATGACTGTTTACCCAAAGGAAGTGCGTTGAATGGAGGTAACAATCCCTCATGGACTATTCAGCCAGTCTTGTTACTGGAGCAACGAATTCCTATTCCAAGAAGTAAGGCCTCTGTGCCTAAGGGTTGGCTTACTAGACCAGGCAGTAATTTCTTTTGGATTCCCCATCCTCCTTTGGGGCAGAGCCTTCCATCCATGGTGAAATGCGGTTGCCAGAGTGAGCTCGTGCAAGCACTGGGTGGAGGATGGCTCAGATGTTCTCTGAGCTGTATGCCAAGCGCTCTATCCTCAGTGACGTGAACAGTCATGGCTCCATTAAGCCCAGTTTGCCCCAGCTGAGGACAGAGGCCCAGATCTAGTGCAGCTTGCTCTGTGTGCAGGAGAAGGGTTGCAAAGGGAAATGAGGCTTTACAGCCAATAATTCCTCTGTTAATCCTGAAAAGACAAGCACCATTTGAAAGAGTACATTTGTCTGTATTCTGGTTTAAAGGGGGGTAGGATAAGGCCGCAGGCTTTCTTTTGGTTAAGAGAGAGGGAATATTCTTTGCGATCCTTGTTTATTTCTGTGTTGTGTAGTCTTAGGTATACACACACATAAACACACACACACTTGCATAAACACAGCACACAGCTGATGTGTTCCAGGTAGGTGTAGTATACTTGAGTGGTGAAGACTATGTATGAATACATGAAGAAGAAAGGCCCGATCATCATTTGGAGTGAGAGGATGGATTATAGAGGTGCTGAACCTTTCTTCTTGCTCTGAGTGCCTGTGAAGCCAGCGGCTGAGCTGAGCTCTCCTCCAATAGACTTGGGGGCTATTTTGCTCCATGTGAAAAATATCTAGTGTTCAGAGCAGTGGGGATGGTCTTACAGCAAGATTTCCAAAAAGTGACTGCATTCCTTGGCAGGAAAATACCTTCCTGCTGAAAATCACCTTGGCAAGGGAAGCATCCCATATCTTTAAGCTATATCTGGATATCCTGGCTTCTAAAAAATGTTGGGCTCCAAAGTGTGCTTTGCCAGTGACCATTTAGCCTTTAACAATCCCCCAGTCTTCTTTGTGCTGTAGCTCCTCTGCCTGTAAGATTGAGCTGTCTGCATCTCCCCACAAAGGCACTAAATCCCTTTGCTGAAAGATACTGATTCTCTGAAAGAGCCAATGACTGTTAACTATGTTTCATTTTTTATTAGTATCTATTTTAAAGAAAGGGCACAATGCAGAGCTTCTGCCAAGCCTCCGTATTCAAAATTAGAAACGGCCATGGCCTTGGATAAGTCTAAGACATGGAAGAGAGTGCCTGTGGAGGGGCAAAGGGTTACAAGCGTGTGGGGGCTGAGAAGCGTGTATGCCTGTACTTTCCCAAATAATAAGACACAGTGACCTCTAGTTCTCACCAGTGTCAAAAAAGGGATTGCTCTCTGATTGTGACAGCACCTTTCCATCATGCATGCCATCTCAGCAGTAATGGTAGTGGCATGGTTTCAAAGGAGTTCATGAATTATGGGTGATATTTCAGATCCCAGAGTCTAATCACAATGCAGCGCTAGGGAGTATTTCCTCGATAAATGTTAATTTCACAAATCATATTTGACTTTTGGTTTATGATTTAATTTGTGACAAGGGGCTTTGGTTGAGTAGATTTCTAATGCGACGATGAATCAAATCCTTTTTCCACAGTTTATTTAACACTGAAAATGAGTTTTAAAAAATAATAATAAAAATCTGTTAGCATATGTGTGTTAGCCTAGCAGTCATTTTCTGTTTGTTTTGGTGATTTTTTTACCAAGATGGTTGGAGAGATGAGGATGGCTATGAGTTCTAAGACTTCCAGCTCTTTATCCAGCATTTTGAGTTGTCTTATTTAGTAAGATGTTGGACTACATTTCCAGTTGCATAGGGGAAAACACAGCTGCACGGTGATTCTCTGTATGTGTGGTGGTATACCACCTCAGATACACATTTTTTTGGCTAGAATAGCAATATTACTGGTGGTTTAATTATTTCGTATTTGTTGTATGATCACACTGATGGCCTTCAAGCAAGACTGAGAGTCCACAGTAATAGGTAATTTGGAAGTAGCTATAGATAATCTATGCTTCCCTCTCCCATCATATAATGTTAACAGAAAAAACAGCCAGGAGGGAGGCTCCCATTTTACAGATCAAGAATGAGTTAAAGTAGCCTGGTATGGGGTAAGCGCAGAGTTGTATAAGAACTTTTATTGCTGGTTCATAATGGGAATGATCGATGAGCTGCCGAAATTTGTGTGTGCACCAGTCATTTTGACTAACCAAGTTCAGACAGTCAGGAATTTTAGGGAAATGTGAATAAACTAACGGAATGACCAAGGCAATAACAAGGCTGATAACAAAGTTTTGGTGGGTTCTGTAATGCATATCAGAGAGGAAGCACTCCTTTGGTCATATGGTTTCTACATTGCAGATGAACTGTGTGAACCTGGGTGATGGTCCTCTTTTCTCTGTGCTATGCGTAGAAAAGGTCTTTCCTGAATTGGACCTAGATAGAGTTTGTGTAGCAACCGGAGAGGAAGAAGGAGTTCATACACGGTTAGCAGCGCTACCACTGTGAAAGAGCAGGAGGTTCTCATTAGCAGACTTGTTGAGGATTAAATAAGAGGAAACATGCAAAGCCCAGTCCTTCATGAGTGAAGTGGTTGGCTCAGCTATATTCTAGGAAGCAATCTTGTGCTTTACTCTTAAATCTCGGTATGTACATTTACTGCATTTTATGCAGTAAATTCAGCTTTTCTTTTGATCTTAGAGAAGCAATTGTCCCAGTGTTGGAGGAGCTGTTAGCATGGCAACCTAAGTGCCATCATATAGTCCACAGGAGATGGACCTTCCCTTTCCAAAGGGGATAAAGCTGACTGATACTGTTTTGCTGCAGAACTCCCAACAGGGGTGGCATTATCTGTTTGATCTCATTTGATTAACGGTTTAGCTTAAATTATCAAGGGTTTGGCGGGGAGTGGAAATGAGATAAAGACATCCTAGGACCACTCCATGCCCTTTTCTTTCAGGTGTTAATACTATTACTTCTTGACTCCCTTTCCGTCAATGTCTGTATATATATTTCTATAAATTTCTATTTATAGGTGCATACAGATATTGTATATATATGTATAGATTTATATCTATTAATTTTCAAATCTTCACGCTTAAGATTTCAGATTTTCAAATTTTATGGGAGCATTTATTTTAAACTTCTGTGTTGTCCAACTTGATAAGCATTTTAAAGAAGAATCTGTTTTGAGAGAAGAAGTGGACATCAGAACATTGTTCCCTGAAATGTGCCATCAGCTCTTTTTCCAAGCACAAGTACCTTTCTCATCGTTCAGCAGTACAGTGCTATCACTGGGCAAGCGCCCAAACCTAATTGTAATGTACACAACACACCACCTCCTAATTTCAGAGGTGAAGGTGGTTCCCAATGAGGCAGATAACAAAATTAAAATGTCCTCCTATCTGTGCACAACTCATGTTTCTAGCTTATACAAGATCAGCTGACAACAGGAGTAAAAGACTTACAACTCTGGTGGTGTCTGCAGAGGCATTCATGCTGCCTGTCCTCTCCTGCAAAGTTTTCCTGTAAATCTGTTTATTTTTGTTGAAAACTAGTTGTGAGGTGCCAGAGAAGGCAAGAAAGAGAAAAAAAGGGTTCTGCATGTTCTTCTGTTGTTGGTAGCCCAGGACTTTGGCAATTGATCCATCTGTGGGGAAGCCTGTCTAAAGGCAGAAGGAGGGTTCAGAAAGTTGGACTGGCTCCAAGGGCTCAGTGCTGAGAATTAATTTCATGGTAGGTATGCTTCTTGGTAGTCTGGTTGTGGTGTGTCAGATGCTGTGGGTACAGGAATAGAAAATAGAATAGGATTGTAAGGCAAAATTATGTCCACCTGAGAATTGAGTAGAATTAAGAGTAATGATCATAACCAGCTACTTTGACCCCTTTTCTTCTGCTGCTGACTTGTTTTAGTACTGTCATGAATTACAAGCACGTGTAGCCAAGGGAAAGCCAGTCAGTTGTAGGACTGGAGCTAGTGCACATGAGGTTTTGAGTCAAGGGTAGGCCTGGAGACAAGGAGCTGGATAGAGGCCAGGGGAAGGGGAGGGGGTGCTGCACCAAGGACAGGTGTCACTGCTTCCAGGAAAGATGCCAGCCTGGCACAAAGCAGGGCTTGCACAGAGGTGCTGGTGCTGATTAATACTACACTCTGTGCAACATAGTCTTAATAAGCTCTGCCCAAAACCCTGACTGTATGTTCTGCTCACTGCCTGACATGTGCACTTGCATACCCCCCAGGCCATGATGCTGGGCTTGAGAAAAAAACAGGCCCATAGTGGAACAATTCTGTGACGTGAGCAAAGGTCAAGGGGAGATGTAGCTCCAGAGCCACAGTATATGTACGTGCCAAATTTCTTTTTCAGGCTTCAGTGGGCAATGTTGTGTGTGTCTGGGCCCTAGCTGTTAAAGGAAAGGCCACTTAACTGCGAAGATTAACACCCCAAAGTGTATGGTCACTAGCGGAATTGCAGCAGTGAGCTGATAGGTGTTGTCTGAGCTCTGCCCATTCTGTGCTGAGGATCGCTCTGGCTGGATCCATTCCATATGGTGTGCCCAGACAGGATGGCTGCTGCAGTGCCTTGGCATGCATGACTGTACACCATGAACACACTGCTCAAAACACCTTTTATCCCCAATAAATCAAAGGTATAAGCGAACAGCATAATCTCCTACTATCTCTCTTTTCCCCAGAAGCCCCAACCTGTTCATGTCCAAATGTAATGAGCAATCAAATACAATCTCCATTCAAACAAGCAGGCTAAAGTTACAATTGTCTTTTGGAAAAACAAAATATAACGCATGAACATTTTCTTGCAGGCGAGAGAAAAAAAAAAAAAGGAATTCCTGGCCTGGTGCCAAATTAGGGTTTAAAAATTCATGCCCACCATAAGAATTTATATAACTTTTGAATAATTTATAGACTGCGCCAATAACAAGGGGCTTAATATCTGATAGAGATTATTTAGTCAATAGAAAACAGTGCAGTGAAAAAGCCATCAAAGAACTACAACATGTCAATCTGGGCTAGGCAGCTTTTAACCTCTTCCCTGCTACACAAGTATGTGTTCATATATACATATGGAAGGACATTTTGCAAGTAGGGTGGTAGTATGGAAGAGGAATCATCAAGACGTTTTTCTTCTAGATGCTTTTCTTCATCAGTCGGCCATTCCAGATAGATCCCTTGCTGATTGACCAGAGTTTTGAAATGTAATGAGTTTTCTAGCTTTTAGCTGAATTGGTCAAAAGTAGTTAGTTTCTTGTGAATAATCTGCTGGAGGTTGTGGGTTACTGTGAGATGGTTCAGAGTTCATCAAGATTGGTGGCAGTGCCTAGCACATGCCATTTGTGGTACAGCCGTTTCCATTTGTGTTTGATTCTGTGGCCAAAGTTCAAGAGGTTTTTACAGATGTGGGCACTAATAAACATAGGGACAGAAAAGAACTAAAGACGTATCTGTCTTTATAAAGGAGATTCATACCTGACTTGTGTACCTTGCCTTGGTGATTGCTTAGACATCTGCATCAACTCCGAAATGTCTTGATCCATGCCATGTTCCCCAGTTTTATGATTATGCTCATGATTTTCATATAATAATCAACTATTAAGTGATAAAACAGAATAGTTGAGCTTCTCAGCAGGTGTGGTCATTTCATGAAATGTCTTACCCATAGGCATCACAAAACAGTAAACTTTTGAGCATAGAGGAAACAAGCAGGAACTCTCCTGATTTTCCTGCCTTTGTGTGTATCTTTCTATATAACTGCATCTGTTTTTTGTATCTTGCTGGAGTGCACACCTGAAGTTGTGCATCTTAAAAGCTAGCCAATGCCACATGAACTTCCAGTCTAACATAGTAAAAGTCCTAGAACATCACCCGGTGGTGTGTGATGGTACCTAGTGGTCATTCAAGCTTATGTAGAAGACCAATCTACTTGCTTAGGTTTAAGCAAGGTTGTGCATCATATGTGTAAATATCATAGAATCATAAAATAGTTTGAGTTGGAAGGGACCTTTAAAGGTCATCTAGTCCAACCCCTGTGCAATGAGCAGGGACTTCTTCAACTAGAGCAGGTTGCTCAGAGCCGCATCCAACCTGACCTTGAATGTTTCCAGGGATGGGGCACCTATCACCTCTCTCGGCAACCTCTTCCAGTGTTTCACCACCCTCATTGTAAAAAATTTCTTCCTTATATCTAATATGAATCTACCTTCTTTCAGTTTAAAACTGTTACCTCCTGTCCTATTGTTACCCTGGATTATTAACTTGTTCCCGAACAGACAGCTAATTGCATGGCCTGATGAACAAACCTTCTATTGCATGACCAAACCAAGAAGCTGTGTGAATTGACTACCATTCCTAGAGCACCAGGGGGTATTTCTTGTTGCTATTAATTTTGCATTTATAATACTACCTGAACTACTTTGTGTTTTAGTATGAGCTTTCATCTGAAAATCTCTATCCACTTAACACTTTTATAATAATAAATACAATTGTATTGCCCCACATGACCTAATTTGTGTATCTGTGAATGTCTTGTAAATTGTCTTCATCTATAATGCTGAGAAAATGGGAGCTGCGTACCCAGACTGGGATGTACAGTAGTGGGCTGCTGCGGGCAGTCCCTTCTGGCAAGAATTTTAGTATTTCACACCATTCTTGCTAATGGCTTAAAGGCAGCTTTTTGTTCTTTACAGATCATAACTGCTGAGTTTGTTTGGGTTTGGGTTTTTTTGTTATTTTGCCATAAATATCTAGTAATGCATGGTCCTGGTGTTCTCTGTGCCAGTTAGTCTTTCTTTAACAGCATTTTTGCAGACATTGGTGAGAGCCAACCTGCTTCTTTTGTTACAGTCCTTCTTTGGAGGTGGCATGGAGCTGCCTTGCCCCAGTGAGAACTCTGTGAGTTATTCCTCAAAGCTCCCTAGGGCTGGGGCAAAGGCACCCTTTAATAAGTTGTAGCATAATCCACCAGATGGGAAGGAGAATCATCACCAAAGTGTCCTTGTTGCTGTTTTAGGTGATGTCTTACTAGTGTTGTAGCACAAAGGCAATCTGGTCATGGAGAAGACCTTGCTGTGCTGGACAAGACTGGGACAAAAACAGAGCCCTAGTCAGCTTACAATCCAAAACACAAAGCAACTGTTGGCAGCCCTGTGATGGCCAAGTCCAAGCTGTTGTCAAGTATCACAGCAAAGAACAGTATTCAGGAAAGAACTGAAGAAAAATTATGGTGTAGCTCTGTCATTAACAATGATGCTCTTCCAAGTGTAGGGAGGGTGTTTTAAGAGCACAGTATCATTTGTCTGGGTATCTAACAAGTGGATGGTGGAACCTGGCTTTGGAGGCTGGTCAGAGACAGAAGTCATCCTCAAAGGCCAAGGAAGAGATCCTAGATCAGTTACAGAAGGGGCTACAAGGTGTCTAGAAATGAAGACAGCTAGTTCACGTTAGATGTAGTATAAAAAAAGGAGACAATGGAGGCATGGAAGGAATGGTCAAAGTGGAAAGCTAAGAAAATGATACTGCAGTGATGATCTGATACCTGTTTTGAATTGCCAGCAGTGGGGCAAGAATGTATTTATCAAAGTGAAAGAAATCATGATGAATTAATTTAGATACATGATATCTAGCTAAAATTAGACATGAAATTTTAGCCCTGTGGGTGGATAGGAAAACCAATATCTTAGAGGTATAATAAAACATCTAAAAGATACTAGTACAACCAAGTTGTAAGGATCTGAAGAAAGCCTGAGTAAAAGGTAACACCCACTCTACAAGCCTGAATCGTAATCAAAAAAACAGCGTTGTCCAGCAGAGACAACGGTAGAGAAAAAAAGAAGTGGAATGGGGTGGTGAGGCTAAGAGTTCTGTTTTAGCCTTGTTGTGTTTCAGCTGATGATAGGACAACCACAGACATTAGAGATTAAAACCAACATCTTAGTTTATTTAGGAGAAAAGGAAGAAAACTGTACTAATTTTTTATCTGAGTGTCTAAATTTTGCAAATTTTTTTGTGTGTTTCAGGGCAAAAGTCACAGCTTTTATTTTTTAACTTCTGGTAGTGTCATCATAAATCGTCACAGCCCTGTCAGGTAGTTAGTGTAGTTGGATACAACCGAAAAATATGATGATCATAGACAAAATTGTTGTTGACCGTTGGATATTTATTGATCCTTCCAGAGGAAAATGGACCATCCTGTGTGCTCACAGGAGTCCTACTGACATGCAGGATTTGGAAAAGACTAAAATGACTTGAAGGATCAGGTATGATGCGAAACTGGTGGGTTCTCACATCTTGTGATCCTCAGAATACAGGCAAGTTGGGGTAATGATGAGGAGAGGCACAGTGCTCTTTTGTTAGATTTCCAGTCTAAGCTACAGAACAAGCCACAGTCAACCATGGGGAGGCTACTGTGAATTAGAGAACTCTGGAGTCTGTGCTGGTTCCTGGTATAGCCGGAATCTGAGCCGCACAAAGGTAGTTTAAGACCACATTTCTCCACATTCATCTTGGCTACTTCATCTCTTTCACATGCAGAAATCATCCCTCCTTTGCTATTTTGTTTAGTTTTTGTTACTACTTCTTTACTGTTTTGGTTCCTGAAAGAGTGAATAAAGTGAACCAAAAAGAAAGAACAAAAGAGCCTAGGTTTATTCTATTCTAAGCTTGCTTTTCTAAACTACATGCACATCTCTGATATGATACGTAGTGGGTCATTTGAGGTTAGGAACTTATTAGCTTTTATTGGGGAGGTGGTGATGATGGGATGCAGTGGAAAAATGGCAAAGGTAATAGATAGAATGCTGCTACACAAAATCTCTGTGCTCCTCGCCAATAGACAAAGTTATTCTTGTATTAAGCATTCAGCTTCTTTGTCTTTAAAGACCAAAGTCTTGTTTCCTTCAAGCCCTGAAACTTAACCAGGGATTTTTTGTTGCGTGTCTTGGCTTATAGCAGGAACACAAGATATCATGCAAGATGTGGATGTTGGTGTCTTTATGAAAGCAAGCTGTGGCCTGTGAAAATTTTTGCGACCTCTTAAAGAATACATCTAATGAGGAAAACAAGTAATCAAGAATTTATTTTTAACACCACATGCACTTGGCTTCATACTGAGTTGCACAAGCCTGATGTTTTCTTGCCTTTCTAGTGTCCTAGCAAGCAGAGAGGAAATTAGTGGTGGGGACAGCGTGGAGTAGAAGGCATAAGGGACCACAGGTGCTAATCCCAGCTCTGATACTGGGTGACTGTAACCCTGGGCAAGTCCCTTTGCTTTATGGTTCCATATCAGTTAAGAACAGAAGGTTAATACTTGCAATGCTTCTGTCATGTGAAATGTAAGGATTAGAAGAGCTAGCATGTGTCCAGAGCATCCAAGATGTGAGAGCTAAGTGGTCTTACAGAGTCTTTTGTCCTAATATAGCTCCTGTCTGTATTATCACAGCAGGTAGTGTGCATGCTGCCAGCAAGAGGCTGGGTCTTTTCTTTCCTTGAACTTCCTTGCAATAGCTATTACAGAGCAGGTTTTCCTATATTTTTACAGTGAGAAGACTGATGCTGTCAATCTTATGTAGACAGGATTTTTAAAAAAGCTTCATTCACCAGTAAGTTACTTTTCATCTCCAAATGTAATAGAAGACTAGTTCTGGTTACTGTTCTGGGATTTTTAGAATTCACTCACTTGCTTAGAGTAAATGGGAAAAGTAGTACTATAGGGATATGAGGACCTGTCGTATCTGGGAAAGATAAAAGGGAAGGGGCAACTTGGGAAAATACTTCTTCATGTTTTTCTCCCCTACAGGCTATGTGTTATTTACCTTCTTCTAGATCCTCCAAGAATTGTCATCGGTGTATTTCCAATCCTATAGCACTTAGCTAAAGTAAAGGATTTAGATGCTGATGTGGACTCAGGAGATCTGGATTCTCTTCTGTGCCACAGATTCAGGAAAGATGTAGTGTCTGTATGCCTTCTTTTCCAGCCCCTGGAATAATACTCTTTATTTCCTTTGTTTTTTCTGTTTGGCTTTTCAGATTGTGTATTCTGTTCTTTTATGAAATCACTGAGACACACTCACATGTACACAGACAGATGGATAGATACAGATATACAGCATTTAGTGGGGATTGTGTAAGCTGTACAGCGATAGTTATAATTGGTGCAACAGTTGGAAATGTTTAAACCCCTCTTGTTGGTCTGTTTGGAAGTAACATGCGTACTGCTGCTGTGCTGTGTGATGCACCACCAGGCTTGCACAGAGGTGGAGGCAGGTGCTGAATTATGCCCTTGTTTAATCAAAAATCTCCTAGTTGGGGGCTATCCTAAAAAACAACTGCATCGTACTGGAGGGAATAGGGTTGGCGGATGACCAGCTGCAAGTCTAAACTCAGAAATCCTAGCTGCAACATAACCGCTTAGTACTTGTGGAATGATCCCTGCAGCATTTATTTCTTGCACTTGACCACTGGGGAATGTGTTTGTCGTCCTTCTCACTCCTATCACATTGGGGGCTTTGTCAGAACAGAATACATCGTCACTGTGCTTCTCTGTGTCCCTTGACTTGTCATAGGCACAAATCTTTTTCAAATGTTCTCTCCTGTTCATTTCCATTATTATATCTGGTGCTTCTAGATAGCAAGCAAAAATGAATAACCTTGTAAATGCTCCCTGTCTTTCAATTTGTTTTATTTTTCATACAACGTGTCAGTGCATTTTTGTTGAGTGTTTTTAATAAGATGAAGTTGATGAAAATAAATTGCTTTGCAGTTCCTGCTGTGGGTGACAGAAATGCTGGGTCTGTAATTTTCCAAAACTCTGCGTTCGAAATCAGTGCGGAGGGTGTTCGGTATGCCTGTAACTGCACTCATCCGCGTAAAATACCTCGCAGGAAAAGAATGCAGCTATCAGTTTGAATTTGGGGGGGCAAGATGCACTGCTGTATCCAGCTTCTGCTGGGCGCAGTGAGAGAGGGAGCTGTCAAAGAGAATTTTAGGATTGATTCAGTGCCAGGCTTAGGTCTGCCATATGGGATAGTTAGTCAGATCTGCCTCTAGTATGAGAGGGAGAAAGAATTATATAGCAAACCCTCTTACCAGAGTGGCTGTTAGCCAAGGCTTGGAAAATGAGGATTGGGACTTGAAAATGTGGACATCCCGGTGCTGGTGGCTACTGCATATCAGCTTTCTTCTGAGCAGTTCAGTGTTGTCCTGGTTTGAGGTAAAACAGAACCAATTTTCTTTTTGGTAATTTTACTTTTCAGCTAAGCCTCTTGTAACTAACTGAACTTTCTGAAATTCACAGCATGTTTTTCCGACACTGTCCGCTTCCAGAGTGATAAGACCTGATTGTTTATAATTTATGCCAAGGGATGGTATGCAGAGAGGCTCTTGCTTACATTTATTACTATAACAACCAAGGGCAGCCAACTTTGTTATTTTTCCCGTTGGAGGGTTGGAAGCAGAAAAGCGTAGAGGGGTCACACCTACGGGGAGGAGCGGACAGGACAGGTGACCCAAAACTGACCAACAGGGTATTCCATCCCATCTGCCTCATGCTCAGTATAAAAGCTGAGGGATCAAAGAGTCAGCTCTCTTTCTTCAGTGGCCAGTGTCCAAGGAGGACTCTGTCTGTTATCTGCCTTTGATCTTAATCTGTGCATTCCTGAATACTGATCCAGAATACAGTTCCCATCCGTCGCTGGGTCCAGTCTGGGACTTCCCCAGTGCCTGCCGCTGATGTTATCATCATCTCGGGAGCTTGATATGGTTTTGTTTATATTGTATATATTTCCTTGTTTTCTTTTTAATATTTTATTGTTTTCCTCAAAGTAGTTTGGTTTCTTTTTTAAACTCATGAGTCTCTTTTCTCTCTCATCCTTCTCTCCCTGAAGGGAGATGCTCTTCCTTCTCTGAAGGGAAGAGAAGTTGGTGTCAGTGGCCAGTCCTGCCCAAACCACCACAAATGTTCTGCTCAAAAAATGTAATGCAGATAAACAGTGATCTCCATATTACCGAGGTGTACTCAGTAGGCAGTCTGGTAACTACTCATCTCTTCTTTTCAAGAAGATAACCCACATATTCCAAATGTTATTTTCAAGTCAATAGTTTTCTCTTTTTTACTCATTTTAATGAAAAAAATGAAAAAAAATGTCAGTATTGACATATTTCTTGTAACTCTTTCTGTTTTGATAAAAATTGCAGAAAATACTGTTTTAATTCCCTAAAGTTTAGAATTTCATTTTGTTGGCCACTTTTTTGTGCTTTTGTACTACTTACTTAGCTGAAAGACTATATTAATGTCCATCTCTTACTGCATTCTCTGCTGCCTTTCTGTAAGGCACGGAAATGCTTTCTCCTTGTGGTGTCTGGGAGCTGACACATGGAAGTCTCACAGGAGCTGATGCTGGACCAGGAGCTCAGGTCCCACTTTTGCAACTTCAAGGCTAATGCCATTATCATTAAGCCAATTTTACTTTCCTCAGAACAGCTTTTACTCCTTTTACTGCTCCATGTTTTTGGAAAAATTGAAAATGGCAATAATTAAGCCCCCAGATTTATAATAATCTCCTCCTCTTTCCATTTCAAATTTAGACATTTCCTCCAAGATTAGGCTGCTTGAGGTACATAAAAGATAGTATCCTGGATTAATTATTTTCATTGTTCACTCAAATTTTAAGGGTTGGATTAATATTGGTAATAAAACTAGCTTGCTGTAAAGCAAAGCATTGAGATGGGGATCATACTGCACATACAGTTCGGCCTGGTCCACTGTGCTGTTGGGAGGAGGGGACAGAGGAGTTCACTGAAAATTTGGAAAAATATCTAATTCTCTTTTGCAAGTTTTCTGGCGCTGTCTCTCAAACAAACTGCCGAAGGTTTGAATGCCCTGTTCACCCTTGCATTGTTGCTTTACAGAAATCACCATTCAGATCATATGCCTTGCCTGCAACTCACTTCAAAGGAGTTAGGCAGTAAGGAAAGAGTACAGGTTTCTGCCTGTCTTACAGGGTTTAAAACAGCTAACAGAGCCAAAGGACAAAAGTGATTTTTCAGTAAAAATAATAATAACTTGTTGTTTAAACTTGTCATTTCACATTCTGAATAAATAATCTTACTGCATAATTTCTTCATTCTGTATTAGAATAGTATAATGTGGGCAAACAAGCAAGGAGACAGTAGAGCACAAAATCACAACAGAGATGAAAAAAGTCCGTGGAGGTTTCAAGCAATCCTCTTGCCAATAGAAGTCTATTTCTTAGTCCATATTATATCTGGTTTATTTTTAAATGGTTCAGTTGATGGTATTCCTGCCACTTCCTGGGGGAAGCTATTTCATTCCAACTGTTAGGCAACATTTACAGAGATTTATACTAAGTTTTCCTCTGCTTGGCTGCCTTTCATTACCCCTACTTAAAACAACAAGACAGTCCATCCATGGCAAGTCCTTTCCTTCCAGAAGATTTCATGCTTCTCTCTGTGACTGCCAGGATTGCTACGTGAGGTGTGGGGTTTCCTCTCTTGCTCCTAGGTCCCTGTTGTGCCACATTTATTCACTCAGTGTCACATTGTTCATGTTTGAATTGCAAGGGAGGACAGCTACTCCAGCAAATCACTGCTGTTCAGCAGCAAAAGCTGAAGCCCTTACGTAGGCTGCATACATGTAATTCTTTTTATCTTTTTCCATAATTTAAACTATTCACTTTTTTTTTTTTTAATTCTCTCTAGTTTGTTGACATCTGTCTGGTTCTCAGGTGTCCAAGACAGAACAGTATGTGAGTGCAGCTTTGCCACAGCTGTTTTATGAAGGAACTGTCAGCTTGGTTAAGGGACCTGAGGCTCCCTAGCACACAGTCTCACTCCACAGTAGCTTTAAGAGCAGCTGTGAAAGCTTATACCCGATTATTCTCTTTTTCCCCTCCTGGTCTTTTGGGTGATTTTTGGCTTCTGGATTATCTCTCATTATTATATTGGACTAAATCCAACAGTGGCATGTCTGAAGTTTGCAGAACCCCTGTTATAAATATTATTCACTCCTGATTTTAAAATTCTGATTCTCTTCCACTGTTCTTTCCAGAAGTGTTCTCCTTGACCACATGTAAATAGATGTGTTTGCATATAACTGTGTGTGTGAGGACATTGGTATGATAATGTGCTTACAAAATCCTGGCTTTGTTATTTTCTAGGTATTTGGTGCTAGAACACGTGTCAGGTGGAGAGCTCTTCGACTATCTCGTAAAAAAGGGAAGATTGACACCAAAAGAAGCCAGGAAGTTCTTCCGACAAATCATCTCTGCTTTAGACTTCTGCCATAGTCATTCAATATGGTGAGTGCAGCCATTTCCAACATGAGTTACCTGTTACATAAAAGCACAGAATAAAGGGATCTCATTTCTTGATGCTTTTACTTACTATTAAGTAACTGATGTTGTAAAGCTCTAAAAGCATTGTGTAAAGTGCTGACATATTTTTTAATTCTTGGCCATCCGTGAGAAAGTGTGCCAGTCACAGATAGACTTTTCATGGAGAAGATTGTCCATCATTTCTCTCTGGAGGAGAATTTATTCACAGGGAATGCTTTAACCAGGAAAACCAAAACCACCAAGGAAAAGCAGTTTAACTTCCATCATTCTTGGAGCTCTTGCTAATAACGGAGAGTTACATACACTATATCAAAACGAATCCCTGAAGAAGCTTGGGACAAGTATGAATACAGCAAAGTCATTTTATGGCTTCCTTCAGTTTTTGGAAACCTGCTGGCTTTTGGCAACCTTTACTGAGTCCCTTCTGGGCATTTGAGTCACTCTTGCCTTTAATTTCCTTTCCAGTAGGGAAGAATTTCCTTGATCTGACTGCTGTTGATACTCACTAACTCCATCATATGATTTAACCATCAAGTATGGTTTAACCTGTGCTTTCAGGTGGTGTTTTAAATTGGACCAATTTCTCCTTCATCTTCAGCAAGTTTAGGCAATTTCAATTATACTGAAATCAAGTTGTTATAATCAGTCTGAGCACAGAGTTTCTGTATAGCTGCTGACCCATAACTACCTGCTCATTTCTCAGAAATGCAGCTCCTCGCAGTTAGATTGGCTGGGGGAGACCATTTACATTATGTCTGTGTGGGTGCTTCTCCATAGCCACAGACAGCCATAGATCCCCCCCTCCAGGAGGCCGAGGGCCACTGAGAGATACTGCAGTAGTTGGATTTGCACAATCATTGTGTGGTTACTTTTCAGTAACCGTGCAGTGATTTTCTGTACCCTAGTTTTGTGCTGAGAACTTGCAAACCAGACGTCCACAGCATAAATGGCCACAGCAAAAATGGATGCTCAAATATTTAACTTGCTCTTCTAGCCCCCTCACTCTACATCTCTGACTCATTTCAACAGGAAATATTAGTCTGAAAGAGAGCATATTTCTAATAAATGGGAAGGGAAATGAGAGCCTTTCTTGAGGATACATTAAGAAGAGTATACTGTTAGCAGAAGAGCCAGTTCAAAGTGGTGGATCAGGGTGAGAAGGACCTGAGGACAGTGCCTACCTGGCACAGGCAGGGTTACAATAGTCACAGAAATCACCAGAGTAGCCGAGAGCAGGTTGCGGGCCCTAACTAGAGGATCTAAGTTTTCTTTGTTGGCAGAGACCTCTGACAAGTTTTATTCGGCGAATTCCATGATTTTTCCTCCATGCTAATCAGCTGGGTTGAGTGATCACGACCTTCTTACAATCAGCATAATCCTTGGTAGGTTGTACAGCTGTTATTTTTTATGTACATTGGGCAGTGTAACCACTGGTGGATTGCATACACATATATTTCTTGTATTACTTGTCTTAACACTTGAGACCCAATCCAAGAAGACTCAAAAATGTTTAAGTACAACTGAAGAGAAATTATTTACTCTTCCAAATGAATTTTCCAGAGAAGTATGAAGCTCCGTTGGGACAGAAGTTTCTATGAAAGCATGCATATATATACATACTAGTTCTTTCGGACTTGTGATGGATACCTCTTGATATGGCAAACTTTAATAAACTGAGTGAGGATCGTGGTGAGGCTGTCAGACAGACAAGCACCTCTGCAGGTGTAATGATATGTGGAATTTCCAAGGCAGAGTGCGCGTCTCTCTTGAGGAATCCATTTTCCTCTGTTAAACATTGGATTATGGGCAGTAGTCCTGTTTAGAAGTAAATCCCCTGTCTCCTTGCCAACTCCCACTCGAGTAGCATCTAGTGCTGAATAAGTTAGCAGTAAACCATAAGCTCTCCCTCTCTTCAGGTCACTCTGAGACTTGTGTGGTCTGTGTTATATTATACTCTGTGTTATATTCCGGACAGTTATCATTAAACCTGTTTTGAAAATCAGAGTATGCGTAAATATATGTGTGTGCATGTGTGTGAGTGTAAAAGTTAATGTGCTTTCCTAAGCAATGAAGCCTGACCTTGTCCTGTCGTGGGGCAGTGAAATGACAAATCATCTCATCAGCCAGGTTATCCAGTTATGACCACTTTGAAAAATGAAGGCTTCTGCTTTGGTTAATGACTAAATGTGGGTGCTTCTAACCTACTGGCAGAATAGATTGATAGCCTGGTGTCCCCAGCCCTGTATCATTGTCCCATCTTCTTCCTGTACCTCCCAAAATGCTGTGAAATATCTGTGGCTTACTTCCACAGCAATATGTAACCACATTCAGCTTTCACTGCTCAAAATATATTGATTCCTGGATCAAAGAATCAGAAAGGATTCCCAAATCCTCCCGTCAGTAAAAGGCTTCTCCTGCTACTGTGTGGAGACATCACCTGTGTCTGAGAGGTGTTTTCAAACAAGCAGCTCAGACAAAGAAGCAGACGTACCTCACTCCAAGCTGCAGTCACTTAAGGGGTTTTGTGGTACAGGTTGGCCATGGGGGAAAGCTTACAGGTACCCACTGTAGGGTTCTCTAAGGACTTTTCTGTGTACATAGCACGGACTCACAGGCAACCATGGGTGCGAACAGACAGCACCATGCAGAGGTATTACATGGGGTCCTGCAAACTGTGTATTTGTGTTACCTTGCTTCTTTGCCTGAGCTGGCAAGCAGAGCTGTTAGCTCAGTGATGCAGCATTATTGCTTCTGCTTCCAGCTCTTCCTCTGTGCTAGCTCCGAGGGCTCTGCACCATGCTGCAGAGCCCAGAGCAGACGTGCTCAGCAGTGGTGCAAGAAATGGCAGAGGAACTTGGGGTTCCTTGGACATCAGTGTAAGACCGTGCTAGCCTAGGAAGTTTTCTTTGGACATAACTGATGTTTTTTTCCTAAGCCGACATTCACCTAATGCTGGGTGTCTGCTTTCCTAAATTCAGGGCCTTTAAGATGTCTCAGCTGGGTGCCCCAAAGCAGTAGCCCCGTTTGAATATCCTGCCTCTGCACCGCTCTCAGCTACTTCAGTGTTGGCTGTATTTTCTGTCAGAAACAATGTAGAAGCATGTATCAGGGTAGGTCGCAAATCCTTGCTTTCACCGGGAACAGTCTCCTTTATCTCGAGCAAGAGAATGCTGCAGCGCCAACGGAGGGTGGGAGCCAGGCGCGGAGAGCTGGCAGGCGCCTCATTGGCTGGATGTGACATCACTGGCAAGAGCTGGGATTGGCGGCGTGCGTATTTTGTGTGTGTTGGGTTTTTGCTTTGGTCAAGCTCATATTTGGTGTCTGTATCTCACAAGCTGACAAATAAAAATATGATTACAGAAAATGCCCTGTGGCAAACCTTATTATGGCTTCAGACATAACAGATAATGCCAATTACTGCACAGGGCAGTGGTGACATTGAGGGGAAATCCCCTGCGGTAATGAGCAGCAAGATGATTATTTCATTTTATTTTTATTTTGGTTGGGTTTCGTTTTGTGTTTTTTTCCTGAGCACGCACAAGAGGGGTTAAGGCAGGTTCTTTATGAATATTGATAAATGACAATTATGAGGGCCCTTTCTCCTTTCATTGCCTGGGGCTGTGCCTGCTTGAGTACGCACAAGGCTCTTGCTGAAGTGTGCGTCTGTGTGTGCATGCGTAGGCATGGGGGGGTGTGACTTAGAGGGCTGAGGCAGTGAATAAGAGCTTTGTTTGACATTGCCTTGTGTTCCTCCCGTCAGTGCGGGGGTGGGGGAAGGCTCCTTATAAAATAACACTTCAAGATTTCACAGCAGTACTGCCAAAATCTCTGGTATATTCCTGCAGGCAGGAGCTGCAGAGCACTGTCAGTAAAGAAAGCACGCTTTTAGGGAGATATCTGACGTGTCTTCAAGAAACAGAGAAAGCTAAAGAATGCCAGGTGCCATGTTCTGTCAGATAGTGCCACCCTCCTAGTGACTCCTGCTCTGCCTTGCTTCATTTCTAAGGAGCATGCTACAGTATTCTGCAGGGATGGTCTGTTGAACACTTAAGGCTGCAGCAGCTGGACAGTTTGAAATCACAACTCAAGGCCTCCAAATGTGAAACTAGTCTAGAAATTGGGGAATTTAATAAAGTTGGTTTCTGGGTCGGGTTTTTTCAGGTCCTTGAGTCTTTAGATTTTCAAGTTTTCTTTCAGACCATCAGAAGTGAGGAGGGCACCTTTTTCCCCTGCTGGGAGCTGTCATTCACCAATCATTGCCTGATTCCAGGAGTTTCAGATCTGTGATTAAGACTCACTCTGAAACAGTGAGGAATTTTCAAATTTCCCTTGTAAAGAGAACTGGAGAAAACCCATCAAGTACAGCAGCTGCAATGCCAAAGGCAAAGTTACCAGCTTGGCTGAAGTCAGAGGACATGTATTTTTGTAAGTTTACTTCTTTATATAAGCCACTGGAAACTCAAAAATGGCATAGTCATATTGTAAGCGTAACCAGGTAACATTCTCTGGCAAGTACAGCAGTGGTGATCAGACCTGACAGTCTGTTCTGGCCTTGAAATACATGAATATATGTTTTGAGGCAAGGTTGGTAGGAAAGAGCAATATATTTTAATACATTAATGGAAATAATTGTTAAAAAGCAAGCAAGGTTTTATGCATACAAACCCTTCTCCAGGTCTCCTGATATGTTTATAGAAGTTGTCCGTTTTCCTGGCTATATTTATTTGCTCTGCAGAATTCTCTGAAAACTTACTAAATTTAGGCATAGCAACCATGGCTCTAAACAAAGATTTAGGTAGATAAAAGTTACACATTCGGATCTGATTTGTAGAAGCCAGAGAAAAGATGAAAGGCTTTTTCTGCTCAAGAAAATTTAAAGTATTTCTTCTCATACTATTAATTATTACTGATAAATTATTTGCATCACATCAGGCACTTTTAAGAGACATGCTGCAGAACAATTATTTTGTGGTCTGGCCATTCTGGGAGTTTGGGGTCAGTAAGAAAAGCATTTGCAAAGTAGCCAACAATTTGATTAAGTATAAATGACCTGCAACTGCTCCAATTAGAAGGTTTCTTGGGTTAGAAATCCGTGACCTACAAAGAGTTGTCATAGAAACTGGTATGAATGTTTCAGCTCAAAAATCACTTATTTAATAAGAGGTTAGTTCATCGTCTCGTTCAGGTGACGTAGCTCCTTCGAATCCAAGATCTGGAGTCTGTTGCTACACCAAAATCTTCTGCCAACCCGGAGTAACAGGAAGAGAGTATTTTACTTCTCTTTTTTATGTATGCTGCAGTTGCCTGCAGTACAGATACGGGGATATTCCCAGAGCAGGAGGACAGACTAGAAAGGCAATGGAGGGAGCTAGAGAAGCTGTCTGAATAGCAACGCTGGGAGCGACCAGAAAGCAAGCATGGCCACTGTGTAAGTGGGAAGCTGGAACGTGTTAATGTATATGTGTGCCTTTCATTTTCTATGTACCACCTCCAAGAACTGCGCCAATTTCCATGGGACAATTTTTTCAGGCGTCTCTCTGTATCCATCTTGTGCTGCAAGGGAATTGTAAAGCCTTTGTTGTAATCTGTAAAAGAGGGACGTTGCAGAGTGTCTGGCAGCGTGTACCTCCCCTGTCATGGCTTGTTTAATGGCTCCCTTTCACTCATATGCTCTCCCTTCAAAAGCCTGCTATATGTAGGCTCCCGGAGCTAACTTCCTGCTCCTTTGTCTTGGTTGAGGAGCTCTGGGCAGTCTGTGGCTACCCTGGATCAGGGTTGCACTGACTTCTTCTGCAGTGCTGCATTTCTCTTTCATTCTTTCTCAGCGTATGCAGGGCTCAATAGGAGAGTTTGCTGTGTTTGTCACTAAAGAAGCTGCTTTCTTCTTTTCTGATTTTCCAGCTATGCGATAAAGCCCCTGCAGCTTTAGAGCCTTTAGAACAATGAAAGGGTAACGAGTCCTCTGTTCACCTGCAGAGCAAGGAGTTGATGCGGTCATACAAGACATGGAGAGCCAGAGAGATCAGCTGGAATGGGACCAAATTAAATGCATTTACTCTGCAATGTTCCATTAATGCCAAGTAATTACCACATACAGTGGGATTTTTGTTTTGTTTTGTTTTGTTTCATTTTGGCATAAGGGAATTCTTTCCAAATATGAATGCATGAGGCTGTCCAGGCTGCTGGGCTCTTAGGTAAATTATAACAAGCCTTCCCTATTCCCATATGTTCCTCTCTCTTCCTTCTGCCATTTGAAAAGCTGGCAATACAAAGATGGGAAATGCAAATGCAGAGAGGAAGTCTCATTCCCAGTGGCAGTGATGCTGGTTCTGCTACTCTGGTGCAGACTCCTGGCCTGACTTCTATCCCCAGGATGCTGTCTTGGCAAGTTCAAAGTCATCCAAAGACGGATAGCAGAAAAATGTTCCAGCTAGAAGAAAATTTTCATTGGGACATAAAATTCTCTTGTGGTTGAATGTGCAAGCACTGCCTGATCCCTGTGCAAGCACTGGCACCCTGATCTCTGAGAGGACTACTGCCACAATACAAAAAAAGTACTCAGGCTGCCATGAAATTCCTATGCAAACCATCCATACTGGGCACTAGGGACTGTGTTGAAAGAAGGATGGAGAAAGGTCAGAGAGATGCAAAACTGCTGTATGACAGTTCTTGTATTTTAGGGTCTAGTCAGCAATAAATGTAACTATTCTCAACAGGGTCCATGCTCTCCTCTCTTCTCAGTGGGCTATAGTGAAAAGCTGATAATTTTTCTTGATTTTATTTCGGTGAGTGTCTGGAGCAAAAAAAAAAAAAAGCTTTAAGGTCTGTTGCCACTCCAGATTTCCTTTCACACATACTGTCCCAGTCCCACAAATCCCCAGGTCCCAACTTAAGGCTTTCAAAATGCTCTCTGGGAGGTAGAACAGGACCTCTGCCTAAAGACCACCATCGGCCCATGTAAGCTGATCAGTCATGGAAAAGCATTGCACAGTACAGTGAGGTGAAGCTTACTTTGGAATGTGGATGGTGGCACCCCCTTTTTCCTCCTCTCTTGCAGTGGCTCTCCAGAAAAAACCTGAATATATTTGCCAGTTTATAGGAACCTCATTTTCCCCCTTGATCCTTCCTAAAAACCCAGGCCTAAAACTGTGTGTGTTGTGGATCCCAGCCGATGGGAAGACAGGATGACATGGGGAGAAGGAGACTCCTTTCCAACAGTGAATACTGTACTCATTTTCAAAAGTATCATCCCTTCTCTTTCACCGCCTCTCAGTGGTCTGGCAGTGGGGCTGGTTCAAGGTTTACATATGTTCTGCTCCAGCCAGGGCCTGTGGCAGGTCTGCTAAGGCTGGTAGCTTTCAGGCATGGAAGAGGAGCATTTTTGCATTTCCTTTAATTGCACCATTTTCCTGAAATAATGTGAGATGTTTTGTAGTGACTGTGCATCCAGGCTGGGGAAACACTTGTGATGTTTCCCGTGCTTAAGTCATGCTGTGCCTTGATCATTCCTTCAAGTTCTCTTCTCTCTAAAAAAACTACACAATCTCAGGATAAGCAAAGAATTTCAATTTTTAGGTAGAAAAGGCACACGTCAGCAGTTGCCTGCTATAGCCTGAATATGTATGAATGATATCAGCCAGTGCACAAACAGTGCAACAGGTATGGGCAACAGCACCCTCAGCTTCTACACCGTGTATCTGTTCAGCAGTCAGCCAGGAGCAGTTGCCAAGACTGGAAAACAGCCATAGCCGCTGAAAAACCATACACAGTAGAAGGACACGCACTCAACTTGAGCTGTGGGGAGGTTTCTTGTTTCATAGCATCAAACAAGCACTGCTTGCTTTACAGAGAGCTGTTACTTGCTACTGGGCCCTGATCCTCAGACAGGAGGCCTTCAGTGCATCTCTCTGGTTGAATGAGGTCTTCCCAGCACCTCGTTAAGGAAACCAGTTGTAAGATGAGAACTGTCCAGATGTCTGCTTGAGGAAAGATTAAATCACACACTACTGTCTCATGAGTGTCCAGCTTTCCTAGCATGCCTTAGGACTGTGGGCTCTTCACTCCATTTCACTGCTGGAGCTGGAGCATGTTCAGATTTGGCAGATGTTGACCGTTTTGCCTTTGTCCAGGACTGCTGTCCTTGATGATGGCATTCAGGGGTTCTTTCCATGGCCATTAACTGGTCATTCACTGCCTCTGGAATGTTTCCTTGTCACTCATCTCCTGCTTTTTTGTCAAGTAGGTATGACTATCTTGATAGTTATTATATGGCTAATAAGTCTTCTGTCTCCAGTTAACTCAAAACTTTGATTTCTATGAGAAAGATAGATTTGATAAAGCACCTTTTGCTTTGTCAGATGAAAATACGCACAAATCTGAATCATGCTGCTTCATTATCTAACATTGTTTGCCCATGGTTAACACGGCCACTTTAACGCACAGGGTTCATCATGTTAATAAAAGATTGGAGACCAAATTTTGTGCTCTTTAAAAAGTGAGAGGGAAGGAATCATAGGACTCAGTGATAAGGTAACTGACCAGTACCTGCTTTGAATGCGTGCCATTTTGGAAGTTCCCTTTGGAAATATCTGTTACACTCCCTGGGTGTCCTATTACAGTGTGCTGTACAGTTTTGCATAGAATTGACCTGCATTATTTACAAGTTGTCTCTAACTGATCATTCCAGGCTTCTCTTCAGATCAGAGGAGATCATTTCCAAGACATTGTCATGCCTCTCATGTTTCTCCAAGAGGGTAAAGACTATCCTTCTTTACAGTGGTACAGAGGTAGAATTACACTTGCGTGCATGAGGAGTGCTAGAGGAATGTCTTAAAAAGTGAAGAGGAAATGACATGAAGATAAGGCTGCCTTCCATTATGGGTGCCACTGGACTAGACTATCCTAATGCTGGTTCTTTTGCTGAGTTCAGTTTCTGGTCAGGGTAATTGGTTTTAGTGAACCGTTGTTGCAAATAACTGTTGTTTGCCTGACACTCACATGTGTTGTCACCTGGCCATTTCCCACAGGTTTGTGTTCTGACTGGGCACCGAAGTTGGCCATTTTGCCTGCAAGGTTTGAATGCTTGTGTTTGGAGCTTTTATTAGCAAGACATCAAAGACTCATTTTGCCTACTCATAAGCAAAAACAAGAAAAGGGCTTCATCTTTAGCCAGCCTAAAGTGCTTCTCTCATCTCTGTGACTCTTGAAGAGTTACAAATAAAAAGAAAAAAAAGCAAAGTCGTCACAAATTTTATGGAAGATTTTTGTCTTCGGATATAAAATCAAGTAGATGTAATAGTTGTACAAAAGCACTTGAATACTAAGAAGCAGACATGGGTGCACAGTGGTTTTGGCTGCGGGTAATGGAGATTAATAAATTAGTCAATATATGATACCTTTGATTTAAAGCAGGAGTTGCCATCCCAAAGATCATCACTGTCTAGCTCTTCCTATGTTACCAAATAATAAGAGAATCAAGCTTTGATGGAAAGGAGGGAATCCTCTCTCTTCCTTCCCACTGCTGGCACCCTCAGTTATAAGCAGTGCTGGGTTGAAGGGATTTCTCCATCGGAGCTAATTACCCAAAATTATTTCAAAGCCATATGCCTATGTAAACAACTCCTTTTTGCAGTAGCATTTACACCAAGGATGTTTTTTTCTCTAGATATCACTCATTTTGTTTCCTGTTGTTGACAGAATATATTGATGGTGTTGCCTCCTACCTTAAGGAGCTGGCATACGATAGAGTGTATTGGCCCAAAATCCAAGCTGAAATTTTCCTCCTACCTATTTCCCTCAGTCTCTCCCTCAGATTGTGTTGGTATCACTGGAAGTTGAAGATGTTGATTTCCTGTCAGGGCACTGCAGGTTCAAGCCTTGCATTCATCAGGAGTGGGCATTTGGGATATGGTCTAGAGTATTGCAAAGATTGGATCTTGGATATGTGTGTTCTCCTGCCTGGGACAGGAAAAAAAAAATAAAATCAATTAAAATATAATAGGTTGGATGCTATGCTGGATAAAGAACAAGTTTTGGAGTGGGAAAGCTGTTGTGGATAATTTAACTCACATTTTGATCCTCTCTTTACAGCCACAGGGACTTAAAACCAGAAAACCTACTGCTGGATGAAAAGAACAACATCCGGATAGCAGACTTCGGGATGGCATCACTGCAGGTTGGGGACAGCTTGTTAGAAACCAGTTGTGGGTGAGTGTCTCAGAACACATTGCAAAAATCAGTGGTAGACTCCAGACAAAAGTTGTCTGTAGTAAGAGTTTCAGTAAAGACCTACAGACTTACACTGTGCATTGTTATTTCCCAGCAAGATAATAAATTAGTATGATGCATGTAGTGTATAAGATAGCTAAAAGAAGGGTTTTTAAGTGCTTTACAGTGAAAAGCAGGCCTCTGTAGGTGTCACATATGGATATAAAAATCAAAACTTTCAGGTTTGGATTCATCTGCATACGCTGGTGGGTTTGCTTTCACTGGCCATATAATTTTAGGGAACTGAAAGCAGTAGTGTTGGCTGTTTTAAGAAGCTTTAAAAATATTAGGGGGTGAAAAAAACCAAATCTAGGTGATCTGAAATGGAATTTGCATGGCCTGATTAGGCTGCCTGCTTGCAGCTCTTCTGTGCATGCTCCACGCACCTTCATTTTGACTCACATGCAGGATTGACAGGGAGGCAGCAGGGTCCTTTGCAATTACAAGCAGGACATGAATGCAGATACAAAGCAGACTACTTGGAGGAATATTGCAATCTAAAAACATTTCCATGGCAATTCAGTTTCCAGCAAGAGCTTTCTAGGAATTTCCAAGGGAGCCAGCAGTAAGCCCAAAAGCTGAGCAAAGCCTGGGTCCCTGGCCTGGGACAGGACATGCTCTCGGGGGGCAATGCCGTCTCATCACCATCACCTCTAGGGGCACCACTGGGTCATGCCCCTGCAACCCCCTCATAGCTATGGCTTCGTGCCGTGATGACTGTGCAGGGGGCTGCTGCAGAGAGCTGTGGCAAGGGCAGTCAGCGGCTGTATTGAGCTGCTGCAGCCTGGCACCACTACGGCAGCTTTTAGCTGTGTCTGAATTTGTTATAACAGCGAGCTCAGCAACTGGAGTTGCAGATACTACCAGCAGATTTCCACCTCCTCCTGTACAGACCTACTCTTCCTGGCCTTTGGTAGTGTGAATCTGATGACTCCAGCCCAGCCTGATCCTCAGCTGGTTTTCAGTCTGCGCTCTAAGCCAAGGCAGTTCAGGGTAGACATGGAGCCATCGTGGTTCCCTGTACAGCCTAGCCACTGCCTCTCAGTCCTGAGCTGTACAGCTCTGCTTTCCAAGTCATGAATAGTGGATAGCAAAATTATTTTAAGTTCATGATGTGATCGAATGCTGGTTGATGAGTACACTGAGATCCATCCATTCCTTCCTTGTCCATGTCAAGTCAAGATTTGACCTCTTAACAGCGCAGATGAAAAGCAAGGAGCTATGAGTCTGCACATCTGTTGCTTGCAGCTGCTTTCAAACCTCCCCTATAGATAAGGAAATGAAGTCCTCCCTGCAGTTACCACAAAGCCTCTATACTCTTTAGATAAAATTTTCCCCCTTCTTTCCATGAAAAAAACAAGAGGAAGTATAAAAAACAACCCAGTCTTACATTGCCCTGTAGGATTTTTCGAACTCCTCGGGAACTTCTCGGTAGCATTCTTGTTCTTGTTAGCACTAGGCTCTGTCAGCCAGGTCTAGAGTCTCAAAGGGAGACTTCCTTTCCATAAGCTGTGCTGGAATTCAAACCTCCATGCTTCAAGCAGAGTTAGCCCCCACATTGTGACCTTAAAACACGCTAATAAAGAAATCAATGGAACGGAAGAGACGTGCCTGTAATAAACAGAAGACAGCAGCAACACTATGATCTCCTGCCTTGCAGATGCATTTTAAGTGTGGTGCCAATCACTAGGCCTCTGTGTGAGCTATTACACCACTTCATTAATTCTCCTGGCATGAAGCCCAGCATGGCTGATACTGGTGTCTTATGATCTCTCTGGTTTGGGGGGTGAAGGGAGGAAGGAAGGAAGAATATATAACAATATGCCACACTGTTCACAAAGAAAGGCAATCTAGTTATGATTCCCTTTCCCTTAGAGCACACACAGTAACCAACCTCAGAGCTTTTCAAGGCAACAGTTTTACCTACCCTTGTAGTTGGTACTTTCAGCCAGCATGAAAAGGAACAAAACAGAGTGAATCATGGCTGAGATACTGAGCTTTAATGAGATGCTCCTTCATGCACCCAGAAGTTAATTTCCAGAATGGTTTTATCTGTGCTGTGAACACTGATAATGAGATGAAACTGTAACATTTCCATTGACAGTCACACAAGGAGTCTTCAGGTATTTCTGTCAATCAGAGTGGGAGGATCAGATGGGGTTGAGCCATGTGATGCAGCTAACTTGCAGTACAGCAGAGTGGTTAGAGTGCAGTCAAGAATTCTTTGCTGTCACAAGTGAACTGCTAAGTTTAGTCCAAAGTTTGGGTAGGCTTTAGGTTACCACGGAGGCTTGACTGGCCTCATGAAGATAATCCTGTTGACTGAAGTATGCTGTATTTCATACCTCAGAGTCAGTGTTTTCTGGGAACTACTCCTTCCATCTGCACGGTTTTCTGTAGCACTGATGGTTACCTGGAGAAGACAATAAAAGTTCAATCCAGTTGTGTTTGTGTAGGAGAAGGAGGTAAGGATGGACTTGCTGTTTTATTGACATACTTTGTCACTGACAGACTGCACGTTGGGCCTTGATTGTAATGAATACCCGTTACTGGAAATGTGTATTGCACAAATCCTGCATATACACAGCACAGAGGAATAAGCTGTAATTTTAAACATGTGTCTTTAGACCCTCGAAGGGAAGAGAAGCTGTGTATAGGGTCTGCAGGAATAATTCTGCTTACCATCTCGCTCATGGACGTCATGGAGAGACGGTCCTTGAAATGCCAAAGTAACACAGTGAGTCTCTGCATTCCTCCAGGAGCAGGGGAGGTCTGTGAGCAAACAACAGACAAGGAAGGAAGTAGAAGATGTGGTAGGATGCTGCTTCTATTAATTTAGATGTCTTTGGCTCTTCCTTATCTTTACCCATCCAGGCAATGGCATGCAGAGACACTCCCCTGTTTCTTTTCACGGTGATTCTTCCCAGCGTGCTGCCTTACAGTGTTTCAGAATGGTAGATATTGTCCAATCCATCCTGAATTGTCACTAGGCAAGAAGAGTGAGTGCCTTATGGTTAAACCTCAGGACTGAGCGTCGAGTGATCTGAGCTTGCTTTCTGTCTCTGCTGAAGGCATTCAGGGTGGTCTTAGACAAGATGCATTACCTTTCTCTGCTTCAGTTCTCCATCTTAGCAAGTCATTCCAGTGCCCAAGTTGTTCTGAACATAAATTGCAGTCATTTCTGTAGGAGTCTTGGAAAAGTAGGAAGGGTTGGGGCATTCCCGGAACCTTGTTCCCTTTTCTTGGACTAAGAGGGCTTATGGCTAAAATGGAGGACTGAAAGAGGTTACTGTTGAGTTACAGTTCTTGGGAGCTTATAAAGATCCTTCCTAGTTCCCCATTGCTCCTTACAGAAACCTGGCAAAATAAATTTTTGTCATCTCTTCACTTTTCTCTGTTTCACTCATCACAGCTTCAAAACACTGAGTCCTACTCGGTGGAGATTGCTGCAAGCTGCCAGGTGACTGAGAACCCACAGCAGTGCTAGTTTCTGTGCTGCCTGCCTCCAAATCTCTCTATCCCAACCCAAAAGCTAGGACAGAGCTGGCATGTAAATGTAGCTTACTCCAGCACCAGACCCGATCTCTGCAGAGGCCACGGGTATGGAGAGGTCTCTGGTATGGAGCCTGACACCACCGCTGGAAGCCCCACAATTAACTGACTGTATGCAACAGTTCCCCCATATTGGTGTCTCCGTAGGGAACCCCTGCCCTGATCCAGAAAACTATGTGCATGTGGGAAGAGCGATGCTGATTTTATGATTTTATTGAGAGTGAGAAGAAAGCCTTGTGCCTGTCAGTGGCATAATGGAGGTAAACAGCAACTTCCAACCCCAGCACAGTCAATTCCTCTGCTCTCAGCTCTCCCTAGCAATTCCTAGCAACACTTTGCAGACCCACAGATTGCCTGGATCTATTAAAAAAAAAATAAAAATCACATTTTCTCATTAGGACTGATTACTAGCTCTTTTTTAGCTTAGGGTATTTATAACAAACAGTACACTGTGTGTTTGTTAGAAATGCTAGCAGAGATCATCTAGCTCCTGATTCCCCTACATCTGTATTTAGTGTATCAGCATGCCTGCAATGAGCAGATAGTTCAGAAGAGCGATATTAATTTGCCACACACCTCAGTGTCCAGGCGCCATTTCTGATTTTAATGACAAAACATGATGCTGCACATATTCTTTCCCCTTTATAATAAATGTGTGCATGTTGTCTAAAACATATGCAAGGGTCCTACATCCAGTTATTGTTAGGGTTGCAAAATTAGGCTCCTAAAATTGGAAATGCCAAAATTAGTACTTTTTACCCCATCTCATCAAGAGCTTCCATTCCCAGCACTCTGATCCCATCTCTTTCCCTGATTTGCGCTCTAGTCTTGCTGACTTCTCCCAGTCATTTCTGCTCCATATTTGGTCCCAAATCCCAGATCCTTTTCTCTTTTCCACTAGGTTCCAGCTCTAGTTTCTCCTACCTGGTTGTCCCAGTCAGTTGCTGTCAGTCCTAGATCTATTTCCCATTGGTTTTGCACTCACTTTGTTTTAAAGTTTGGTACCAGCCACAGCAGCTCATGGTTATCAGCTTCAGGTAGAAAAATTGTTCTGTGAAGTGTTAGCAGTGCAGGTAGAATTTCGATCCTGATGCTTTAGAGAGTTTCTGCTAGTAAATGCAAACTGCAGTTTTCTAGTGCAGTTTGAGTAAATTTTTTTAGAGAATGCAAACAAATATTCAGTTGAGGATACTAGAAATTTTCCTTTTTTATGGGAAAAAAACAGTTAATTCAGATTAGACTTAGACAGTGGAAATGTGTCGGCCCGTACACAACATGCATGCACACACAAACATGAAACTAGTCTGAGGCAGATGAAGAGCAAGGGAAATTGTTGTTGCTAAATTGATGGTAAGTCATAAGCAACTTAAAATGAGGATTATAAAGGGAAATACCAGACAAACTTATTAATAACCATTAATACCAGCCTCGCCTATAATACATCCCAAGGTATGTTTAAAGAGCTTTAAGTCTGCAAAATCAAGCACTGAGAATTTAAGATGTGCTATTCTTTAGATTGCCAGTATAACATTAACTTAGCCCATGCACATTAGGATATGGCCATTAATTACGAGCTTGTACAGGTTTTTTCCAAGAAATCTTTTCCTCGTTTGATGTTTGGATGGTGTAGTTTTTTGAACAAACAGCTATCTAATGTTTGATTTTTTCCCTATCGTTCATTTTATGGATCCATTTGTAATTTCTGCTTACTGCATTCAAGCCTTGCTATGAATGCTAGGTAGGATTTTCATCGTAGTATTTTAGATTTACAAACATTAATTATACTGTTTTCATATTATGTTTGCCACATTGATCTGGTTATCTCCATTTATATGAGGACATGTGATTCTGCAAAATGAAACTCAAAATTATCAACCAGTTTTGAGTGTGTAGTTGGATACTCTGGGGCCTAATATCTCGGAATACTCAGTGCTTGATAACAGTCCTTTACATGGACAGCAGAGTGCCTGCCAACTGCAGCTGCTGCTCTGTGTGCTTATAAATACTGTAAATCAAACTTCGGCTGCGTTGTGCTGTGATTTTGAAAACTGTGGAACCTGCAACTCGTAATTACCTGTGAACATCCCAGTTTAAGGCACCTGTTCATTTTCTTTCACAGAAGGATTCAGTGGCAGGGGCAGAGAGAGAGTCTGATTCTCCAGTATGTCAATCAGCTGCCTCTATCACAGGCTTGTCCTTCATGACACTAAAGTTCCATCACATTGCTACAGACTTTCCACAAGTAAAACAGAGGCACTGGGGACAGCAATACATCCACTGCCCCACCCTGACTTACCCACAGAGTACAGTATAACCTCTTCAAGCTTTATTTTAGCAATTCTTAACTTTTGAATGCTTAACTTTGCAATCTTTATGCCCTTTTAATACAGGGGTCTGTTTCATTTTTTAAATTAAGATCTTTAAAAGGTTCCAAGTCTTAATAATTTGAACTGATATATTAATTAATGAATTGATTTGCAGATTCCCCAAAAATGTAATTGTGCTCAAGGAGTAAACAGCTGTGAGATCTAGCTGAGAGCTAGATTATGAGTTTTCTCCTATAAAGCTAAATGACTGAGTTGAAGCTTTAATGGCAAAATAGCACTCAGCCTTAACTACAGCTACTACCTTAATTACAACCTTACCTACAGCTACTGCCTTCACTGCAGCCTTAACTACCCACTGCTACTGGAGCCATTTCTTCAGTCTCCCCGTCTTACTTTTCTGTGTGATCTGTGGCTATCACTTTCTCCACTCAGGATGCTCCAACGTATGTCCTTCCCCTGAAGAACTGCCTTTATCTATTTTGCTACTCCTCTGGCATTCCCCTTCATCTCAGCCCTTTGTTACCCAGCATGAGGGGAAAGCACAGGCAGCCTTTTGCGCTAGTGGATAGCTTCTGTCTCTGAAAGCCAGCTTGGAGACAGTGATTAACAGGGGAGAAAGAAGTGATTCTAGCATCCAAGCAACAGCAAAACCAGCTAGACATGGGAAGACTTTGGTGCACCTGTACAGCCTCCTGTATCAAGGTAAATTCATGCATAAGAAAAACAGAGGGAAGAAGACTTCTTGTTCCTCCCTCTCTGCAGAACCTCTGCCTCCAGCTGTGAAGCCTAAAGAATGGCACTCAAAAAAAGCTTTTCTTCTTCCCTGGGTAGTACCATCTTAAGGCATGGGACCAAAGGACCATGGACACTCATCTTTGATGAGACCTGGGAACCCATGAGGCAGTGTAACACATGATGTGTCACACTGTGGAGCAGGATCACACAGCTTTCCCTGTGCTTCTTGATCAACCAACTGCTGCTCTGGAAAAGCAGTTACTGTATATTCCCAGATAAAGCCATACATGGGCAGTTGATTCGTGTGTGCACAGTGCAGGTGTCTTACCTATATACCGAGACCTGTAGGTCACAGGCACATCACATCTGCACTGAAGATATGGCCCTGGTTGTCTCAGATGTACTGTAGCTGCAGTGTATCTTGATGTGCACAGATCCAGAACTATTTTTCTAGTTTCTCAAATGAAATTTAGGATAGATATATCAAGGATATATACATTTCTTTGTGAATGCCTCGCTTACGTGTCCAGGGCTGTCCTGGATTTCACCATTGCACTCTGCCTTGTTTCCTCTGGTTGAAATCCCACATAAATGCTTTGCTAAGGTCCCCCAAGATCCTTAGGATTACTGTGTCCTAGAGTTGTAGCTGTGAATGACCATTCAGAGAGCCCTTCCTGCCCCAGGCAGACTAGCCTGGCAAAATCCAAATCACCCTTGAAATAAACACTGCCAACATCGGTGCTGTTTTTGCAGCAGTACCCGCAGGCAGCAGCTGCTTCTTGATCTTGCTGAGCGATATACTTACTTGTTATCAAGGGCAGATTGTGGCTTTTGCTGCACAGAGATGTAGCTGCATGATGAGGAGACGGCCTAGGGGAAGAGGCAGGGAATGTTGCTCTTGACACATGTATATTGAAGAATTAGTGATAAGAGCCAAAGAAATATTCATGACTCTGTAGAAAGATAAATAGATTTTTGATTAAATTTGAGTTTTCTCTTTAAAGCAGTTGAAGTTGCTCTATGATTGACAGCATGGAAATGAGTTTTCTATGGATTCTGGCTGGCCGGAGGATCCCTTTTAGAGCTGTTAGCCAAGGTAATGCTGCAGCTACTTAGCTAGCGTGTGCTGGCAAAAATTCAGAATGGCTATGCCAGAAACCTGTGCTCTCTGGGCAGTTGCAGTGCAGCTGTTGAATGATCGAGACAATCCAACTTGGTCAAAGGATTTATGACAGCATTTTCTCCACCCATTCTCCTAGATTTTAGCAGAATTTCAGTGGTGCCTTGTAAGACACCTAGCAGATTCCACTGCACTGCAGCTGACATCAGGAAGGTAAATGCTTTAAGTGCATTTGCTAGTGGGACACTTAGATAGTTATGTACCTATCTTGGGTTCTTCACAACACTTACATTCTTCTTTTCAAGGATGTTAGCCCAGGAGGCTCTCAAGGTGCTTGCGTTGCTCAGCATCCACAGTTAAGAGTTCTGAAGTCTTTGTTGGAGTTATTGCATACAAATAACTCAGAAGCACTCTGCAAATTGAGATACTGACTCTTTCAGCACCCAAATGCCAGGGCCACCCAAAAGGGATTGTGCTGAAGGATGATGCTGAACTGTACAGGATACTGTGCAGGATTTGAGAGGTCTGGCTTAAATTTCTAGCTCAGCCATAGACACCACCTGTAGAAGCCATTTAATATACTGTGTGTCTTTGTGACTCACCTTCTGTAGGAAAGGCAATGGTAGCACCATACCTGACAGAAGCTAAAATGCATGCAAGACTGAGAAACTCAGACATGCTAAGTGACAGGAGCTCAACAGTTACCTAGATTGTGTCTTCACTCCTTTGTTTCCCCCGGTTATGTTTTCCAGTAAACCTAATATGACTCAGTTATATAGAACATGTTAGAACTGGTCTTTCAGTTCTGAGCTGACTAAACTGAGTGAATGTCCATGATCTGATGTGACTCCTAAACTCTTTTTGCTACTGTGTTTTTTTCCAAATTTTAGTTGCATTACTACCTTCCCTACAGCTCCCGTACTGCCTTCTTTTACTGTTCTAAGCAATCTAGCACTGGTGACAGCTGGCTGTGCTTGCCCAGTTGTGAGTTGCAGTCCCAATTCTGGTGCTGCTCCTTAATTCTGATTTGTCTGTACCTTAAGGATGGCCTGTACACTATACACTGTTTTTATGATATGAAAAAAAGACAACACTACTAGTCAAGCATTCTCACAAGAATAATTTAACTTGTCTTCTAAAAGCTTGTAAAACCATGGATTAGTCTAGTGACATGACTGTTTAGTGGTTAAAGCTTTGGGGTATTAAAAAGAACAGGGGTAGAGTAGCTGTTGGATTGCTATAAAGAAGCAAATTCACAAGGAATAATATACATTGGAGGGCTGGGAACACGTACATAACGTTAAGCAATTCATTCTTTCCCAGTAATATGCTTCAAGTCCCCTAGATCAGCCCCCGCTTAGTCAAGAAGCAACAGTTTTATTAACATTACTGTCTGCTTTAGCTTTATTTCATTATTGTTGCCATCATGCTCTTTGTTACTATAGAAGCTTTTGCCCTAAATGGTTAAAGCCTCATAGAAATCCCAGTGAGTTCAGTCATACAAACTGTTGTGAGGTATGAAAGCTGTGGTGGCATTGCTCTTGTTTTAGTCAGAAGAGTAGACTCATGGTGATGTTCTGGTCACTTTTTTCAAACTATGGCCAGCTGCAGCTTTTAAAAACATTAAGTAACCTTGTCCATGTCCATCAGTGACTGAGCTGCCAAGAGAGCCCAGGTAGTCTGGCACAAGTCCATTCCTTTTGGTCTCCCAAGGACCAACTGTGGCCAGCTCTCTGAGGGAAAGCTCTGTTTTTCATTATCTGTTTTGACTCTTGAATCAAGTGTTTTAAAATCCAATCTAAATTGAGACACTTGGGATCACTACTGAGCAGATAGTGCTGGTTAGAATACCTGTGATAACCTGTTAAATGGGGGGGGGAGGGTTATTACTTCCAAATTCAACCTTTCCTAAAATTTGTGAGGGATCAACTGCATTTCTCTCTCCTCGCCTAAGCTTTACTGTCAAGGTAGCTGCAGTCCCAAGTGCACCCCGAGTTTATTATCATGGTCTGCCAAAAGCTCTGATACTACATCAGGGCATTCTGTGCCCATGGGATGATATTTTGCCATAGGGTAAGTGTAGTGTGTATGGAAATTCAATTAATGGGCTGTCTCTCTGGGCATTAATGTAGCATCCTAGCACAAAGCTAACCTCACTGTGGTTCTGTTTTGCTCGTTACTTTGTGAAACCGGTATTGCCCAGCCATGATTGTGTTTGTCACAAGAAACAAATGCACAAATGAAGACAGGCTCAGGGACTGCTGGGAGGTGTCAGTATAAACAATAGCATGATTTGCACACAGGTCTCAGGCAGTTTGCATCCCTTTTACTTGTCAAGTTACTTTAATGAAGGCTATAAAATAAATAGCTGTGGCTATAATCTTTAGGAATTAAAATTATTACCTGGCAAGTTGAAGTAATTTACTGTTCTCAGCCAGGAAACAAACCAGAGATATATGGATAGAAGGATGCGAAAAGAATATATTAACTCACTAGGTAATAGTACTACTGTCCATCCTTCTTAGTTTTTTAAAAGAAAAAAAAATTTACATGTTGAAATCACGTATTGGCAGGTTTTATGACCACTGGAGTAATTGAGAGCAATCTTAGCAGAAGAGATGCAAGACATGGTTTAGGGATGCATGTGTTCGGTCTGAAAATACTGTTCTGTCTTTTTTCTTACAAAAGGCTATCCAGCATGAGCCTTCCTTCTAACTAGACACAAGGCCAAGTTAAAGGCTGGGATTAGAGGGCTGGTATTCTATATAGTCACAGAATATGCCTGATCTTCTCTTCCTTCCTCACTTTTAAGAAATTCATAGTAGGGCCATAGAATTTTGAATTACGCTAGTTCTTGACCATTTTCTGAGTTTCTTAGCAATGTGTTCTCATCGAGGTAAGGAAAAAAGTGCTGGTTTTGCACACTTGCATTCTGTATAAGCAAGCCAATCATGATTCTGCTAAACAAAATGGAAATGTACATAGTCCATAAATACCAGGCTGTTAAATGCTCATTTGACTGTATTTTGTGTTTCAGATCACCACATTATGCTTGCCCTGAAGTCATCCGGGTAAGTTGGTTAACATTAGTGTGTATAAATACATTTTTTAAAGTGTCACTTGTTGCAAGTATGCAGATAGACCTCCTGTACAGGAAATCTGTCAAAGGCAGACAGCATTGGAAAGGACACAGGGAATGTAACTACAGTTTTGTTTGTTTGGCTCAGCCCTGAATCAAGCCACATCGACCGTATGAGGGAAATGATCATGTGTTATTCTCACAGTACCCTTCGAGCCATGTGATCAGACAGAAATACAGTAGCCTCGTTTAACTTGTTCTTTCCACCCAGGGGATGCAGCCCCGTATGCTTTCCTGTCTCAGATGTAGCTGTCATTTCAGTAGAAGAGCCAGGGCTGGCTGTCAGTGATGGCGGTTTCCGTTAAATGATACGAACTATCCTTTCCCTCTGCTCTCCCTTTGTGCTCTGAAAATAAGTATCCAGGATTTCAGTGGCCAAGATTCCCCTCTTCTAAAACATATCTTTAATGTAAAGCCAAGCAGGAAGCATACAGAAGAGACCGTCCAGACAATACTATGAATTTGCAAATAATGTGACTGGTGACAAGCTCCCTGAAGAACCAGGGAAGTGACAAACACTTTCTTGACATCCTGTTGCGGATGGAAGTATTTGACACAGTTATGATTTAGCAGCGATTCAAAATTTATTAGTGATTTGAGGTAGATCAAGAGGTTGAATCTTAGCAGCATTTAATCATTAACTGATTTAAAGATTTACAAAGTGAATTAACTAAATAACTGAACAGCGACTTGATTACAGATCCGAACATGGCAAGATTCACACTAACTTACTATAAGGTATCCCAAACCAATACACATACATATAAGCAAAAGCACAGATCTCCAATTAATGCATATACATATGAGCAAAGCATATAAGTGTGCACACACAGAGAGACATACACACACAGGGGTTTATAACTGCTGAGATCAAAGATCTCTTAATATCGCAAGACTCTATCAAGCTAGCGGGTACCCCTTCTAGCTTCTACACATGCATGGACAAATGGAAGAACATCCACATCCATAGAGTTAATGTATACTTATCACAAACATATAGGTGGAGAGGTGGATAAAAGAGAGAGACTAGTCTATAGTTAAAATTTCCCTTTTCAAGTTAGAGTAAATACTCACAATGCATCGGCATTCCTCAACGGGTGGTGATTGAGGCTCGAGAGAGATTTTCTTGCCCTGGTCTTCTAGCCCTCGAGGTGTTTGCCTGAGGCGGCATCCCAACTCAGGGGAGATACTGGCCACAGCCCGCTGCAATCCAGAAGAGCTCCAAGGGTCTTTACTAGAATCGCTGCTTACAGGATCTGAGATAATTGACTTTCATCAGGTACTTTTCCACTCTGGCCCAGCTCAGACAACAGACTAGTCTGGTACTTTCCATCAATTACGCGAGCCCAGGACTTGTTAGGACTTGTGGTCCTGGTACCCCTCTCTCTGTGGCCATGATCCATATGTTGTCAGGAGTGATCAATTATAGTTATTATCTTCAAACAGTAGGAGCCATGAGAACCAGGTACACTAGGGGGTTGCCATAGTATTATAGTCCGTTACTCTCTACTTTCAAATGGTAGAAGCTGTGGGAACCAGATACACAAAGGGGTTGCCATAGTGTTGTAGTCCATTGCTCTCCACCCTTTCTTTCTTTCATGTTAGACCATTATGTATCATTCTGGTCATTGTATTATTATCTGGCCCAGGTGAGGAGGAAATCGCACCAAGTACCAAGAGGCCTAAGAGTCGGGGGGGAATAATTGCACCACCATACATACTTCTTTAATGCACCTCTGACACTGTTTAGCTGCCAGGTCTAATCATTTGTGAGTTGTCAACCATTCTTACCCTATTCCCTGCTTCTGCGCCTGTTCTTGCAGATTCCAGATATGACTGTAAACTGATGTTCATAAAAATTCAATTAATGTGTCATGGCCTCCTAGTTGGGAAGGCCACCTTGGGAACCAGGTGGCTGAACTGAAATGTGGGGTTTCCCATTCTCCCCTCTCTTGTGCTTCAAGGATAATTAATTCATTTACTAGTGAGCAATCTTTTGAACCTCTGTGTCATTGCTGCGCAGGGAGAAAAATATGATGGAAGGAAAGCAGACGTCTGGAGCTGTGGAGTCATTTTATTTGCGTTGCTAGTGGTGAGTCATCTTCCTTGCGCTATCCTTTAAAAAGGAAAGAAAAATCAAAAAATGCTGCTGTATTTAATGGTGATTTTATTGACATCATGTACAGATGGGTTTTTTTAGTTCCCCTATTTTTATACCTCTCAGTTGCATCCTTTCCTCTTATTTCTACATCAGTCCCAAAGGAAAAGCATGAGGAATATTTTATGGCTTCTTTGAAATGCTGCTGCCCTGCACAGGAGAGCATAGGCAAGTGTCAAAAACTTGCCTCCATAAATGCTCTTTGCTGTGTTGTGATATTGCAGCACATTTTTTGACTGGAAAGGATGTGCAGGGTTACAACTCCAGGATACAGAGAGTGTCAAATAAGTTGTCCTTCACAGGATCAAAATATGGCTAGGTTTGGGAAGTGTTTGTTTTTTCTGCTGTATGTATATATGTGTTTTAGTAGGTATATGCATCCATTAACTGCAGCGTTTTATCAGAAGATTTGACTGCAACAATTTTGTTTCATGCAAGTATTGAGATACATTTAAATTTGGTACACTTGGGAATATAAAACTGAGCCAGTAGTACAAAGTTTAAATTAGTTTCCATCTGGCTTAATAATACTTTCTTTAGTATTCAAAATGTGGTATCTTGTAACTTACCCTTCTTTCGATCAAACTTTCAATTCTCTGTGGAATGTATTCTGATTTCCGGTGGTAATGTAATACTCCTAAACATACAACAATTGAATGTCCAGCTGAAGGCAGATAGGCTTGGGATTTGTTATCAATTTCCATAGTATAATGTAGGAAAATATAGTTTATGTTCATATAAGCATATACCACGTGCAGATTGGATACTGTATATAAGAATAGATTTCATGTGCACATTGATTTTTTTGTATCTATAGTAGTTCAGATGATCACCTACAATTATAAAAATAACATGCCTGAAGTCAAATTTTGATGTCCTTGTACATTTATTAGTAAGCCTAGTTACGTCACTGAAACATTTTATTTTGACAAAAGCACTAGTACAATGTACAGTCAGAGTTAGATTCTGCACATTATTTTTGTTTACAATACTTGAAAATTTTAAAGGATTTTTGTTTCAAAAAATATGCTGGTAATTTTTTTAATGGCCCGAATCAAAATACCTGGAAGTAATCTCAGTATGATGCTTTAATTCACCTTAACCAATCTTACTCTTTTTTTCTTTTTAGTCATTACAATTCACTGACATTTTTTAAGTTTTAGATTTTTTTTTATTTTGATGTTGCAAGGGAAGAATTTTAACTATCTCACTAGATAGCACCTGGTCATCTATTGCTCCTGAACAGCTATTTTGATGGCTGATAAAATAGAACTGTATAATGAGCTCTTAATAAAACTTGTTGAATTTGTAAGAATAGAAGAGAGGATGTGTGAAGATGGTTAGGATATGTAGGACTGGGCTTTTCATTTTCAGGGGGATTCTCTGTGAAGATTTCGTGTCTCTCTGTTGCTGCATCTTCATCTCTTCCCACATATATACATGAGCCTGCAAAACGATTGAAATAAGTCTATTATTGACAGAGAGTCCAGAGCTCTCCAGTTAATTATGTCAGGACAAACCCTACAAAAACTCTCAAGCTATAATAGCAGGTGGTAGTAATAAAAGAGCGGTAGTTGTTACCTTCAGGAAATGCCACAAAGCAGCCTTACTGACTTCATCATGGCTTAAATTACGTTAGCCAAAGTACTGAACTATCAGCATTGATTTTCCTTTAAGTCTGGAACGGTTAGGAAAAAAGTAGGTAACTCAGAAGATTGGTTATAGAAGACAGGGAGGCTCTCTCTTCAAGGCCACTTGAATGAACAAACAACAGTAAATAGTGCCCAGTAGCAGCTGCCATCGGGTGGGCTTTATGAGGCCTCTGTAAATGGAGTTGTTGGTCTCCGTAAACAGGATTGCTTATACAGGTGTACTACTCACTGTAGTAAGAGCAGTGCCAGAATTGACAACTTAAAGCTTCATTATCATGAGAGCTGACAGCTTGCAGCTTCCCACAAACCATCCTGGAAATCAAGGAAGCTCAGCACCTACTAGAATTAGGTGGTGAAAGAAGGAAGTGAGAATATCTAGGAAGGTGCAGACTTGCTATAAAAGGGCATCAGCTTCAGTTGGTGGAGTTATCCTAAAGATTTCAACTTCTTTTTTTCCTTTTTGTCCTTGCAGCAAGGATAGGTCCTTTGCTGCTTTTTGTGGCAAGCTGATGATCTATTCAAAATGTAATTTCAGCTAAAAAAAACCTCAAACCATTCATGTAAGTGAGCTACAGTAGGGAAGCAATAGGAACTTATGACCTGACCACAGCATGGGAACTGGATGGAGTATATTAAACAGGTAGAACGTCTGCTGCTTCCAAAGGCTAATGTTGGTTAGGGTTTCTTTCAGCTGTGTCATTTCACTGCTCCATCAGAAAGAGGATGTTCTTTACTGAAAGTTTCTCAAATGCTGTTCACCTCCTTTTCAACGTCTGCAATAAATGTGTCTCAGGAAGATTAAAAATAAGGAGATGATAAACATTGCTGCTGTGAAAGTATGCCCAGGAGGAGTACCAGCAGATCAAAAGCTTGAGCTGAATTTAAGTGAATCCATGCATCTTTGGTGAATTTGCCTGGAAAAGCAATTTCATATTTTTTATTATGTTTTATACTGGTAGTCATTTTCTAATTAAAGGTCTAATAAAAAAATTGTGCGCTCAGTTTTGTTTTCTATGTTGGAGAAAATACAGCAGCACTAAAATTATTTTTCAATGGATAAAAAGGTTTTTCCACTTACAATAATTCAGTCTGAGTTGACTTCCTCTTTTCCATTCCCTCCCCATGTTTATGTGGCTTTTCTCCTGTTGCCCTCTCTGATTCCCTTTCACTCATTGCTCCCATCCACCACTCTGTCACGTCCCTGCAGGGTGCCCTGCCTTTTGATGACGACAACTTGCGGCAACTGTTGGAGAAGGTGAAACGTGGAGTGTTCCACATGCCACATTTTATCCCTCCGGACTGTCAGAACCTTTTGCGGGGGATGATTGAAGTGGATGCCTCGAAACGGCTCACGGTAAGAAGGCATTTGCTACGAGTCATGTGAGCAAGGCTTCATTTGTCACCTTGTTGCAATTACAGTTGAATAACTAAGGTAACCTGTGATCTACTGCCACTCCTGTGTGTTTCCTCCTGAGCAAAGAATGAGTGCAGTTGGTGGAGTCTTTGGGAAGAAGTTAGTTACCTTCTCTTTTGAATCCTGAGGGTAGATTACCTTTGTGTCTCTTTTCTAGCCTCATAATTCTCCTTCATATGTAACAGTGGGCATTTAGTAGAAATCCCTCATAACATTATCACAGTGCTACTAACCCATTAACACACTTTGGGGTCCACCTGAGTTGTCTGGCTCTCCTGGCTGGTACAGCAGTTTGTTGGGGACGTGATGTAACTGTTTGAAGGTCAAAACTGTTAGACTGTTATTTGAAGCTTTGCTATTAAAAAGAGTATGCTTTTTTTACATTTCTGACAAAAGTGGTGTCTTCTCACTTCATGCCATGGAACCTGCATTATATTCTATCCTGCCTATGCTCTGCATTATCCTCTAGCAACCTTCAGAGCAAGTGTCTTCTAGTCTGCTGTTTCATCTTACGCCCTGTGGTCCTGAGAATGATTAGGCCCACAGTGTTGAGCTGCTGGCATTCAGAACTGAGTCTTTGCATCTAGGATACATCCCATCACTACAACAGAGACCCTGCAAGGGTGAGCACTGTGTAGTGATTGTATCCTTCATTAACACTGTGTTAATGTTTTGGGGAATTAAAAAAATTAGCAATTAAAATCATTTTGGAGAGCAGGATTGCCTGCTTGTCAGTGGAGGCTTCTGCCTTTATGGGTACATTGCCCTTGTAAATCCTATTGTCAGGCTCTGGTGATGATTTTATACAGATTTACTAAGCTCACAGATTCTGAGTGGGAGTATGTATAAAGAAATGTAAATTTAAAACTCCTCCTGGTTCTTCAGTCTGCTAAAATATTTATAAATAAACTCTCAGATCAGTGCTTGGCCTCTCTGCTGAGATTGCTAACAACAGCATCAGTCTGCACCAGCTGTGATGGTGCTGTTGGGATGCAGACACCTGTCTGGTAAGAAGTGAACTGAAACTCCCTTCACAACTGTCTTTACAGTATTACCTGACAGCTGCAGCTGGGTTTTTCATTCATTCATTACAAAACCAGCTCATGCTCTATTTGGTGACGTAGGTGGAAAGTTCTTCATGCTATTACTAGTATCCCTACTTCTGCAAACCCAGTAGCCATCACATTTGCAGCACATAAGTAGCACTGATGATTGGAAAAAAAATAACAAAAGTATTAGGCACTTTAAAAGGCCTTTTTAAAAAAGATTTTTAAAGAAAGAAAGACTATTTTTCCAAGTATCTTCATGGAAAGAACACTGCAGAGTTCTCTGCCCTGAGACATGAGACAGCTGTTCTTCATGACCAAGTCAGTCACCAAGTCCCTCTCTAGCTTAGTTTCTTTTCCATAATGTAAACATAACAGTTTTTCTGTTGTTTTTTTTTTCTTTCTCAGAGATCTTTGTGCTGATGATTTGAGTATGCCAGGGAGCAGATCATCAGACGTTAGATCTCCAAATTGTTCGGACTGAGTTTTGCCATAGAGCATAGTCCCTAAGTGTTTTGAGTTGTGCAATACAGCAGAGAATGTATACGCATAAGAGAGTAACAGTTAAGGTAAATCAAGGTCCCAGAGGGACACACACCCCCCTCCCCTTTTCTTGATCAAAATGAAGCTCTTATTTCCTTAGGGAGGGAAAAAAAAAAAAAAAAACAAATCAGATAGTTATTGAGAAGCACTAACCAGTGAATTATGAATAAGAATTTCAAATAAAACATATTCAAGAGCTGAGAGCTGGGAGGAAAAAAGGATAGCTCTTTGTTATTAGCTGCAATCTTATTTTCATTATTTTAGGGTCTCTCCATTTGCTGTCCCTGCTGCTGTCACACTTCCCTTTCTATGCTGTTAGCATGCCGGTTGCTTAGATTGCCAAGCAGAAGGGAGCTCTTTGTTTAACGCATAGGAGCTGGGAATATATAGTTCATTTTGAGGAGAGATCTGAATTCTATTTTAGCTGTGTCCTGTGAAAAAGGGTATAAATATGGGTTTGTTTTGAAGCTTCTATTCCTAGAAAATATCTCACTTGAATCAATTTGATAGTTATACGAAGATCTGAGTAAAATTGTGGCTTGAGTACAATAAGTACAGATGTAGCTGTTTGCTGATCATTTGCTCAATATCTCAGTGGTGAATTCAGCAGAAAAATATAGTGAAGTGTAAGATCACTAGAAATTTTTTTGTTCATTTTTCCCTTCCCCTCTCTGCTTTGTTCCTTTTTTTGATTTGTATCTCTTTTCCTTTTCATCCAACTGCAATTCCCTCCCTGCAGTAATTGCCATTTCACAGCACACCCACACCTTCCCCAGTCCATCTGTTAAAATGATCAACAAAAACAGAACTAGCATTCATGTTTAACTGTCATCATTCCGCTTCAGTGTTAGAGCCTGAGAGGATTAATGGAGAGGAGGGTACTCAGAATTATTGTTGCTTGCCTTTTCCTGCCTTAAGATATAGGCATTACCTTTCTTCGTATATGATTCATTTATGGAAAGAAGACTTTATGATGTGTTAGTGGAATATTCTTCACCCTCACCATATGTTACGTAGCCTCAAGTACGGTTAGTGGAAGGTCCTTGACCACTCTCCTTAACTGGGCCTGTTTTACTAAACATGCTTTAAAATAAAAGAATCTATGTTTTTCTTTCAGTAGGCTGCAAAAATTGATCCTAGCTGCTGGTCATGATATTTCTGACAACCCATGTTCAGGAAAGATGAAATCAAACAAAGAATGAGTATTAAGGTGGTCAGTGTGTGAAAGAGCCTGTCTGAATAGCACAGCCTAAAAGAGCTCCACTTAGTCTACACAGGTGATGTGTAAGAATGGTTGTACTGGTTGTCTGCATATTCATTAGAGGTAATTACTAGGGAGAGAATGATTATTTAAACAAAGATACTGGCACAAAACCAAGTGTATGTCAAATGGCCTTACATGAAAGTAGGCTAGAAGTTAGAAGAAGCATTTTAGTCGTATTAGTGGGGTTCTGGGACAGCTTTCTAGTAGAAGTAGTGTCAGGAGGGAAAAGTGAACTAGTTTTAAGTTTGAGAAGGTTTACGGAAAAGAATGAGTGCTCTCGCTGCCTGCAGTACTGCAGGATGAGGTTTCTTCTAGTTATGTGCTCTTCGGATAGTGGATGTTTTTTTCCTTGGAGGTTTCAAATGATTCAGCATTTCTACAGCAGAGAATTACAGCTCCTGTAGTGGAATCCATTTGCATTCTCAGCTAATACTTTCTTCTACAGAAACACAAAGGCAAAGTGGGGAGAGTAAGGGGATCTTTTGATCCACTTTCCTTTTAAAGTGGGACGAGCATTATTGAAACTTTGTCTGTAGAGCAAGGTGGATAAGAGCAGATATTGCAGAATAAGCTATTCTGATAAAGCTGTTATTGTTCCAGTGTTGATATTTTATTTCAGTGTAGAATGATTTGTCTTCCATGTTGGGCATCCACATAGTCTGAAATACCTGTCCCTGAATATTATCCAACTTAAATTAAACACTTTCAGAATCTCCTCTTTGCTGTCTGTTTGACTTTGTATTTTCTTGGGTCTAATGTATGCTAATGATGGACCACAGTGTCTAAAGAATGTTAAAAAAATGAACAAGGCAAAACACACCCTTATTCCTTCTTCATTTTTCTAGAAGGCCTTATGGTAAGGTGCCTATCACATCATTTAAATTATCTCACTTCACCACCTGTAGAATGGAGGTAATTCTCCAGTTGATGTATTTAGGCTGTAAACTTTTGGCTGCCAAAGGCCTATTCATGCACCGTGCGCGTAGCACAGTGATACCTTGCCCTTGTCAAGGTCCCTGGAGGCTGCTATAGTACAGCTGCTACTACTGACACAGATAATGGTTTCACCAGTGCTGTTTGCACTGCCAGCGTGAATCCTTTGATCAGGAAAAGCCTCTATCTTGACATTACACAGTAGGTTTAAAGCTCAGACTATAGGATCTTGTGAATGAAGAAGATTCATCTGAGGTGTGGGTCAATTTAGTGCACAGACGGGTTTGAGACTGTTCCCTTTCTGGACAGGGAAATTGGAAATTTGACATGAGTTCAAGCCCAGAAGCCCTCATCCATATCCACAGACTTTGAAAAAGTTTTTCTTCAGGTCAGAACTTTTTAGCTTGGCAACCACTCTGCTGAGATCAGTGCCGAGGATGTAGACAGCGCTGTCTTGTTTTCCATCTGCCTGTCTGTCTCCATCTGTTGTTCCCTGCCTTAGAATTCAGATGTAAGCTCCTTGGGGGAGGAGACCTCTTTTTCTGATGAGCTGGTACAGCTCTGTATCACAATGGGTCTGTCATCTGTGAGTGGGGCTCCTAGATGCAGTATACAAGTTTAATATATATTGGAGGTATTTTTACATAAAACCATGATAAAGGAATTCCCCCTCTCCTTCCATTACAGCATTTTAGCTGTCTCTCCTCTTCCTGTGCATGTGCAGTGGATCTGAACATGTTTTGTTGTTTCAGAGATGGCGTCATGAGGCGATTGCCTGCAGTGGCTAGGAGATATTAGGAAGCAGTGTTTTTACAGCTTCCATAAAATGGCATTAAATTTGGCAAACTCATGTGCAAACAGCAAGAACCCTCTGGGAAGGGCTGTTAAATGCCTTCATCACTTAAATGCATTTAAACATTGTATTTAAATGAAGGCAAGAAGAGTGAGATTAGCTCCCACTGTGTATCTCCCTCCCTTGCATTGCATTGTAAAAAGCATACGGACTTCTTGTCAAAACCAGTTGCCCTCCCATAACCCTTCTGTCACTTTAATGCAGATGAAAAGCAACAAAGCATTAATTAATTACCTTTAAAAAAGCAGCAAAGATGTTGGCAGCAGCAAGCACACTTTTAATGACATGTCAATGCAATTACATTTGAATCAGAATAGAAATTGGTTTCATAGAATACTTTTCATATCTGGGATATCCCAGTGTACTTCACAGCAATGATTTGGATGTGGATTGAATGGCAGATGTATAGGTAAACAGCAGCCTTGAGAGCTCTCATGCACCTTCAAATGTATATCAAGGTGCTACAGGTCTTCTCTTTCAGTAAAATGCTGTTGGTTCATTAGCTTGAAGGAGATTGATCAGCAGGGATGGGCAGAAGGGATTTCTCTTTGACATCTTCTTTGAAGGAGCCCAGAGGTTCTGTAACTAAGACACAAACTGGTAACCCTCCTTTCCTTCCCCTCTCTGACTCAGAAAATGAAGTGGTGTTGTCAGCTTTGCTGTGGCATTTCTGCATATCACAGGCACAAAAGAACACTGTGACCCATGGAGACAGAAAATGCAGCAGGAGAAGCAAGCATGAAAGAGGCTTGGACATCACTTAGCTGTATCATCTGCATCTTGTCTGAAATGATTAATGTCTCCAACCTTCCATGTGGTGTATATGAAAATAACAAGTAGATACACATCTCATAGGGTAGTTTTACCAAGTACACTTGGTAAAAAAAAAAGTACACTTGGTAAATTACAGTACACTCCTTAGCAGATCCTCACAGTACTATGGACCTGACAAGTAACCATGATAAAATCCTGTCCCATTGACTTCTTATTTCTATGTGTGTACCTCAGCTTGCAAAGAACCATGAGGAAGAGGGCTGCGTCTCCAGGCTGTTAGGGGAACACCCATAACGTATATCTTATCTCCTTGAGTTAAGCTAGTCAGGGGAGATGGCAGTGTGTCAGGAGTATTCCACCTTTCTCTTAATAGTGCGGGGATGATATGACTACCTAATGCAAGGGGAATTGTGATGAAGGGGAATTCTTGTGACAGAGCTGAGGCCACAGCTGGAAGCTGTGCAAGGCTGCCTGGGCCCATGGATGTGTGTGCTGGGGGGGGGCGAATTGGTGCTCCCAGCGCCTGGGCTGGTTAGAAGACAGCTAGATATGCAAGTACCAACTGCACCTCTGATTGCAGTGTTGATACAGTCTTCATTTTAAAGGAGGCTGTTTGTCTCTCATACTGATCCCTCCAGCCCCCTGTCATGCTTTCCTGAGCTGCATTCCCTTGTTTCTTTGTTTTCAGGAAAAGCCCTGTCTCACTTAAAAAATGATCTCATATAGAGCCGACCTCCTATCTTCCTGGTTTCCCAGGCACAGAGCTGCTGTTCCATAGCACAGAGGTCTCCAAGTCCTTGCTCTCTGTGGCAAACACCTACTTTCCATCTCTGAGATTTTGTTGTTTATCCATTCCTCTTTTTTTTCATTTTTTTTCTCTCTGATTCTCATTATTCGGGAATTGAAGTGGAAAGTAATAAGAGCAGGACAGCTGTCTCCGTTCTTCCTGACCAGTTTAATGGGTCTGTGATTTCATCTTATAGCTGTTAGCACTTGCATTTCCTTCCAACTCTCCCCTGCCTCTCACCTGTGTGTTGCACAAACACAAGCTTGTGTGCAGTGAGTGTGCATATTGTTCTGCACATACAAAGGTGCTTCATAATGAGGGATATGAGAAATACTGTCTGCATAATAAATAATCCCTGGGCATCTATGAGAAGTTCTTTTCTACCGTGATGATGCTTCAGAAAAACAACCAGATTAGGAAGGTTGTGCTGTAATTATGTCACATGAACAGTTTGTTGTCTCTACTGTTAAAAGTTTCTCTTGGAAATAGGGTGTTACTTTCTTTTCCCCACATTTGTAGAAAACATGGTCATCAACATTTGCTGGGATCTGCCTTCCATAGGTGGACAAGGCCACTGTTCAGCTCTGATCAGTCCTTCATTACATAGTAAAATGCTCATGTGTGAAACAGGAAAGAGGGAAATAAAAGAAATTTGCAGTGTGGTGTTCAGGTACTGAAACAATAAATGGTATTATTTTTACATAGAACCTTATTCTACTTGGTCATTAGATTTTAATGATAAATGTGAAGCCAATCAAGAATGGGTCCTGGCAGAAGGTCATGTCACACACGCGCTATTTATTTTGTTTATTTACATTATTTATTTGAACCTGTTTCTGTTTCCTTCATGCTCTCTCTCTCTTTTTCCAAAACAAAACTAGAAATGAACTTTAGGTGTAAAGAATCAACTATTATGCCCATACAGAAAGGAGCAGTTTGTTAGCTTCAGTTTGTTAGCTTCAGTTAGGTTATAGAGGTTATATAGACTTAGGAAGGGAAAAACTTAAATTGCCAAAACACTTGCCTGTGAAGCCTTGTACTTATGCATTTTCCTGGGATTTGCTCCTGACTGATTCCTTATGTCCAGAATTATAGTCTCATTTCCAGTGGGCTGGGTGAGGATGAGTATACTTTTTATGCAGCATAAAGTTCCTGTTGTTTGCACAGATCCATATCTGGAATGTTGGACTTACTTGAATAAGCCTTGAATAAGGATGTTTTATGGAGTTACTTTTTCTGTTTTACAGCACTAATTCCTTGTTTTCTTTTCCTTTACAGCTAGAACATATTCAGAAACACATATGGTATATGTAAGTAACACTTTTTAAATTCACTTTTGCATTCATTCATTATTGGTTCTGTTATAGGAGCTTATATTCTAGTCATCTTTGAAGAGAAAGACTGGAGTTTGAAAGCAGCTTTCACACAGGGGGAGAAAAAGGCAGAGGACAGAAAGGCATCTAATGTGGGGTTTTTTGCCCTTTGCTACTCATATAATTTTATCTATATATATATATCGAGCCAGGAACTTTTTATGCAGTGGCTAACAATTGTTTGAAATAAGACGTTCAGTCCAACTACTTGCTGTGTTAAAAAGATACCTGCAAGTGATCAGCAAAAAAACCCCCAACAGCCATATTTAGTTTGCTATCCAAGTGCTACAGACAATCCCTTGTAATACTGTTTTGACAAGAAAGCTTTCGTTTGGTCCTTCTTGTCATCTTGGCTTTTCTCTGAAGTAGAAACAAAAATGATGATATTGATAAGTAAGCACCTGTGAACAAGAGCTTTTCTGTCTCATAATCCCTACTCCTTCTTCACAGCGAGCTAAGAGGCTGCTTCTGACCTTGTAACCTGTTGATGTGAGAGTAGTTCTGTGACTTGATTAAAAGCAGTCTTGACTGAAACAGGAGGTCTGTGAGAAAAGTATGTGCCTGTCTAGTGGTTTGGGGATAGGGAAGATTGACGGCTTTTAAAAGTGACCTTGCACTTTGTGTAGCCTTAACAGCATTTCAAGAAACCTAAGTAAATAACATTTTTTTTTATACTAATGATAACCTAATCAAACTAAGGAGAATACTTCACATATTAAACAAGGAAATGATGCTTTGATACATGCTTCTCGGAGTCAGCATACCTACAGGTTCCCCAGGTGGGTGATAAGGAAAGTCCTGACTTCATAATCCTATCATTGCTCTTGGGAAATAGTAGAGGATGATATGAACTGATATTTAAGCCTGTCACCAGGAAAAAAAAAGGACCTTTGTTTTGATTTGTTTTGTTTTCTTTAATTCTATCTTATGGGCAATGTTCACTTCTGGATTTATCTGACTTTGATAGGACCTGAGGGCATTCAACAGTTTGTTGTATAACATTTTTTTTAATTAGTTCACCTGAAATGGTGGCAGCACTCTGCCCATGGCTTTCTCATGCTCTCTACAGTTACTAGTTGATATGGCACCTTTTTAAACCAAAGAAAGACTGGACTGTTGTTTGCTTCAGATATTTGGTTTTTTAAACTCTCATGGATAAATGTAGGAGAAATGGAGAGGGGAAATCTCTAATTGTAATTTCTGAAATAACCCTCCTATAATGTCTCACTAGAAATTCCAGAAATAAATGCTCTTTACATCAGCTGTTCCGCTCTGTTACCTCATGGAATGAAATCAGCTGACTTTCTCTGTGCTTTGATTAGAAATGTAATAAAATGTCACTGCTCACTTCCATTATTATTTAACCCTTCTCAAGACTTTTGCCTGGAAGTTTTCACCTGTCAGAAGACTGTTGTCCCAGGCTCACATGCACAATTAGGCAGATGTTATTTCATTACTTTATTTAGGATTTAGAGTTTTAAGATTTTTTTCTTTGCAGACATAAGCATTTGAACATTTTCATGTACTTCTTGATGAAGGTCAAACTCTGATGATTGACACAGTAAACAGTTTTTTACCCCAATGGAAATTGTATCTGAGTCTGTTTTGAGAAGTAGAAACTGAATTTTGCAAAAGCAAGTCTCCCCTAGACTCCCAGCGTAGTCAATGCAGAGAGAGAAAGGCTCTTCCAGAAGTCTGTTCAGATTGCCTAAAATGAAGTTTCTGCTCAAAATAGCTTTTTTAATGGGTCTTTTTCTCACTTTTTCTATACTGGCCATGGATTGACCTAAGGAGGTTAACCTCCTTTGGCCAAATTTAGTCTGTGAATAACCCTGCCACCTCCAAAACTCAACTACTTTCATCTGGTAATGTTTCACAGCCTCTTTGCATTCAATTTGCCTGGAAGTATTAATGCTGTCAGAGAAGGAAGGGTTGTAAGTGTTTTTACTCTATAGCTGTTTTGCTCACATCCTTCATTTCATGTACACTACTATTCTATGTAAAATCTTCATTCTTTGTCATGTATAAGTTACTGACCTAAACCTTGTACTCAGAACATGTAAGTGATTTCACTTAATTCTTCAAATAAACATTAAGGCTACTGTAAAACTGAGGAAAAGATTTAATTCCAGGCTAGGCAGACAGAGAGTTCTTGAAATGTGAAATCGTGATTCACAAACCTAAAAAAAGGAAAAAAGGAACCAAAGAGAAACCTTTCATCACCAACCTCCAGTTCTTCTTGCTCTCCCACTCAAATTAATTCAGTGAGGTTTTTTAAGCCTTTTTAATTGAAATAATTTATTTTTACCTCAAGCACAGGTTATCATAAATCAGCAAATAAACAGCAGTTATTTTCCCATTTTTTCAATAAAGCAAGAGGGCAAATAAAATTAGCTGTTACGGTAAATACATACTCCTGTAACACTGAGTTTTTGTCCTAATTGTGAAGGTACCAAATTTACTAAAATCAGAAAAGGAATAACTGTACTGGTTCTGCTTTACTTTGCACTGATGCACATGTGCATCTTAGTGAGATTCACTAGGGAATTTCATGGAGAGACTGAAAAAGTCCGCTCTGGTCTGGAGCTGCTGCCATTGTATGCACCAATCCTCACAGAAGAGGATGGGTTTTAAAGCAACAATTACATTCATGCGAGCCTTTAGAAAATATACGTGATCTGCAGCATTCATTGTGTGACATTGTTTGATGTCTATGTGGGCTGAAATGCAACAAATTTGTCACTCTCTGCTAGACTGAGAATGGAACAGGCAATACAGTCATGCCAATCACAGCCCAGACCCGGTGATTTTCATTTCCTGAAGCACTGAATTGCGTTGCCAAATGACGAGGCGCCACTTTGCAGATTTTGCTTGTACCTGATGAGGAGGTGTAAAAATTCCTGACTATGTCTGAGGCTGACCAGGTGCAGGGCATAGGGAAAAGCCACTTTTCAGTGCGCAGAAGACAGCAAGCTGTGCTCTCTAGAACTGACTCCCACGCTGATTGATGTAAAAGAAGCTTGCAAGTGATATTCTGCTATAGACTAGGGCAAGTTGTAGGAAACCCAGGTTTTCTGGAAATTTTCAAAAACAATAATTCTTTTTAATCTCTTTAAATTATCTTAAGGACATCTGCTTGTAACATAATGAATGATTAATTAAGTCAATACTTTTTAAAAGTGAACTCCAGATCATTAAAAACCAAAACCACTCAGCTGCCGTTCAAAGGTCCATCCTGCAAGAATTTATCTCAATGACAAGGTCATCACTAGCTTTAAGGTTATGATCTAATCATTGCTTATTACTTGCTAAGAGCTAGATCCTGATCCTAAGAGGCAGGAGTAGCTACCTCTTAAAAACAGGGCACTCAAGGAATAAGATTTTCCTTTAGTTGAACTAGGATTTTTGAATCTAGACCTTAGATTCAGGACCATGGTGTCATTGCAGATGACATAGACACTTCTGTGAGACTCCAAGGAGGCACCAGAAGCTGTGTTTTAGTGGTTTAACACACAAGAATGAATCCCAAGGAGCAGATTCTGTCTCTGTACTGTATATTCTGCTTCCAGCCCCCTAAACTGAATAAAACTGAGCAGGGTGTGTGTGAGTGCTCACTGTAAGAGAAGTGGCATCTGACCCATGTTGTCATGACCCATGTAACACAAACCAGAGTCTGACTCCATGACGTATCCAGGAAGGGCTGAGCACATTTTCACTGCGTCAAGAGAAGATAAAGTGAAAATTTCCAAGGAGTCTTTCTGCAAGTGATGTCCCACAAACATTTTTAACAGAGCAGATGCCTCACAACTGCATTTCAACTTGCTTAAAAATAAATCACAAGTAGCACTCGGCAATCTCCTGTGATTAAGATGTAGCATGTAACTGTCCTGTCCCAGCATCAGACCCCTGGCTGCAATGACTTAGTATTGCCTTCTTACATTGGAGGAGATTGGCTCTCTTTTTGGTACACTGGCTGAGACCTTGAGCTCATGTGCATGATCCTACCAGAGTTGCTTTCTAACCTACCCAGGAAAAATTAGATGCATTTGAATTGGAGCTCCTATTTCTGTGTAGATAGCTCACACTTGAGTCCAGAGCATTTTAAGTTGTGTGAGTAAGTTCACAAGTTGTGTTTGCCTTATTTCTGCCAGCATCAAAATGAAGAATCTCTTGCTCAAACGCAGCCCCATAACCAGCAAATGCTGATGTCTGATGCAGTTTAAATATTCCCAATTCCTGTTGCCCACCCTGAGAGCCTGGACCCAATGGTCACACAGTTGCATCACATAAAGGAAAGAGAGGACACCTCACCCACAAAGTAGGAAAACCTTGACATTGCACAAAACATCCATTGAGAAATAGCAAAGATTCAGGGTAGACAGTTTCTCCAACCAAAATACCACCACTGCCAAACCCACCCCTTTGGGTGGATAGAGTTTACATAAATTGCTTACTGCCTACCTAAACAAAATCAAAGGATATTCAGAGTGTGTGCAATATACATCATTCAGTTAGTTATAGATACCCTGACACCTTGGCCTGTTTCTTACAGTCAGGGCCTTTAATTGCAATGAATAACCAATATTTCCTGAGTCTAGTGAATGGGATGAGATAATTATGCAGGAAGCCTGTGTTAACTACTTTTAAAAGAGCAATATGCTCTACTGCTAATGGTGTATTCCTAGGTCTGCCACCGACCTCAGGCATCACACTTGGGCCACGATTTTCAAATTTGCATGTCTGAAAAGAATCAGAGATTGTTGTATTTGGGCATGTATATAAACAGCCTGATTTCCCCAAAACCCCTTTAAAGTGTGTCAAGTGGGAACTGGAACACTGAGGTCTCTTGATCATGTTGGAAGCTTTAAAGAAAGAAAGTGCTGCAATGCCAGTTGTAATCAGAATTGGTGAAAAACAGTGACAGTTTGTTCTTTGAAAGAGAATCATACACGATGCACTTTTCAGCTTGAGGTCTGACCTGCTGATGAGACAGCATCTCTAAAACCACGTAGTGTTTTGTAAATGTTTGGCATTAGGACACTAAACAGCTGCATAAATTATGAGGGCACTGGTAAGTGAAGTTCCTGTTGCCTTTCTGACTGAATGCAGACATTTCTCATTAAAGACTCAAATCCACAAGGTGCTGGTCACTCTCAGCCTTCACAGCAGTTTCTTCTGAAAAGAATATCTGCCTGGTTGTGAGCTCTGGTCTCTCAGTGGGAATTTAAGAAGCTATTTCCATCTGTTGCTGCAGGCTGTGTTTCAGAGTACAGGTTCATTTGTGACTCATGTTTCTTTTCTCTCCTTCTTTCTCTGCCCCCTTCCTCTCTCTTGTCTTCTTTCCTTTGCAGAGGGGGTAAGAATGAGCCAGAACCAGAGCAACCAATTCCTCGAAAGGTGCAGATTCGTTCTCTCCCTTCTTTGGAGGATATTGATCCAGACGTGTTAGATAGCATGCACTCATTAGGCTGCTTCCGTGACCGAAACAAACTCTTACAGGACTTGTTGTCGGAAGAGTAAGCACTTGCTCAGTCTTAATATCAGTTGGGTGTTCATGGGCTGGGATGCTTATAAACCTGGGGAGAGGTAGAGATCACTTGAACATGTATCTCGCTGTGAGGGAGTAGTAACAACTTCTTACCCTCTGGCTGCTCATTTGCTAGTGAGGTGTTGGGAGCAAGCACTGAGCCTTTCTTTCACCGTGTGTCAGAAACTCACAGTGTGACCAGCAATGGAGGCACAGTGCCGTCTCTTCCCTTGCTGCCAGGCAAGGTCACTTCATGAAAAGATGGGCCATGCAGTCCGAATGGGGAGGTATCATTGCTCTTATTTGTCTTGGATGTACCTTTGTTGGCAAATTTTTATTTATTTCAAGCTTACACCTGAGAGCTGGTGTATTTCCTGAGGTGTTAAGAGAGACACATAGCGGAAAGAGCACTTAGAGGCTCAGGAGACCTGTCTTGCTGCACCCTTGGTTTGGGACTTCCTGTGGACATGTTACCTCATCTGTCCCGTGCCTCTGTTCTGTGTGGGTAACACGGGAATCATTTTTGCTTTTCTCACTAGCTCCTTGTTGGAGACAGCAAGATTCTCAAAAGCTTTGTGGGTTGTGTATCTGGCTGGCAGGTACATGACCGTTTCCAGCTTATTTAGAATAACTGTAGCTGTTTGTTTGATGAGAAGGGTTTATCTACATGTTGATGTTTTTTTCTCTTCAAATTAAGATTTTTCTTCTTTTTTTCAGAGAAAACCAAGAGAAAATGATTTATTTTCTTCTGCTTGACCGAAAGGAGAGGTATCCTAGTCATGAAGATGAGGATCTTCCCCCTAGAAATGAAATAGGTACTACAGATATGACCTCTGTCACCGTGAACCCATCTCAACTAGTTCCTCTTCATCTTTTTTTTATTTTTTTTAAAAATATATACCCAAACTCTAGCATCACTGATACCATCCCACTGAAATGGTGTACAGCACTGGTGAGAACCCTCAGCCTGAGGCAGGCAGGTCTGTTCTGTGGTTAAACTTGAAGGCTTCATTTTTCAGGACATGTCTGTCTCACAGTGCAGAAACATCCAAGTTGGTCTTGCACCAGATCTTTAAAAAATATCATGTGGACTCACAAGCTGGATCTATGCAAGCAGATGAGGTTTAGAAGCAGTGTAGTCTAGTGGCAGAATTTTCTAATTACTAATTTACATGCAGTATTGCAGAAATGCTGCTTCTGGACTTGAGCTAGTAAGACCATGTAGCTTTGCATCCCCATGGAGTATGTGTACATATGTACACATTCTCTTTTCTGTGGGTAAATATATACACCATTGAAAGTATGAATTATATTACATACCTGTTTATAGTACATACATTTTAGACTATCTTAGAAAGATTTTTAGAGCTTCATATGCAGTAAGAGTCTGCATCTTGTAAAGCTCTGGTGATACCACTTTATTCCTGAAGAACTTTTCATTAGTATTTCAGAGTACTGCTGATCACCAAGGACTTCACTAATCTAGACAACAGGAAAAATGCTTCCCTGAGGAACTAACTATATAAGTGATTCTTGCTGTGCAGAGTGACAAAAGTTTAACTAATAAAGGATTAGTTCTTCTTCTATCAAAGACCTGAAATAGCATTTTTACATAGTAGTGTTGGGATTTTCAGGTATTGTATTTCAGCACTTTGAAGGCCAGAGTCAAAGCGCTCTTTATTTTCACTGGAAAGCCTGGAATCCTGCAAACCTACAAGGCAATGGTATATTGAACTTTAAGTTTGTTAATACTCCGTTGAATTATTACCTTATCCAAGTTCCAGGCTCCAGGCCCTATAATTTTGCAATTCTTAGTCAACACAGTCATTTTTAAACTCTTACCTGGATGGAGCTACAGAGAGCATGTTAGCAGGGATCCTGATGAAGATGGGTAGATGTGCCAACTGCAGGTCCTGTGGTCAAAAGGCCCTTGCTCAGTGCAGTTTGTCATCTAGCACTTTAATAATCAGCTTTTGACTCAAACAGATTATCCTGTAATGTAAGGACACCATCATCTTTTCTTAGAAATGCTTTTGTCACAAGAAAAGAAGCAAGGTGACTAAAATCTTCATATCCAGCATGTCAGTGAATATGTAGCTATGCCCTAAATACATCATATATCGCTCTTCCACATGCCAAAGTATTTCCATGCTTTGAACTGAAATATTATGCTTTACTCTTGTATTTTTTTGTACAAGGAGTGAAAATGTTCCCCAACAGGGAAACACTACTCAGAATGTATCATTGTGCCTCATCAGCACATTTTACTCTTTAAGCATTATTCTTTTAGTGTTTGTAGGTTGTATTTCCCCTTCCACAAGGGGTTTCCACCTCCTCTGTTCCCAGCAGTATCTCTGAGAAGATGGGCCAAGGTTTAATTAAGAGCAGTCATGCTTCTGATGAATAGCTTATCATTAGCCATTAACAATGGCCTTGCACAAACAAAGAGGAGCAAAGAAAAAGTAACGGATTTAATAACAGCAGCTTGAAGAAGAGAGAAAGAGTTGTGCATTGCCTGAGCTCTTGCCAAAAAGAAAAAAAAGTGCATCTCAGAGTATTTCGCTTTTTCCTCTTTCTTTGCATGTTAGGTCTCAGAAGGGATGGATGCAAGTAAAAATATGGCCATCTCAGACTAGCACTCTCTTCTGGTGTCCCTTTTGTATGTTTCAGCTATATAAACCTTTCTCAAAGTGCCACGGAAGGGCTACCTTCACCATCTTTTGAGTCCAGCTCTATTTTCTTTACCTGAAAACATAGAAATGAGAAACTTCTCAGTAAAATGAATCAATGTCAACTGATGTCTCCTTGAAGAAAAGGCTTTTGTGGGATCAAGTTTCTTAATAAACCAGAGAACAAGAGATTCGGCCAGAATAGCCATATAGGATATAGGTGCCTCATCCAAACTCAGAAGTTGAACCTTTATTTCCTATCTTCCAGATCAATGCCTTTATAATTGGATCATTACCTATACAATTCTCTCTTCTCCTGTAAAAATCCTTAGGAACGGCTTCACTTTCCTGATGTGAAATAAAATGAAAATGCATCCTCAAAATTATCACAGATCCAGACTAGGACTTAATTATTTTCCCTATATGAAATATTTCCAGAGAGTCAAGAAGAGAAGGCCAAACACCGGAGGTTTTCCTGTTTTTAATTCCTGTGCTTCTGCAAAATCTTCTACTGCTTTTATATGACAACACTTTAGTCTTTATGGCAGGATGGCTGTGTATTTAACTATTTCTTTTGTATCTTTAGACTTGACAGTGATGACAGACTGAGTATCCTGTTGTTTCTTACTCAGACCCTTTTAAAAAATACGTACAATAGGTATGAGCCATGTACAGTGTAGGATTGTAGCCAATTTTAAGGAGGAATCAAGTACCTTTATTAAAAGCTCAACCACATTCATGCAAGCTTCTGAATGTGTTTTCCATCACACCTTTGTGAATTACTGTTGTTGAATTTATTGGTGTGTTTCGCCACTTGCTCTTTTTGCTTAGTCTCTGTCTTTAATAGTTTAAAATATAGATTGGAAATCAATATCTTCCAGCATCTTAAGCAGCAAGGACTGATACAAAAGAACCATTTATCTTGTTAGCAATATCCTTCTCCTCCTTAATTGTTTTGTTGTTTCCCTCATGGTCCCTCTGGCTACTGTCCTTCTCTCAAGCTTTCTCTTTCTGATGGCTGTACAAAACACTGTTATTCAAGACTTTAGCTAATTCCTCTTTAAATTTCTTCTTCCTTCTCTTTTAATGTCCGCTTTATATTTGGCCTGTCGCTTTTGTAAGTGTCACTCAGCTGAATTTCCATTTGCTAAAGTCTCCTGTTTTGTACATGCTTGGATCAAATTGCCTTTTAAAATATCTGTTCATAAAATGTTTTTCTTGCCTTTTTCCATCTTTCTTCTTTAGACTCTATTATTAATTAACATTGATGCAGTCTGAGCTTACTCATCTCCATTCTTTTAACTGCTTTCTTCATCTTCCTTCTTCTTCCTTCTTTTTCCTTTCTTTTAAACTGCAATCTTCCACCTTCTTTTCTAACGTCTGATATCCCTCTGCAAAACTTGTATTAACTCTCTGTTGTTGATACCAAATGTAATTACATTGTCATTATCTGTGTTACTTGACTCTAGTCACACTTCTGATACCAGCATTTGTCCTGTGGGATAAATCCTTTCTCATTCTTTGAACTTGTTTGAAGAAGCAGGAGTTTGAAATGTCTAAACATTGTCCCAGCTTATTTTTGACCACTTATATGTGTGTGGCTGAAGTCAGACAGTATAACTGCTTTATTAGGTTTATTCCCTTTGTTTTTCCCTTTAACTTTATGCACTATATATCTTTCCTAATTTGGAGGTCAATACCCCTACTAGTATTTTCTACTACCTTTTTATTACTGGATGTAGCTTGAAATGGAGTGAGATATAACTGCTTTTTTTCTAATTAATTTCTAACAAGAAAATTATTACTATTAATACAAAGAATATTTTGGTTATATAGTAATGGGATCAGTTGTTATCACTTGTTATCACTAGCCCATTTGCATTTGAGCCATCTTTGCTCATGCACATTGTTTCGAGAATAAGCCCTCCCTTAAAGGGATCTTGTTCTAAAAAACATGATGCGAGAGAGAGAGAGAACAAGCAAGCAGATGGGGGTGTGAGGAGGGCAGGATAATAAAAATGATACCATCAGACTAGACAGTAGAGGTAGAATTGTCAAATGCAATATTACTGGTTTTACAAAGGAATCCTGGCAGAGGAAGAAGCCTTAGGGGCTGGGTACTGTGAGCTTCTTTCTAACTGCAGGGGTGAAGGATGCCTCTTTTTACAGATGGTTACCCTCCACTAAAATTAAAAATGTGTCTATAAATAGAGGCAGGGAACTGAAATAGGCCAGCCAAAGAAAAGAAAATCCTTCTGTATTTTTTTTTCTACCTTCCTTCTTTTTACAGTTTTGATGCCATGAGAGATGTTGGTAATAAAACATCTCAGCAGGTCTGCATTTGGTTCCCTGCTTCATCATGGAGGTGTGTATGGTTATCTAGTCAGCTAGGAGCACTTTCTGCAGTGCAGTTTGGTATCTAAAGACTCTTTTCAGAGCAATTTAGATGCTCCTCAGAATGTCAGTAAATGTTTGTCAGCACCTTTAGGAATGAATTGCCTTCAAATACCTCATTCTTACAGCTCACTTTTCACTCTGCAAAGTGAAAGTAGCACTTCAATACCTCATAGAAATGTTACACAATAAAAAGTGTAAAGCACTTCAGTTACTATAGCAGTAAAAGCTGTATGATGACCTCTGAGATAAATTTTAGTAGCTCTCATTGGAGATTCATCTCAGGTAGACAAGTACGTTTAATTTGTAATGCTGAAGGAGGAAAAATATAAAGCAGCGGGGAAAACCTGAAATCTAATCTTAAAGATGCAAAAAAGTGTATGTATTCAGGGGAGAATGCAATTCTGAGTTGAGAGTGTACTCATGTCTCTGTGTCACATTTAATCTAGCTAGCAGGGACATCGAAGGCAAGCTCTAGCAACCTGACTACATATACAGGATCCCTAGATAGCTTATACTCTGGCTAACAGCTTGTGCTATAGCCCATGCTGTCATCTTGTTATTACTGTTATCAGCTTTGTAAGGTAATTTCTGCAAGCTATGCTATAGTTGTACCTTTATTTTACAGTGCTTGTACATTCAGGGCAGTATCAGTGCTCCTTGTCTCTGTAGGTAGATTGCAACTTTTGTCTTAATGTTTGCAAATTTGGAAGAAGGGAGAGACTGCAAATGTTCATCTCCATCACAAAGATACCTGTCTCTATAGGGGAGGTGTGAGAGTAGATTGTTGAGAGAAGATTTTAATCAACCTGTTTGAGGTAAGTCACAGCCGAATTCAGCTGACAGCATTTTCTTTTCATAAAGATCCCCCCAGGAAGCGTGTGGACTCCCCAATGTTGAACAGGCATGGGAAGCGGCGGCCAGAAAGGAAGTCAATGGAGGTTCTCAGTGTTACAGATGGCGGCTCCCCGGTCCCTGCTCGCAGAGCTATTGAAATGGCACAACATGGACAGAGGTGGGTCTCTCCTTTACCCAGGAGTCCTGCCTGTCTGGGTTTGCTACCCACTTATGTTATACATACAAAGCAGCTGTGGAGCTTTTCTATTCACGTCAGCACTCATTACAACTTCCAAGCACATTTGCAACATGATCTGGCAGCCAGCAGCACTTATGCACACAGGACCAGAAGTCCTGCCAGGGGCTTAAGGCTTCTGTCCACTTGCAGCTATTGCTCAGGAAATCACCACGTCCTCTGGGCAAGATTCATCTCACCTTTTTTTAATTGTTGAGAATGTAGGCATTCAGTCTAAGCTTGTGATACAGGCTGTCACTCTAGGCAATGGGGACAGATGAGGGCTTTGGAAGGTCTCAGATACATATGTCCTCTGTTCCAACAATCTTAGATGGGATAAATTACGCTCTGGTTGTTTCTCTCTGTCTCCATAGCCTACAACAGGAATCTAGATGACTATCTTGATTAGGTGCTAGCTCTTGGGCACCCGAACTTAAATGAGATGAACCCCACACTCCATGTCATCGGAGCAGCTTGAATCTGGAAGGCCCTGTCCAGGCATCTGTAGATGCCTCTAAAATGTTCTGTCAGAGCCAGCATGCATCTGACCCACATAAATTACCACATACCTGTAAAGTTATGGAATATGTATAATTGTGCTTCTTTTCTGTCAAAGAAAGTGTCAGTCTTGTGGAGAAACAGCAGAGGAAAATGGTGTCTCCTCAAGGCAGGTTCTGGGAGAGTAAGTGAACTGTGGAAGTTCACTTATGTGAACCAGGGAAGTTGTTTCCTCAGTCCCTATGACTAGCCTAAGGGAAGCACGTGCATTTGGATTCACACTTGTATAGATCAATCAGTATGAGAGAACACTTCACAGATATGTATGCTGATGATGCTGTAACTTCTGTTTCAGCTTTATGACATGGTTTTTTTGTTCAGCTGTTAAGATCTTCTCAAAAAGAGCCTGCTGTGCCCAGAAACTCCCTTTGCTGACTGAAAACTGGGTGAAGAACATGAAATAATTTCTTGTCCAGAGGCCCCTAGAATTGCTGGAAAGTTTTGCTGGCAACTGTTACAGTTCTATCTACAGTGAGGAAAAAGTGATGATTTCCAGAATCTGCTAGGACTTATTTCAGACTGGATATGTGGCCTTGAGATACAATGCCATAAAGATTTTTCACTGTAGTGTAGGTTCAAACCTGTCTTGAATATGTGGTTTGCTTTGATGTGAGGTCTGGGTGAAGGAAGTGTTCAGGATAGGGTATGCTCAGTGTTCCTCATAGGCCTCAAAGTGATAAGGATGAACACAACACTGACAAACAGTTGCTCACTCCTTATTCAGCTTGCAGTGTTTAATCGGGTACCTGGTAGATGCATGGGCCATGAAGCTCCCAGAGCTAGACAGAGGTGAATCGCTTTCCCCCACCCCAAGGCTGCCTGTGAGTCGCAATACTTTGCAGCTGTTTACAGTAAGTGTCCAACTGAGTGGAACAAATAGGTGTTAGATTGATCCCAGAGTTTTCTGAGAGCTGAAACCTTCTCTTCCAGCTCTCAACTTTGACTTTGGATTCAAAAGTCTGAAGAGGCAAAGCTGTGTCTTGCTATCCAAAGTATTTCTTTTGCTTTTAAATGTCTCACTCAGTTCTGCACATGAGGAAACAATTGAAGTCAAAAGGTCTTGAGATGAGTTCAGAGCAGGGACATATCCAGGCTACATATCAGTAAAGAAGGGCTTTAGCTTAAAGAGGAAGCAAAACGTGCCAGGCACAAAAGAGGTACAGGGCAATGCATACCACAACTCAGAGCTGGACATAGAAGTGTGATTAAGGGTGGAGAAAGGGATGTAATAACACCATGATTGATGGTGGTGGGCTTGGTAGTGCTTGTTTTGGAAGGGGTTAAAGGGAAGATGTTATTTTACTCCGTGTGTGAGCTTCCATAATTCATACCATCTACATCCACAGGTGACAACAGCACATTTTGTGTTGCTGGCAGCACAGTCGTTCATAACATGAACTGGCTTCATTAAAGAACACCACTGCATGGGGATTGTCTGGGGACGATGCATTGCTGATGGGGCACCATCTGTCAGAACAGTCAGTAACAAAATGCCAAGTGCCTTCCACCAAGAGTGGGGGATTTTTAATGGCTAGTCGCGTATTATATTCCATGAAATGACTCACTGACAGTGGATTTTACAGCAGTAGGACTTAGATCCCAGAAGTGGATGCTTTTTTAAGAATTACATTTTTTGGTCTCAACATACGAGTATTCAGTGCTTTTGTCCTACAATACTAGGAAGACATGGAGGTGAACCATGGAAACAGGTCTCCTGTTTAGACACAGATGACTTGTGTAAACATCCAGAGACACAGAGCTATTGCTTCTTTCTTGAGCTGGCAGAGATACCCTTCTCTGGGCAGAACACACCCATATGTTTTGTGATTTAGTCCTATTGTCCTCTTTCATAGTAGTAAACAGATGTTTGCTTGCATAAAGGGGATTTATGTTATAACCTCTGGTTTATGTGTCCGTATGATGAACTGTGCTTTTGGTAACCGTGTGGGGACCCTACAATTGTCTGGTCTTGGCTTGTTTAAGGGCATATCTTTCCATTGGGATTTGAAACTTGGCAGCCTTCAACCCTACAGGCTGAGAATGTATTAAGTGAAAAACATAGTCCTTCAGTGACTTAGTTTTGGGTAATGGAGGGGAACTCAGCACAAAAGCTTACAGACTCCTTGAAATGCTTGTGCTGACCTCTCCAAGTGTTCTCCATTGGGTCTTTGTATATGGCAAAGTTTGTATGCACAAACACCCCACCCTAAAACTGGTGACTAAGTTTTGTTAATTCTTGGTTTTCCCTACTAGTTGTCAACTAAACGGGCTCATAATTACATCTTAATTGCTTCTGCTGTTATGGTATCCACACCTCTCAGACTATCTGGTATTTCATTGAAATGTCAAAAGAAAAGAGGTAGGTTCTGAGCTTAGTTTAACACCAGTTAATTTGTCCCTTGTGCCAAAATCACACAGACTAGGAAGAATTCAATGGGAGCTAGAATCCCTCAGAGATATGCAAGAAATTTTCAGCAGCTCTGCTGTGAGAGTCCAAAAACTGTTCTAAAATGGGCTTCATTAACTATTCATTTTCTTCTGGTTATTGAAGTGGATAGCTTGCATGAAAGATCAGTTAACATTAGGAAGCAGTGTTCTGTGAAACAGTGAAGCATGTTACCAGTGAAACATATTACAGAGCTGCCCCTTTAGCAAAGCACAGGGAATTTTGCTTCTAAGCTTCAGGGATTCAGACCCAAGATGATAAAGAGGGCATTTCTCTGTAACTGAGTATAGGGAGGAGAGTTGGGAGTAAGTGGTAATGGACCCTACAAATTAGAATACAAAATGGATTACTGTTCCTCTAAGAGGCTCTGTGGTCTGATTTTAACCTTTTCCCAGATTGTGCGTAGTGTTGAGGTCTTCCAGAAAAGTCTGAGTAATGAGCACTTTGCAATTTGTGCCTTCAGGCATGTTCTGTTTTTCCCTGGACAATATGATAAAGTAGATGGTACCTGGGTTTTCAGTTGGATAAAGGAGAGCAGGGTTTACAAGTATGTATGGGGGAAGTCATCTTAGACCTCAGAAGTCAGGGGAAGATAATGAACTTCAGCACTGTGTAGGCTTAAGCTATAGCTGGAAAGTAAAAGAAAGGTTTTTCAGAGCATTGCTTAAAAAGGGGAGGATGGGTTGGGGGTCTGGGTGTCCAGCATTGCTTCAGGTGACTCTCTTGTATAAATGTCCACACTAGTAACTCTGTTTTCTCGCTTTGTTCCTGCCATAGTAAAACAATGTTCAGTAAAAGCCTGGATATCTCTGAAGCCAATCCCAAATTCAACAAAGAAGAAAGGTATAAACACTGACAATATGTTCCTCTCCTCTACCTCACTGCTGAGACCTTAAAGATGCAGTACTTACCTTCTCTGTGTGGGGACATAGCTGTTCTCTCTTTAGAGAGAAACAAAGAGGGTAGGATATTTACAGCCCCACACCACGTGTTTTTGTACAGTACCATTCATTTGAGGCTATCCCCAATGCAGCCTGTGACTGTACCAATATTTTCCCCAATAAAATTTCATCCTACTGCTATTTCTGGTTCAGTTCAGAGTGAGGATGTCCAAGGTAGAAGATGTGTTTTCTAAGACTGCTTTGGGAAGGATTGGAATATAAAACTCTAGAAAAGCCTGAAGTGCTCCACTCCCAGCACTAGAAACAGCAGCACAACTAAGTCAGTGACAACAATGGTAGGAAACTTTGGAAGTCGTGTCTGACAGAGCAAAATATTGAGTGCCTGTAGGTAAGAGACAAAATCCTTAAGACTACCCTTGCTGCACCAGAGAACACAAGAGGAAAAGATGATCAAAGATAGAGTTTTTCAGGATGATTCCAATCTAGCAGTTCAAGTGACAGATGGTGAAGAATAACAAAAAGGGTAACTCCCAGCTGTGAATACAGGCACAATGGAAGACATGCAGGCCACCAGATTTAGGGAGTTTAAGTGGGCTCATGTGGGTCCATCAACAACAAAAAAAAGTTTAAACTTTTGTGAAGGTTTTTAGCAGACATGTTGTTCCTAAAATTTCGATCTCAGAGGAAGATAATTTGTCCTAATGTTAAAAGCTGGCATCCCCATTGAAAATTTTTCATCAAAATGTAATCCTTATACATTTTGGACAAAAACTTAGCTTACCCAAAGGTTAGGAGTGTTCCATATAATTCAAAAAGGGGGAAGCAGTGGGTTCCTTAAAGGAACCTATGGACTTGGCAAATCATTCTTGCTTTCCATTTCCCCTTTTAATAGAAACCTTTCTATTTAAAGATAAATGTGGCCTTTAAGCCTCGGGAGACTTTTAGGATGTGTGAGGGACAGCCCCTGTTTTGGCCTTTTGCAGACTGAGGCAGTCCTTTGTGGGCAGTGTTTCAAGTCTTGAACCCGCCACAAAGAACATCGTGCATCTGCAGGAGAGATTGTACCTCATGTGGTGTGTAAAGCACCCTCTTTAAAATGCCAAGATAGGAACAAGCATTGGACAGCCATGAAGAAATAGTGGTTATACCGTCTTTAGTGGCTGGGCTTTCCTGGACTGTTACCATAGACATGGAAATTTCTGTTCCTTCCTCTGATTCCCCCTATACATAAGTTCTGTTCTTGAACAGGTTGCACTTCTTGCATCAAAAGTTAGTCTGAAGCTACTCTGAAGATGAGCTTTTCCACAGTAATTACAAGTCAGGTCCAGTAAGATAAGTGCAGAAATTTTATCTGTGACAGGAGAAGGATCTTTCAGCAGATGTTCCATGCACCAGTCGTTGTCCCTCTGTCCGTCTCTAGCAGCTGCTACTGCTGTGTTAGGAGTAGAGGAAATGACCCTTCAGTAACTGTTGGGGGAATTTCTTAAATACACATGGGCATTTTGTGTTCCCTCTCAAAGGCAGTATTTTTCAGAACACAGGAGGACAAGGTTAGGGCGCTGCATGAGGATCACCCGGGGTTCTTCTCATTGAAGGATCACATTCACTGTGGTCTTTCCTCCCTCCCACTTCTAAGTGTTAGGATGAAGGACCTCAGTGGTGGGAAAGTGAGAGGACCTGGATTCTGGATCTGCGCACAGCCACATGAAAGAAAGGGACAGGCAGCAAAGAGAACCCCAGCAAAATGGAGCCAGCTAATCATGGTGGCCATTAAATTTTTGGCCAGTGTTTAATTATCCAACTTGATGATGTCTTTTTTAAAGGAATACTGCATCTTTAAGGGTCCCTTCCCTCTAGATGCACATGGTTGTCTTAGTAGCTGAGGCCACTGTCCCTTTCTCTTTTTCTTTCTTTTTCTTTTTCTTTTTCTTTTTCTTTTTCTTTTTCTTTTTCTTTTTCTTTTTCTTTTTCTTTTTCTTTTTCTTTTTCTTTTTCTTTTTCTTTTTCTTTTTCTTTTTCTTTTTCTTTTTCTTTTTCTTTTTCTTTTTCTTTTTCTTTTTCTTTTTCTTTTCCTTTTCCTTTTTCTTTTCCTTTTCCTTTTTCTTTTTCTTTTCCTCCTCCTCCTCCTCCTCCTTCTCCTCCTTCTTCTCTTCTTTTTCTGTAATATCTCTAATATAAGCAGGAATTTGTTTACTGTTAATACTGTCCTTAGTATTATGCACAATAATGGATTTTTAGACAGTGCCAGGAAGATTTGGTCATGATGAAGACCACATCTTTTCCAATGTTTAAGACAGTGATTTGGGTACAAGTCTACAGAATAACGATGCTACAAAGTAACGATGGAGAGTCATTTCCAGCTCCCTTGCTTGTCACCCGGGATCGTATTAATCAGAGTAATTACGTGTATTAAGACGTATAGCTTTGCTATGGAAGAAAGGGATACTGCATGCCTCCAGAATAGGTTTTGCACAACTTCCATGCACAGGGAGGTAATGTGTGCCATATCCAGCTCAACCCAGCACTCAGCACAGGTCCAATTACAGACCTTCTGCGTTATCATCTTACATTTGTAGGCTTTTGTGACATGAAATAATGAAGGAAAATCAGTCCAAAACTGAATAGCTACCATCCTCTTTGCATAAAACCGGGTGGGAAAATGTAAATCTATTCTCTCACATAGTAAAACTTAGCTAAGATTACAAAGAAATGAAAAGCAATGTATCCAGTGTCCAGAGCAAGCCTTTTCAGGAGGACACCTTTCATTAGTAATCCTTCTCCCCATACAAACTGCCCTACTTCTCCCTTACATGCTTTCTGTCTCCTCACACCTGTTATTTTCAAGGTTAGGATAATGCAGTGCACATCCCCAAGGAACCATCAAAATGGGTGCGGAGTATTTTTCTTGCCAGGAAGAATGAGCTCAGCTCAGACAGATTGTTTACACAGACAGACCTCCCAAAACACTTGCAGTCTGCATTAGGTTTACTTGTAGTCTACAGGTTTATCCAATCATACTAGTGATTTCATCTTACTGTAATACATCAGCTTAACAGAACACATCCTTTGCAGATCCCTTCTGAGAGTATGCACCAGTGCTCCACAAATAACACCGGTAACGATGTCGGTGATGGTCAGCAAGGCAGGCATTTGCATTCTGCCCCAGTTTTAAGTAACAGAGGCCTATTTTCAAGATGAGTCAACTCATTTTATGCCAAGAAGAGTTGGCAGCATTGCTACTAAAGCATGTATGTTGCCACATTGTGTTCAGCCATTTGAGTTTTGCAATCATAGAGCCGAACAACAGGATGTGAGTTAATGCACCTTTGATTAAAGGTCAGGCTAGTTTTTGCTATTAATGAGCATCAGAGCTTATTGGCTATCCAAGAATGCACTGACTTGGGAAGAGAGCTCAAATGATTTTAGCAAAAAATATCCAACAATGACAATCAGTCCTTCTAGAAAATTTCTACAGCATTCAGTAGCAATGGTGTGAATAAAGGCATCAGGGTGGAATTAGTAGCCTATTCACTTCCCTGAAACAACCTCATACTTGCATTATACCTGAGCACTGAAGTAGTATCCAAACTAAGGACAATAATAAACCAGTATGGTTTTGTTATAACAGTATAAAACAGCAGTAGGTCCTGGCACTCTTCATCTCCAAAGGTCTCTATGTAGATTGAGCCCTGAACTGCCTGGTCAGTGAAGCTGGGAGATTTGCTGGAAAAAGCAGTAAGGGAGGTGTCATGAACTAAATTATTTTAACAACGAAGTTGCTACTGGAGCAAATGTAGTTGTTAAAACATGATGGTTCAAATGGTTTGCAATGCCTTTTTTTTTTTTTTTTGAAAAAAATTGGAGAGGGAGAATATCATTTATCCCCTTGTTTGTGCTTCTTCCTAGGCATCTGGACATGGCCACTGTTGGAGTCAGAATGGGGCTAGACGGACCCTTGGTAGGGACCCATCGTCCCTTCTTATGGTAGGACTGGCTCCACAGTGGTTTGCCTCATGTCCCTCACTGCTAAATCATAGTGCGAACTAGAATAGTTGACCGTTATTGACTGAGAAAATGGTTGCTCTCAATAACAGGGCTTTTTTTGGGGCAGGCACAATATTTACTGCACACATAGACATAAACCTGTACTTCTCTACTCAAGGGGCTGTTGACTTTCTAGTCTGCATGCAGGGTCATTTCAGCTGGCTGAAAGCTTGCATATGAATCACTGGAACTGAGGCTGATTAGCTTCAGCAGAAAAAAGAATCATTTCTGTAAAGAAGCTGCAGCTAGTGCTTTGGCATAGTCTGTATTGCTTTTATTTAATGAGCTAAATAAAAGTTTCCTAGATTTGACCTTGTTTTGTTTTTATGACCCTAGGAGAAATGCTTTTGCTTCCCTGTCTTGAAATGGCTTGAGTCAGAGTCTTAACCTTGCCTTGACACCACTTCTATCTATGTACTTGCCTAAGTATAGGCAGAGTGGTCAGAAGTTGCTGTAATTCAGGTTTGGTTATTCCCTGCTATAAATCGGATGCTCAAGGCTGTGCTAAATGTGTAGGGAAGGAGAGGGCCTTCTGGCAGCTCTTTGATTTGCTGGGGCACGGGGTGGGTGTTGGCTTTTTGTTTGTATTTTTTTGTTGGTTTTGTGTTGTGGGTTTTTTTAAATCCTGTTTACATTTTTTTCTCCTCCTTTTCCACCAGAATGATACCACAGGGAAATATGAGAACCAGGCGCCAGTTTGCCATTTAGTCACCCAAACAAGAACAGGAGAATTCTCTCTTGTACAGGTGCTCTTTGCTCCAGGGGAGTTCAAATGCTGCCTCTGCAGCAGTCCCAGCTAATGCCAACCTGAGAGCAATAGGTGAAATATAGAGCATCCCTCAGTGCCACACATCACATTGGTGCAGAAATGCCATTAAGCAGCCTGGAGTTACATTTCATTGATATTGAAATCAGCCTGATAAATTTCCTCTGAGAATGAAGCGGCAATAAGCAGAAGCAGCCCCTCTTCTGCCCAAAATTCACTGAAATTATGCAAAGAACCCATCACTTTGAAATATGAAAGAAACTCCATGTCCTTTTCAGCAGGACAAACTCAATTAGACAGAAAAAATGGAACAGCTGCTTTTTCAGAGAGACAGATGACCTTATGGTGTAATTTTCACACTCAGTCGATCAAAGCTTGTGGTGTGATTCATTGACCATGAGAATGAAACTAGACGAGAGACATTGTTAAAAGGTCATTCCCTCTTGTGGATACCAGAGGCTCAAGTAAAATATTACAAGAGCACGTGCCCCTCCTTCAAGAGATGTTGGCCACACCTCCACCTGCAGTCAAACAGGAGAAGATAAAAAAGCAATAATTGTGCAATAACGCCCAACATCGTGCACAAACAGTAATGTTTTGCCCATGTCCCTATAGTCAGTGATGGAGCTTTCCTACCCCTGAGATTTTGCTAGGAAGATCGAACCTGGCCAATGAAGCCAATGAGAATTTGCGTGTTGATTACAATGGACAGGCCCATTGTGGAGGAGGATGGAGAACAGCTGAACAGAGATGACAGCTACAGCTTACAAAAGCAGGTGTTGGGATTTAGTTTCAACTGTTACCATTAGCCTCATTTAAGCCAATATTCCCAAGCCTGGGGACCTATAAATACAATAAAGGAATGAAAGTCCCTATGGATGAATGTGCAAATACAAGCCAGAAAGCTTTTTTAGTATATAATGATGCCTCTTGCTTCTTCACTGCAGGCAGCATGGGTAAGACCAGAACAGCTCCTTCCATTACAGCTTTGTCTTTGGTTCCAGGAGGGGGATTTTGTCTCTCCTCACCAGAAAGCACGAGGAGGCAGTGTTTTTAGGTACCATCTCTAAAGAGGAAGGTGATCCCACTCATACCTTCTCACCAGTTAAGACAATGCAGTGACCAGCAGGCCACCATTTGCCACTAGGAGAAAAGACTTGAGAAAGGGAAGCTCCTTAGAAATCATGCTGGGGAGAGAGGATTGGTCTGAGACAATGACCTGAAGAGCAGAAGGAACCATCCACCAGGTACTGTGCACATACATGGAGGGACTCATGGCCTGGAGCTGAGAGACTATGGGGAGGGACAGAGGAACATTTCACGTGGGAATATGTTGCACCACTGGTGGCGGTGACACTTTTTTGAGCAGAGTCCCATGCTGCACCTGGCAGCATGTCGTTAGCACGCAGTTAGGTGTTGGCCACATTTCTAGTTATCTAATCAATGCTGAAAAGCTGGCTGCCCTCTGCAACACTGGGTAAACAGGCAGCTAACTGAGAAGAGCTGCTCAGCCCTTGCATTCACCTACAGGAGATGCATGGGCCAAGAGATCCTAATCCTCTGCTCCATTGTTGTCCCTTGTTTGCATCTTTCTCCAGTCCATGTTGGGTCACTGCTCTCAATGGGCTGTTGAGAAACCTGCCTCCGCAGTCTCCGTCCTGTGCCCTATGAGTCCCTTTCACAACTTCCACCCCTGCTATTAATAAACCATCTGCTGGGCTAGAGAGAGGTTGTTACTGAAACTTTTTCTTTTTACAAAACCCACCAGTTTGGGTACACACATACACTTAATGATTGTGGTTTTATTAAACTGTTTTGGTTTAGAAAAGCAAAACTGTAACACAGTTGCTCTTCTAAATACTCCTCAACTTCTTTCATTTTTACAGTTTTTGAGGGGAAAAAAAAGTTGTTTTCATTTTTTGAGTAAAACGGCATTTCATTAACAAAAGTATATTTAAAAAAACAGAAATGATAGTTCAAAACCAAAATTAACTACAGTTCTTTTCCAGCTTTGTGGAACTCTTTCCCAGCTGTACTGGTTATGGGTGCAGCTCTTCCTCCCGTGGCTCTAAGCTGCCTCTGCAAGTCCAGTGCGTAATGAATACAACCAGGAAGGCAGACAGACTGTTTCTCCAGCCACGGTACTCATATATTACCCTTGTTTGATTCATCTGGAATTACCTTTGTTTGACTCTCCTACAAGTCTGTTGACTTTGACTGAATAGAGATTTACATAATTTCCTCATGGGAATTTTGAAAGCTGATAACACATTGCCCTGAGAATGTTATTTCCCTGTTTTATTTCCACAGCAGAATAAATCTGGATACGCTACTGCATATCGCAGCACCTGATGTTTTTTTCTATTTATTTTTGAATCAGGCAAAAATCGCATAATAAAAGATGTATCTACAATCATTACTTGGCCATGGTAAAAAAAGAAAGAACACCCGGATCCCCATTTTCTTTTCTTATCTCCCTCAAAGATTAAAGAAATATTAATCAATCCATTTGACAAGATCTTCCCACTCTGTACAGTGCCGGGAAAATGCAAGTGAGTGCGTATGTGGTTAGATGCAGAGGCACAGCTATGACAGGCTGCAGTCTTAGTACAAGACATAACATTAACGGTCCTCTTTGCTCCCAACTGACCTAATGCTCTGCATTGTAAATGGTGCTCCTTATAGCCCATACGAATGCCAGAAGTTGGGATCAGCAGCCTCATGAGAGGACAAAGATGCAGGAAGATTAAATCATAGAATCATAGAATCATTTAGGTTGGAAAAGACCTTTAAGATCATCGAGTCCAACTGTAAACCTAACAGTGCCAAGTCCACCATGAAACCATGTCCCTAAGCACCACATCTACCCATCTTTTAAATACCTCCAGGGATGGTGACTCAACCTGGGCAGCCTGTTCCAATGCTTGATAACCCTTTCTATGAAGAATTTTTTCCTAATATCCAATCTAAAACTTCCCCTGTTGCAACTTGAGGCCATTTCTTCTTGTCCTATCACTTGTTACTTGGGAGAAGAGACTGACCTCCACCTCGTTACAACCTCCTTTCAGGTAGTTGTAGAGAGTGATAAGGTCTCCCCTCAGCCTCCTGATTTCTTGTTTGGTGCAGGCAGATAATAGAGCTGCCGTGGACCTGATGAATTTGATGAATGATCTCCAGTCATAACTTACATAGCCTTGGGCAAAGAAAGTGAAGTTTCTCTTTTTGAAAATCTTGTTTAAAGTCCTTTTGAAGTGTCTTCATTTAAGCAAATAACAGCACAGTGTGGGAAGCACTTCTGTAGGTGCACAAGCATGAGGGAAGCTTACCGTTTGGCATCTGTTTTTCAGCTCTTGGCCCTTTTCCCATCCGTACATCAGGAATAGAAGACTGTAACTCACAGCCAGGGTGACAAGCTACCTTATGCAAGAATTAAGGAGATCTGGTGCTGTACTAGGTGTTGTAGGGACCTACACACCTGAAGGTGCTCATAAAATTCAGGCCAATAAATGACAGGGTAAACTCCTTTCCTATGTCTCTCTCTGTCATCTTTAAAGTCTGTGTCATCACCAGCCTGTAAACATTGCAGTTTGCCTCCTATGACCAATCTTGTCTGATACTTGACATTTTACACCAGGGGTTCTGGCTTTTTGCTCATGCCTTAAGAAAATTAACTGGTAGGAGTTTGGCATATATTTTCATGGGGAAAAAGGCTGCCAAATTCATGAAGCACTGTTTTACACTGCTACTGTGGGAGGCAAGCCCTGGGAACCGAAGCCCAGCGTTTTTATAACACAGTGGTCATCATTAAGATCCACAGAACATGCACAATTGTACCTTTTCCTACCCTTTTCCACAAACGGGTCAGTGGATTGTTGTAGTGCCAGTATCATGTTTCGTTCATATTCCAATGCACCCTGCTTTCAGTGGAACCCAAGATATGTAAAATGCTGTACTAGCAATTTCAATATTTTCTTAATTGATACATTCCCTTAGAGTCATTCTGCACCACTGGAGCAGATCAAAGAAGATTGGCTTTCACTCTCAATCCTGCAGCAGAGCCAGCAGCATCCTAATTCCAAGCAACACAGAAAGATTTCTTAAATGCCATCATTTGCATTTTCCTGAGTGCTCAGCTATCAGTACACGCTGTTCCCTTCGGTCTCTCTTTTCCCTGTTCCCTCATGAACCGTTCCATTGTCCTTTTGCTTCATCTGCTTTATTCTACCTGTTAATAGTTGTATTTCTATTTTTTTTAATTTATTTTGCACATTGTACTATTGCTTCTTTTTCTCTCCTCCCTGCTTGCAAAGCCCTTTTTTAATATTTGCTGTTCTCATCCCCGGTTTTTCTTTTGTAACCTCTCCCTCCTTCCAGCGTACCTCTCTCTTTTTTATCCCTCTGCTCTTCCTGTTTTCATTGTCAATCCCTGTTACACTTCCCATTCGAATGCGGAAAAGGAGGATTATCATGGTGACTCTCTAGCCTCGCACTAACACCTGAAGGCAGGGTGAAAACCAGAGCCCCTTTGTGCCACAGCCTTGCAAACACAGTCCCGGGGCACTGGCAGTCCTTTCCCTAGGGAAGGGTTTCAGAGACCTGAAGGGGACTTAAACCCTTGCTTCACACCAACTGTTCTCTTGAAAATCGCAGGCTAAACACACAAGGGCTGGAAGGGTGATCTGACTTGCTCAGAGACACGGACCACAGTTGTGGAACAAGGGATAGGAATTAATTGCTCATCTCCCCGTCTGGTACATTAATGGTAGGATCGGAAAAAGGCAGCAACGGCATCAGATTTTTTTTTTCCCCTTATGAAAAATGAACCAAGAAAATTAAGTAGCATTTGCAATTAGCCTCACAATATGTGCAATGGTCTGGATTTTTAAATAAGAAAACAGCCTACATTTCCCCCCCTCCTTTCAGCTAGTGGTTTAACTTCAGGCAATCCTAAACCAAATTCCCTTCGAGGCTGACAAGAGACTTTGAAATGGCCTGCAGTACCCTATCTTCCCCTTGTAAGAGAACACTTTGGTCTGACTGCCTATTACGCTAGAGATATTAGCCTTTATAAGTAATAATGCCCCAAAGCAACCGTATCTCTAAGACCCCAGCCACAGCGTATCAGCTCCTCAATATCGGCCTCCCAGACACAGGCAGCACCAGGGGGATACTGTGCTATTCTCCAGACACTTGGGTCCTTAGTTGTGGCTTTTTCTTGCAGGTGCTGGACGTGGCCAAAACACGCTACAGTTCCTGCAAACTCGGCAGAATTCTGCAGAAAATGGTGTCATTTCACACAGGAGCCAAAGCCGCTCAGGAAGCAGCCCCCAGGTAGCTGTCCTCGTGCTCTTTGCAGCATGAAAATCTGAGCAGTGATTAACACTTCTCTTCCAGGGTATTTTTGTTGTTAATGAGCCATTGTATTTTCTGGTGTGGTTCCCTAAAAATAAAAAGTTTGGACTGATTGTGTCCAGTTACAAGGCTGTGACTCTTGATGTCTCCAAGTGTGTTTTCAGCACGGTGGCGCTGCCTTTGAAAGCCCCTCTGCCTTTCTCTTCTGCTAACACAAACGGCGAGGAAGCAGACCTGCGCGGCTGAATCATATTTGTGTATTTTCCCAGGCAGCTCCTGAATCCTGGAGCCTGCTCAGAGCAGAAATGTCAGGCGCAGCGGGACTTAGTCTGGCATGTGGGTGGGTTTACTCAGGCATGGAAATCAAATCTGGGCCCAGGGATCAACGTTTGATGGTAATGGGATGGGGCTCAGCCTGCAGCTGGAGCTGCAGTTCAACCTGCCGGGGTGGCACAGCATCGATGGGAACACACGGTACTCCCTTTCCTGATTTTTTTTTTTTTTTCGCACTCTGCTGCACTGGTTAGTCTCACAGATTCACCTTAGGGCTCCACAAAAATTAAAGAGGGAGAAAATAACAATGGAACTCACATCTAAAATATTTTGAAAAATGCAAAACAAGTGAATTTCTCCTCACTTCTTTTTATTCCCTTCCAAGTGGGAAGAAATCACATTTATATATTTGAATTTTGAAATGTGAACAGTCAGTCTGGCCCTTGGTGCTTTGCTGCTATTTGTTTTTAATAATGAAGGCAAACAAGAAAAGGAAAGCATCTATCAAGCACGCAACCACCTTTTGAACATGCTCCATACACCTGCGAGAAAAAGATCAGCAGCTTCTCCCCATCCTCAAGCCCAGAAGAGAAAGAGATTCCAGAGAAGGCGACATTTGAACACCCCTTACTGTGCTCCTATCGTCACATTTCTCTCTGCCTAGAGAGAGGAAAAGGCAATATGTGGGCTTTAGAGTTTAGCGAGAAGGCGTTGCTATTATGCAAACACTGTTTCCCCCAGAGAGGTAAATAAAAAGAAAGAAATACAAGGGTACATCACCAAGGCTAGAGAAACTCAGGACCATCAGGACCAAGGCCCTTCCCACTGGATCTCCAGCTAGGGCAGTTCTGCCAAAACTTGCAAAAGTTGCTTCAGGGACTTCACAAGGAAACGTGATGTGCACTTTCTAAAAACAAGCAAGCCAAAAACTTGCTGGTTTGTATAAAGACCTACCTCTGCTTCTTCCTTGTTTGACAGCACATCTCCATGCATCATTTCATGTCAAATTTAATCTGACAAAGCTCTTTGGGGCTGATGCTGTGCCTTTACACTCCTCCCAAGGGACCATGAGTAGCGATGGCTCTTACGTGCAAGAGTTTCAATAACAAAGATTGCCATGGACATCAGAGATTATGTAAGGATATAAAATTTACTGATTAAGGTTTCATATGGCTTCACACATCAAGATGACTCCACCTTTAGGCAAGTGCTATATCGGCAAACGTTCGCAAAACACTATAAGGCAAACAACAACAGTATGAACAGCGGCAGCCATTTTACAAACTATAGCATAGATAGATAAAATTGTTCCTAGACTATTACCTAGTCCCAACTGACTGAATTACTGCATACACCACTGATAATATCTTGGCACACATCAAAGGTAACATTGACTTTATACTATTAGCTAGTAAACACAGCAACAGGAAAAGAGGTCTTATAAACCAAAAACCGAAAGTCATTTGGGAGCCTGCCTCCTTTCACTCTCATGTCGGCAGTGGCCCCCCCAAAGACTTCATGGAAAGCTACCATTTGATCTGGAAGCATTCTCTTCTTCCTAGGTCTCTTATAGCATTGTTATAAGGCAGGGGAACCCTTGCCAGCTTCCTGCAGCTCTCCAGTTACGAGGTTCATGCCCCCAGTGTCCAACCCTGCTATCCACAAAAGCCCTGGTATACAAGGGTGAGCAACGCTGTGTCAGCTCTTCGGATTTCAGCAGTGTCCTTTCTGCATGTGATTCAGAACCACAGTCTACCCACATACATCATCTATATAACCACGCAATCCTGTTTTTGTTATCCCTGCCGTTCCTCCCACCTTCCTTCCTATTGCTTGTGTCATTAGCTTATTGCACCTCAGCCACAAGTAGACTATAAATTCTTCAGGACTTCTTATGCTTCAGTATTTTTCTTGCCTAATGGGAAGTACCAGAACACAAATAGTCATTACAAAACAAACGTCGACCTCAACAGCTGGGACAAATAAGATGCATACATGTAATTTCAGCCCCTAAAGTCTGTTTGACCTAGAAACCCATATTCACTTCAAGCAATTCCTCTTGTGCTTTCTGCTTTAGGTCAGAGATGAAGCTGAATCAAACTGTAAGGAAATGCAATAAATAATCACAATCATTTCATGATCTGAAAGTCTGGTATGTTTACATTCAGTTTCCTGGTCAATTGACAGCTGGATAAAATCCAAGAATCAAACAAAAAAATTAAAGAAAAAAAAAGAAGAAAAATTGAAGAAAAATTTCTACCAGTAGAGCTCCCTGAAAGGAAAGCAATTCATATATCACGGCTTCCTTGTAACATACTCTTCCACAGACTGAGAAAACTACTAGCTGCAGCTAATTTCATATTTTCAGGTTTAAATAAGACATGTATAAAAAAGAAGAAGAGGTGAGATGCCAAGGACTCATGCGGTGTCCTCCAGCATCGGCTTTGCAATGCAAAAGATTGAGTGCCTAGTCAGAGGAGATCGATCCAGGGAAATGGAGGTGGGTATGTCTACATAGTAGGTGAGACTGGAGCCTGTGACCAGAGCTCCAAGCACCCACCTAACAGGCTGGGTTAGGGACATGTGTATTAAGCTGTTTACACCCACACCGACGTGAGCCATCCTATTTATTTTAACCTCTTGCCAAACACAATACAACGCTGCTCCTCTGCATGAGCTGCAGCCTGTTTCCCTGATGTGGGCCAAGTGGCCTTACACCAGTGTGTATGAGACCACACTATGAGTCCAATGGCAGAGGACTTAGACCAGGTATGTGCCCAAATTCATAACCTTACCACCTATGCAGCACAGAGGAAATTGTTTGTCCCACATTAAATAGTACAACACTAAAGTAAAAAGAACATTAAATAGTAGAAAACTGAAGTTTGCTGGAATGCCACCCTGACCTAGCCCTGGGCTCCCCACTCACTGCATGGATGCTTCTGTGCCTAAAAAGTCCCCTGCAAAGATCTCCCGGAGGCCAGGGTTAGTGAAGATGATGCTCTGCCTGAAACCCAGTCCTGTCTGGACACCTCAGGGCACCTGAGGTCCAGCCTGTGGCTCAGCCTCCCGATGGGATGTGCGTTTCCAAATGGGATGACAGCTGTGATTGCAGCAATGTCACAGTCAGAAAGGCTTGGGGACTAGGGTCACCCGAGCTGATGGGTGTGCAGTCTCACACCTCTTCCTTCCCAAAAGGGTATGGTAGTCGTCAGGCCACGGGTGGATTTTGGAGAAATCTCACACATATGTCAAAATAAACTTGTGTTCAAGGGTCAACAGGATGAGAAAACTCATTATCAAGCATATTGGAGCTCGCAGCAATCTGCAGATCTAATTGAACATGGTCTGAAACAGGCTCTAGACATTAAGAAAACACAACTCCATAACAGTCCTTTGTCTAAATTTCAGCATGGGAATGAGGTATCAAAGCCAGTATGCCTTTGGCATGGATTTCTTTTCTTCTTTGCTCAACATTTTTTTCTCAGCTGAACGTACTTACTCAACCAGCTGCAAACCTCCCCAGAGTCGCAAACATAGTGATGAGTCAGTCTAACGCAGTCTCCAGCTCTTTGCCTGGAAATCTGGCAGGCTTGCTGATGTTACAGCATCAAATCAGTTTCTGCTATCTTTCTTTGGCTTCCTTTCGCCCGTGTTGCCAAGGGCCTGATTTTGCTCTGATTTACACTCAGAGATTATTGCTCATAAATGATTTGCAAGAGTGGAAATGACAGAAAGGGTTTGTAGTAGGATAGCAAGGAAGCTAAACAAATAGAAAAGCCCAAACCCTTCCCGTGCTGACTGGTCAGCTTTAATACACAGAGGAGATTTGCAAGGGCTATGACCCATGGCCAGCTACAGCTGCCGGGCTGCTGGTGCCGGCTGTCTGCCCCAACCCCGGCACGGCTGCCCAAGCCACTCGCCCAGCAGCTGCCCGGCTGCCACAGCTTAGAGAACGGCACTTCGCAGTCAGTAATACCTCAGCAGCTCCTGGGCAGCTCACGTCCAGCTGTCCGTATGCCAGAAGCAGGGCGGACAGCTGGGGTGGCAGTGCTCTCAACCTCCCTGAGCTCCGGCATCATTCCCCATGGCCCCACGGTGGGTTACCCAGAGCAGCCTCTGGCTCGGCTCCTGCTGCCAGCAGGGCAGGGAAGCAAGCCAAAGGTCCCACTTTGCCATGGAAATCAGTTGTAGAAGGGAGGGCAGGATCATCACCAGAAGCTTCTCTGCACATGGGTGTCTACTACAGGCAGAAAGAAAATCTGCTGTAAATTGACCTCCAGCAACGTTGTCTTGAGCAGCGCCGGCCACACTTTGTACTGAAGGAGGAGACCCAGGCACATATGTCATGCATATATCAAAATAAACCTGTGCTCGAGGGCCAACAGGATGAGGAAACTTATTATCAAAAGAGAAGATGCTGGCATTTGTGCTGTTATTTGCTACATGGCTTACATTAACGTATGTTAATGTAAGAACAGCATCAGTGATCTGCTTCACCATCGTCATATTTTAAAGAGAAGACTTTTCCCCCCCAGTGTACTTGTGCAATGTACAAGCATATTGGAGCTTGCAGCAATCTGCAGATTTAACTGGACGCAGCAGGTCCTGCATGGCCCAGGTCTGCGGGCAAAGGTGAGGAGACAGGGAGGGACAGCCAGCCAACGAGGTGGGCAGCACCCACCCGTCTGTCCGGCTGTGCTGAGGGGTCCTCAGTGGGACACCTCGTAGCTTTCTGTCCTTCCACTCTTAACGGGATGAGAAGAACCCTGAAGGTGAGTTTTCAGCTGCACAGCAATTTGAACTCAAGTTAGGCCAAATACAAGACATCTGCAGCTTGTGCCCTGAAGGCATCTACGGTCCAAAGAGACCTTGTGCTGGCTTTCAGTGCAGGGTGAACGTCAACCCTTTAGGAAAGAAAAACTTTCAGTAGAGGTAAACACATTCTTACTGGCATTAAGCTTCCAAAAGTTAGACTCACAAATATGCCTCCTTCTCTCCTTTTTTTTTTTCTGACTGAGCTCACAAAGTCCAACACTTGCTTTGGAGGAAGGAGAACTGTGCATTGCTCTTTCATCGCCTACCCCAGCACTGCTGCCCATAATGTCGCAGTACTGCACATGCCCACTCAGCAGGGCTACTGCTGCCATATTATATATTAAACCATGTGTTTAACATTTATAGGTCATTTTGTCCTCATCTGCATTATAATTTTGTTGCGCACCATAAATGCAAAATGAGTTTCACTTCTTCTCCCTACGCCTTCGGTTTATTGCATTTACATAAAGCTGTCGAACATTTATGAGGATTTTTATAACTTTATTAAATGAATTTCTTCAACCACCAAGGAGATGACATTTCCACAGTAATACTGTTATTTCCCAAACCCTATTTTCTGGTATCTTTAGCCTCACTGAAGTGGCACATTTTTCATTAAACTTAGCAGTACATAAAGTCATTAAGGTGACAGTAGTGTGCCATTATAGCTGCTGTAGCAATGCTGGTAGTGACTTCACCCTTGGGTCATCTGAAGCAATTATTAAGTAAAGTGTCAAGAGATATTGAATGACTTAGAAAACTTAGAATTGCCTTGCCGTAAGTACCTCTTCTATGCAGACAGCACAGAAAGCTGACCTTCGTAGCTCAACTCATCCAGAAAGAGAGAGAGAGATATTGAACACTGCCACGGCCACAGCCAAAAATATTAAGACATCCTTTCCTTCCTCTCTAGTACTCTTCGTAAACTGAATCTTTTTTTACTCTCAGCAACATGTTTTCATTCTGATTTTCATCTGCTTTAGTGATTAAACTTGCCTGCTAACCCTGAGGGCTCTGCTGATCTCCCGGCATGTCACAACCTGCCACCAGAGTCACAGTCGCTCTCGTCCGGTGGAGGAAAACTGGATGCAGAAGCAACAAATAACCTCAAGAAGTGGGAAGCAGCCTGATAACAATATAAAGCCTGCCTATTTCCTTCCCTGTACAGCATTTAAAACTTATCGGATGATTCAAAGCCTTCTAAAGAGGTATGAGTCTTATCCCTGAAGCAGTGAGCTGTGGATTGGGGTATTTTTCAGACAAAGGTCCAAAACCACTTTGCAAGTGAGGGAGAAATAATTTTAAATTCACTTCCCAAAGCCTCTGAACAGACCTGGAGCAATACAGAGCTACTGATATCTCTTAATACTGTCTGAACTGGCCACATAAATTACAGGTCAAACTTTCTAGTAATGCGTCTCAAGGTGAACATTTCACCTTGGCTTAAAAGGACGCTAATTTTTATCATATTGGGAAAATAACATTTTATAGCCACTTTTCACAAGTGGCACAAGCACAGCAAACACATGGCAACCCAGCATCATCAATGCTGTAAAATTTACATAACATGAGCCTGTAGTTTTGGTTACGATGAACTTTTAAAAACTGTTGCAGTCAATATAACTTAAGATTTTCAGGGTCCAGTCTTAAAATTTATAAGGATTCATTACAGAGATTTTTTTTGTAGTAGCATTCCTGAATCATTTATTATTTCTTGCATTTTGGAATTGCTGATGAACTCCATTTTTGGATATAACTTACATGCTAAGAAGTCCCGAGCACTTCACTGTGACAAGTACAAAACACAGCTCAGGCTATAAACTCTGCAGGGCAGGAATTGTGTGTGCTGTACGATAAGTAAATGAGGTTAGGCAGGATCTTGTAATTCATCACTTTAGGTGGGACTGATGGCAGGCTTCTGTATCCTATTATACAGACTTAAAATAAAAAACCCCAAATCCTCACCTGTCTGTAACAGTAAGGGTAGAAATCTTTTATTCTGGAAGAGAAGGCGGTGGTACTACCTCCAGCTGAAATTCAGTGGGAATTTGCAGCCAAATGGTGCGGCCATTTCCAAAGAGCAGCATTAGGATCGGCACGCTCTCCTCTTGCCTGCTTGTGTTAGCGTTTCCAGAAATGGTTTGTTTGAACAGCTGCAGCATCTCCCTGCTGTGCCGCAGGGACTTGAAATGCGACTGGCGATAGAGGGGGGAGGTGATAGCCTTAGTTTTTCAGGGCTAAAGCTGTGAAAACACATTCAAGTTTGGCCACATTATGAACCTTGCAGGTGATTTAAGTGTGTGTGAGTGGAGGAATAGGAAAAATATGCTACGCTGATGTTCAGCACCATTACACCTGCGCCAGCTCAATCACCCAATCCCCCCTCCACCCACTCTGAACTAAAGGGGTCTGTTGCCCATATTACATCTGCAGGCCACTGCTGACCTTGCTGCGGTGAGGCTAGAATAGCTGCACGTAGGCATGCACACGGATTTGGGAGAGGAGGGGCCGCTGAGGGGAACAGCCATCTGAGTGCAAGGCATCGGGAGAAAGAAAGAAAGTCAGTCATATTCAGCCTATTGGCTCGCATCTGCTTGGCCAGAGAGAAGAAAGGCGAGGGAAGGAGGCACCTTGCCAAGCGATCCAGTGTTGGCAGCAGTAAAACATCCACAGTTACCTGCCACGACTGGCAGCACAATGAAACAATATGTGTCCTGTGAAGATGTGCACCCAGCCAAGGAGGTGCATCCAGCCATGGAAACCTGCTCCAGAGCTCCCGCACAGGTGGGGCACGTTGAGTCATGCAAGAAGAGTCAAATACAACCTCCCGTGTGTCCATTCCCTGGGGGCCAGGGTGTTGGAAGCCTTATGGACAGCTGACGTTACCTCCTGCGATGTGCAGATACCACCTCCTGTGCAAGTCAACAGCACTGATTGCACCTTTGCCTCTTTCCCCCATCACTCAGTGGCTGCCTTTGGGCTGCAGAAAGCTACGTGCTGCTGCCACGGGGAGCCACGGTGCCATGGTTTTGTGGCCGTGGTGAGTCACGGATCTGTACTGCCCCTTTGCACAATCAAAGACTTGGGTTTCTTGTTTACAGCTTTTAACAGAGACCAGACACAGCAGTCACAGCTCGGGAATGGATGTCCTCCAAGGGTCCAGTGACATACGTGCTGTGACTAACATAAGAGCTGGCTCTTCCTGGAAGAAAAAAGAGGCAACTGGAAGGCGCTGTGTTGCCCACAGGACAAAGCAGATTTCCCCTAAGTCTCTGTTCTGCTCTCCTCCAATCTGAGAAGTGGCAAAGTGCCGGGGGGTTGCTCTAGATGGCTTCATGTACAGTAGTAGGCTGCGGTGGTGTGGATGTCTAGGGAGGTGGGCTTCTCCAGGGGAGCTGACAGGCCATGGGGGCAAATGTGGTACCTGATGATTAATGTGGAGAAGACCTATGCTGTTCCAGAAAGCAGCCAAAGAAGCAGACACACAACTGTGCTTAGCATACAAGTGAGCCAGAATAATTCCCTTAAACTGTTTGGGTTTTTTAACCATAGTTTAACAGCCAGCAAAAATTTCACTCAGAGCATTGGAGAACATTCAAAACTTGTGAAGATGGGGGTTATTAACATAGTTGTCACTACAAATGTAAAATAGATCTTTCACTCCATGCTTAAAAAAAACGGTGGTTCCTTTTCTCTCCTGTGAGCCATCTTCTCAGCTGCTTTTTCCCCTTCCATTGAAGCTCTTGCTCTCAATGCTTCACAGCATGATTATGCTGTTCTTCAGGCTATTTTATCCCATGCATGCACAGCTATATGTGTGCACATCTATATATGTTATTTATACATCTATATATAGCACACAGCTATATGTGTGTGTATCTATAGATAGAGGAGGCAAGGACATAGACTTTTGCCTTCTACAGAGCTGGCAATGTTCATGGTGATTCCCGTGCTGCCTATCTGTTTGGACATCTTATACATCCTTGATATAAACTGGCTTGCCATCATAACTGCTTCCTTCAGCTGGCTCAAGCACCAGACACGTTGCTCGTGCTTGTAGTTTTTAATCAGAAGCCTCACATTTTTTGGTGACTTTCCTGAAGCCTCAGCTCCAGAGACCAGGGATTACAGGAGAAACTTTGTTTTCTTCTTTTTTTTTCCCTTTCCTTCTTTCTTTTCTTCTCTAAAGTAAGCTTCAAGCCTTTTGGCTACAAAAACATGGACTATACAAAAGACCTCAGATACCAGAAAGCAGTTAAACTTCTTGTTTTCTTTGTAAGATCTCATGGGCTTGAATCACCCAATTCATCCTTTTTCAATTCTTCAGATGAACAAAAACAGAAGTCCGTTATTTTATTGGCATCTCTCTGTTTAGAGAACCTTGTTTACTATCTACCAATTACTTGGTAATTTCTTCTGCATTCTTCATTAGCAATAATAAAGGCCCATTATGCTGACTGTTTGGGTAGGCTGATTTAACTCCTTTCTTCGGACCATTACTTTTACTGGTAACAACTTGTCTGGCTTTGTATATTTTTTAATTCAAGCTTTTCATTCGGTATATCATTAATGGTGTGATCAGAAGTGAGTAGTTTTTAAACATGTTAATTAATCCAAGAGCCTCTCTGTCACCATTTACTTCACCTCAGATCTTTTGCTTTGCATATTTCCTGCCTTTACCAATTTTCTGCGCGTATTTTAAGTGGAAGTACATAGCCTCTTCCGTAGGCATCAGGCTTTTTTTTTTTTTTCCAACTTGTCCATTCTTTCAAAGACCAGTTAGATACAAAAGCAAATTTATTGCAACTGATAGAGCGTAATCTATTTGCTATTGCTGAGATCAGTCTAGCTAATTTATTGCTTCTTGTTTACAGTCTGCACGAGAACAAGATCTTTTCCCATCAGTCTTCCCCGCAGTCTCTAAAATGTACTATTTATTGCTCTTAAACTTCTGGTTAAATAATATTCAGTCGTCTCTGAAGCAATTTCAAATGGAGAATGTTCCTGAGGACAGTTAAGAGTCAGCAATGCTTTTTCATTGTATGGGATGACATAAATGACAAATGACGAGTGAAGACACCATTAAGCTTCATAATTTCTTTAGATGAGTTTGCCTGACACCTGTTTAAATAGAACACCAGCATTTGCAGAGTGAATACTAATTCTCCCCACAAGCCTTCATATGGATTTTACAGGCAGAAGAGTACTTTGATTGCACAATTAAAAAATTCCAGAAGAAAAAACGAGTTAGAATTATGCATAAACTGTGAGCACTTATCGCATGAAGCCAGCCTTAAATGTTCTGCAAAAATGCAATCCAAGTAAGCGAGGCACAGTAAAAGCAGCTATGGGGGATTTCATTGTACCCTGGACACGACCTGCGGGTCTTGGTGCACCACACTGTGAACAGCGAGATATTTCAGGTCAAAGCCACGCTGACCTCATCTGTTCACAAACAAACTGCCTCCCCTCTCAGATTAAGAGGTCTTTAATGACAACACCCTAATTACCTCTAGCTCATTAGTGTGCAGCAGAAGTGCTCATTCAGTTAGTGGACAGATGTCCTTTCCCAGGTCCAGCTGGGCCGCTGGAAGAGGTTGCCTTTCCCAGCCTGGCCCAGGTGGTCACTGCTGCCCTCTTGCCCAAGGTCACTGTTCCCTGTTTTACCAGTGCAAGGGCTCCTAACCCAGTTCAGTCAAAACGAGCTGGGTTCACAAAAGCCAGCGGATTAAACTGTGCACTTGAAGAATATTTCAAATTAGCAAGAGGAGCAAGAAAATATAATTTCAAATATACTTTACAGCCATAAACCTGCCCACTATTTTTGGCACTCCAGGCTTCATACGAAGCCACAAAGAGCCACACAGCCAAAGTGGGCCCTCACTCAAAGGTCAAGGTCATCTCTGAGATTGCTATCATGATTGAATTAGGTCTAATGTCTCAAATATTTATGCTAAATTTAGACACCACTCACATTGCTCAGAGGAGCACGGAATTTTAGAGAAATCCCTGATTCAACAGCCCAGCTTACTTAAGTTTCAATGTCCTCAATGGCAATACAGTCACAGGGATGTACACGTGAGCATAATTTGGCCTCCCAAATCCTTGTTGGTAAGAACATGTGAGAAAAGGAGAAAAAAAGCAAAACCAGAGGCTGAATTTTCAAAGTGGACTTAAAAAAAAATTTTACTCTTCCAACTCTGTCATGAGTTAGCAGAACATTATAGACAACAAAATCCACATGCTCTGCCCTGTGCTGTCCCTTGTGATCAATGCAATTAATTAAAACATTTTCTAAAGATGGGCAGCTGGTAAGTGCATACTGGTTGCCTGTGCAGTGCATATAACACAGAGCCAAATCTCACACGCCTGCCGTGCACGGAACTCCTGCCCTAGGTAGAACTCCTTGCCCAAAGTGGGCTTAAAGATGTGAAATAAACCCTTCAAATCCGGGGGTACTGGTTACACCTGTGACCAGTGCCATCCTTAGGAGCCCTGTAGGATCTCGGTCTCCATGCTTACTTAAAATATACAAGTGACTCACTTTTGTAACGAAAGCCAATTGTTTAAAGTATTTTCTATTTTCAAAAGTCCTAGAAGTTTCTGATCTCTGTTGCTCCCGTGAAGCCAGCAAATTTCTCCCTGCTGGATTTCCTCCCTGCACATATGTTCCAGATCTCTCTCAGGAACCAAGATTCAACAAAAATGGGTTGCCAGCTACATGAAAGTTTTACATGTGTAGCAAGAAGAGTAATGGAATGAGGGTAACAGTTTATTTGTAGAAGTAGAAGCAAGCAGTAGAAGCAAGTCTAAATAAATTAAGCAACTGATAATTGTTTAGACATTCAGAGGTTTTGTAAACATTTCATTAAATTGATGGGATCTAATGCATCTTTCCAATTTTTTACAATGTGAAAATTGATGTGGATAGACTGTTTAGCACGTCTCTCTTCAGCATTTTGTTTCCAGGCTAGTTACGGCACTGAGACATCTAGTTCTCAATTAGCCAACCAGTCCATGACCCTTGTGAACATCAGTTTTGAAATTCCTAATCCAGAGCATCTCACAGCTATGCCTAGACACTTCATGTGCTCGTAAAACTTTTGCTGCGTAGAACTGTAATCATTTATTTTTCTTCAGTGGAGAGCTTAACCGAGAGGAAACCTGTAAGGATCACAAGTCATTGTCAAATATTTTTTATTTTTCTAAGACAGAAAATGAACCTCAACACTGTAAACTAGTACCTACTTAGAAAGAGAAGGAGTATCTAGATCCAAAGCAAACCAAAGCTAAGTGTTGGAGACCCACTGCCTTCAACTGTTTTTGCATGAAGGTGCCTGGTGATCCCAAACGCAACATCTATCACCATCATTCAGGGGAAGATCAAAGCAAATGAAGTCAGACCATCTTCAGAAATGCAAAGCCCACATAAACTCAGTCATTTTCCTCCTCTCTCCACTTTTCTCTGATGACAGCTTTTGGGGTGATTTCCTAAGACCTCTTGCCTGCAACATTGGCAAAAGTTTGACTATGTTGGTGGCACTGCACAGCCAGCAGAAAACAGCAATTAATTCTCTTTAGCAAAGAAAATTGATCCTGAGTAGAGCTGGTTGGTTCATCCAGCAAAGTTGGAAAAAAGAGAAAAATGCATCCTCTAATCATCTGACTGGGGTCAAGATCAAGAATTCGTTATAAAGACCACACTTTCGGTTAAAATGCGAAGTCACTGAAAGATAAAAAGATGTTTTATTTTCACATTTTTAAGATAGTGCAAACAGTAAGTTGAATTGTGGGGAAAAAAATCATGAAAAAAATCTAAAAGGGTACCTTTTCCCTCACCTGTTCAATTTAATTGCCTTGTTTTTAAGTTAGCTAACTCAGAGCAGAAAGACCAGTCTGCCAATACTGATCAGTTAACACCCCAGAAGGTTCCTCTTTTGGTCACATGACAAAACAAATGACATCATTACAATAAAGCTTCCCTGTAAGTCAAGAATGGATAAAAGTGCACCGACTGCATACCGCTCTAGAGTGCAACAAAAGCAGGGACAGAGGTGACACATGCATTACTACCAAAGGCTGAAGACAAGGCGGAAAAGGTGGAGGGCGTTTGCTGTGCTTCTCTGGAGGGGTAAAATGAAGACAACACAGGATAAAAGAGGATTCTCAGACTATAAAAGTCAAAGCTATCAAATGTCCAATTATTAAAATATGTGAGGAACAAAGTGCAGTATCAAAACGGCCATTACCAGCCTGCTGTATCAGTGGACTCGTACATCTGAAAACACGCAAGGAAACTGTTAGGAGAAGCTGAGGTCAACATCAGGGTTCCATCATTTGTTTAAAGGTGCACCTACAAAGTAGTATGAGGAAATTACTAACACTGGCTTCATCACTAATAAGAGACAGCAGTATTGAAAGGAAGCGAGGATTGCACAGAGGATGGGGGAGTTTTATCATTGCCCGGTATGGGCTATACCTTAATGTCGCATAATGTGGTGGTAGCAGCTCAACTGTCCATCCTTGCACTAGATAAGGACTATACCTGCCTCTCTACTGCCCAACCAGAAAACCAAATTCTAAATGCATGCTAAAAAAGCCATTTCCAGCCGCTTTATGGGCTGTGCCAACAAATTCCCAGCATTTATACAATACGTGCAAAACCTCCAAAGCAGTATTTCTGTAGCAATATTTCTGTAGCCCTGTTAGCTCTGTAGTACACACAGCACAAAACACAGGAGATTAGACTTTTAACACACAATTTCTAATAGCTGACAAATAATAATATTTGGCTTTCAAAGCTTTGGCAGGGAGCCATTTAAGAATTATAGGCTGAGCTGTGAAAGAAAAATGTGTTTTGAAATCCCATCTTTATTAGTTAAGCTATCATTATTACTACTCAATTATAGTACAAATGTGCGGCTTTCATAATGCAAAATATCATTTCAAAGTCTTTTGACAGGATTAGATGCAACGTGCCTCTCTTTATTCAGGCCCAGTTCTTCAAGATACCAACATGCCCCCAAATCCCCCTGAAACCTACTGACAAGGCAAAAGGGAGGGGATGAGACATCTAAGAACTGCACAAAGGATCAGACGAGCCTTCCTTCTGATTAACAGTGGCAACAATTAATAACAGTAAAAAAATCATCTCTGCTGGGTTGCTGCTTGGAGAAAGACAAGCCAACAGGACAGACTCACCATTTTACAGCAATAAGAAAGAACAACAGTTAAAAAAGAGTAATCCCTGATCAAAAATGTTCAGGAGGAGAAGAGTGGGATGAGAAATGAGGAGGAGCCCTCTGTTTCAGTAATACTGCCTTGTTGATCTTCCCTCCCTCCACCATGTGGTTTCTATTTTCTTGTATTAATCTGTGCTTCCCCTCCCAACATTTTTTCATGTGGTTGCCAGTTTGAGGTCAACAAGTACTAAGAATGGACTGAAAAGAATTTCCAGGATGTTTTTTAAGACTATTAATAACTTCAGCAGCTATTCAAGCAAACAGTGCGCTGCCTTCATCGTACCCCAGGGCGTAAGCTCATCTCTTGAGGAGGCTGATTCAGAGTTTCCTTACATTACAGATGGTAAAGATGGTCAGGTATGGTATGGGGCTTTGGAGACAACATGTCACTTCCAGTGGAAGGCTGAAAAAGAAGGAGTCAATGTTTTCCAAAGGCAATACTATCCCAGAGACAGGATTCACAGGGGATTTTTGAGTGTCACCACTTTCAGCACTGCGCTTCCTACTTTCAAGGCACCCCACTGCACAGCAGGCATCCTCAAAGCCCCAAGTTGTGAGGTATTCCTCAACAACATGCAGCAAGATTGAAGTACCTATAAGTGAGATCTACAGAAGACAGCCAAGCCAGGCAGGCTGCCAGAGGCTATGGGGAGAGGTGGCACTTCTGGAAATCCATGATTAAACCCTATCAGTGCTTTGCGGTGAAAGCCCAGAGCAGCATCCCTCACCACAGCGATGCAGGGGGATTCGGCTGGGACTTGAAGGAGAAAGACAACGTCAAGCCCACAATGCAGTGAATCATTCAAAGTAAAAGAGATCTGATCAGCAATGTTCAGGACAGAGCACCTCAAAATTACACCAAAGCCTTGTGTAGGGCAGACTGCCAACAGGATGACGACCGGTGCTTCAGAACACCTCGGCTTCACATGTCCCAGTACACTGCTTTAACAAGTATGATGGGCAAAGTGGGAAGACGCAGCCAGTCTCATTCCTAGCTGTCTTCTGTGTGAGGCCTGACCTGGCAGATATGCTCTGAGAATACCTTTTTTTTTTAAAAAAAAAAAAAAAAAAAAGGAAAAAAATCAGGCCTGGAACATGAGAGAGGCCATGGAGGAGATGATCTGAGAACCCCACGGAGGCCCGGGCATGAGGCAGCCTGAAGACGCCAGGTGTGGCTGCTCACACATGAACAGATGTCTCTGCTCACGTGTGATCCCCTCTGCTTCCAAGGGGATCGAACATCTGACACTGAAATGCCTAAAACCAGGACCTAAAATCTGTTTTAAAACTGATTTTTATAAATCAGAAGATTAAGTTTATAAGAGACTAAAAGCTGCACAGGAGGAAAAGAAACACTATGCCAAATTTCAGAGTGATGTATGAAGGCATAAATCACACGTCAGAAGGGGAATACCAGGGAGTTAAGGGATGAATTGAAATCCAGAAGAATATGTGCTTGACAAAACACGCTATCTTGGACTCCTCCTACAGACAGCAGCTTTTGGGCAGCCAGGGCTTTCCAGCATCCCAAGAAGAGATGCAAAATATATAATTTTTTTTCCCAAAAGCTTTGACTACTTGTGTTTTCCTTATTAATTTTGTATTTCAGAGAGAAAATGAAAAAAAGCAAAGGAAAACTTAGAAGGGATATTTATTTTCTTTCTTGCCTCCTAGCAACATGAGACAGGTTAGCAGAATAAGATTCCAGACATTTATGGGTTTATTTCTGAGATGCAAATTTAGGTCTGATTTTTACACATGCACCAACACACCCGATCTGACTTTCAGAAGTTTTCAACACTCATTCACAAAGGTAACCAGAGCCAAGGAGTGACCCAAACCTTCAGCTGACGTGGCTAGAGCTAAAGGGTGGTGAAGTGTGGCTCCCGCAGAGAGAAGAACAATGCTCTGATAATTTATTTGTCTAAAGATACAGCTGGATTGTTCCCCCTCTACAGGAACTGCAGCCGTTTCTCTTTTCCAGTTTTCCTGCAAGCTGTGGCTCTGAAGAAGTGTCTCAGACGCGTATACATCACACTAACCTACTCCAGCTAAGACCCTGGCCCAAACAAAAGAGAAATAACGGACGAATTTGTCTGGTTGGTGGCTGTAGAAGATGGCCATACCACAATATACTACAGTGTCATGGGGACGCTGCTTACTATTTTTTTATTGAGCATTACAGCTAAATTTAGTGCCCATTTCCTCAACAACTCACACTTACTGGACACTGTTAATCTCAAGAGTGATTTCCCAGTTAAACGAGTGCTAAATATATAAAATCAACAAACCTGGTTCGCTCTTTCACCCACTCCCTCCTCAGCGTCAGAACTGCCTGTGCCCATTGACCTTCCAGAGCAGAACACCATGGCCTGGCCGAGCTGCAGAGCACGCACGTCCCGGCAGAACGGGAAGAGCTATGGTGCTGAGCTAGGCTGTGGATTTTGGTGGCTGGGCTTTCCTCCAGGCTTATTTGTTACCTTGGGCAAGTTATTTGACCTGTCTCCCAGGGGTCCAACCTAAAAACAAAGTGGTGGTAATCCTTCTCAGCAACTGTGTTTCTCCTGGCTTTTCTAAATGTCCCTCAGGCCAGGGCCTTTTTCTCGCTAGAGCTTGTTCCAGCCATGATCCAAAAGGGGAGCCGAACGCCTGTGTGGCTTTTCTCTACCATACCGGGCAGCAGGCTCCCACGCAGAGGGGTGCCCATTCCCCTCTCCTGGTTAACTCGCCCTTATTTCCCTCTGCATCTACGCAATGACTGCTCCAACAGATTTGTATTTCAGCTGGTCTGACACTCCCAACGTTATTTATTTGTGTCATTGGAAATCTAGTGGCATTTTTTCTAGAGCACTGACATGTTTTCATTAACTGTGGTTAAATTCCAGCTAATTCCGTTACATGATCCCTACCTTCCCTGGCAATTGCAGGGGAGTTAATATTGCATTTTCACATCCTGCCTTTAAAAAGGAGACAACTGTATTGTTTCAGATTGCTCTGTGCATAGCGCATTCCCTTCATAGTTTTGCAAAACCCAGGAAAGCTTGTGAGATATGCTGAAGGTCAACAGAAATATATTCCCCATAGGATATCCCTAGAACAGCATCGCCATTGAAATATTGACATTTGGGCTTTGGGCTCCGGTGGGTACATGAGTGTGAGTGTTCAGAGGAAGGCTGGCAAGAGCCATCATGTTTTGGGAGGAGGAAAGGGACAAAGCGGCACTGGTGCTGCTGAGAGCGAACCTGGAACAGGTAGAGAGAAACAGACTTTGCATCGTGTGAGCTAAAACAGTAAGAGGAGGCTTGAGGGACACTGCACACAGATTTTCCATACCTCTAAAAAGCCAAACATTATTCCAGAGCTAGATGTAGCTGTAAGTCTGGACACAGGCATGGTATGTTGTTCTGATGGCTGTAGAGAGACAGCAGCCTCTGTATCTACCCATTACACAAAGGGGTTACACCTCTACACCTGTCCCTCAACACCACACTCCTCTTGGAGGCATCTCCTGCCCGGTCCCTCTCTCCAGGCTGGATCTCTCCAAAAGCTCAGTCCCCACAGCCTCCGCCTGCCTTCAGGAGGCAGAGTAGTGATGAAGGTCCTTCTTTGGGAGTCCTGGGGAGCAGAAAGGCCAAAGTATGAAGTCCTCCTCCAGCCACCCTTTACACAGCCCAATCCGCCACACACAAGCCCAGAATGCACACAGTATACAGGGTTTATGGGGTGCAACCCCCCATCCTCCCTCCAGTAAACCTGCTTTTTGTGGCAGGTCATAAAGAGGGGAACAAGCTTTGGTCAAGGGCATTACATTTTCAGATGAAAAGCATGCACTTAAATCCTGAGTAGATGAGATTAGGATTCAAGTGGATGTGAATTTGCAGTTCAGGATGCCTTTTCCTGTTGATTTTTCCCGACAGTTTCCAGGACAGAAGTTGGATTCATGCAGTAGAAGATGGGTTTCCTGAAGGCACACTATAATCTTTTTCATACAGATGATGGAGTCAAGATGCCTAACATCAGAGCCAGAATGATGCTTCATTCCCGTCATCCGTGATGGCCAATCACTTCTGGGGCTCGTGGACTCAGCTAGGTACCATTCACTGAGCTGTTCTGATTTACAGCTGCAGTTAATTTTATTTTAGGCAGGTGATTGCTCATTCTGTTTCATTGACTTCCTATTCCCAGATTTTGGAAGACCACAATGGCTTTTTATGCTAATTGGACTCCGCTTCCTCAGATTCTCACACAAACATTTAGCACAAAGCACAGGCTGCTCTTTCCTCAGCCATCTGGCAGAGAAGCTGAAACCAACAATTTTCCAAGTCAAAAATCAGACATCTGAAAATAATGTTAATGTATTCTAACCCCTTTATATATACTGAACAAGTTAACATGCAAGTTAGAAAATGAAGAACAGGCTGCAGGAAGGGCACACCGTTCACCTCGCCATTCAGCACCCCCAAACAAACAGACTAAGGCTGCAAGATCAGGAACTCAAATCCACCCTCCCCTAGAAAGGCAATACTGCCTGCAGCCCAGCATCTGCTACACCAAAGATCAGATGAGAAAACTGGTTTTTTAATGAAATTATGCTGACAAGCAGAAATGAATCTATATGCTTAAATATACATAGAATCATAGAATCATAGAATGGTGTAGATTGGAAGGGACCTTCAAAGGTCATCTAATTCAACCCCCCTGCGATGAGCAGGGACATCTTCAACTAGATCAGGTTGCTCAGAGCCCTGTCCAACCTGACCTTGAATGTTTCCAGGGATGGGGCATCTACCACCTCTCTGGGCAACCTGTTCCAGTGTTTCTCCACCCTCATCATAAAAAATTTCTTCCTTATATCTAGTCTGAGTCTACCCTCCTTTAGTTTAATACCATTACCCCTTGTCCTATTGCTACAAGCTTTACTAAAAAGTCTGTCCCCGTCTTTCTTATAAGCCTCCTTTAAGTATTGAAGGGCCACAATAAGGTCTCCCCTGAGCTTTCTCTTCTCCAGGCTGAACAACCCCAACTCCCTCAGCCATTCTTCATAGGAGAAGTGTTCCATCCCTCTGATAATTTTTGCAGCCAAAAAAATATGCGTATGCATGCTTCTGTGACTGGGATGTGGATTGTTGATTGCTGTCACCACATTACACCCTACTTGCCTTGGTAACTAAGCCTTTCTAGCTAAAATCGTTTGTAAGTCCCCTAGTCTACACCTTTATCAGTCAGGGCTGGAGAGCCTGTCTTGCTAGTGTAACAGACTCCAGTTTCCTGGAAGACAGAGAGCTTAGATAAAGCTGACAGGAAGGAGAATGATAAAACGAATTACTGACTTGTGAAATGATTGCTTCTTCCATGTGACACAGCTACCAGAGGAAACAGAGAACCTGATTTCAGCTTCCTGGAGCCCCTAGCCATCCCAATGCACAGTGACAAGAGGAGGAGGAAGCCACCGCTGTGTTTCACATCAGTGAGACTCCGAGAGGTAAACAAAGCTGCACTCTGCACTCAGGGCACACAATCCAAAAGGATGTGTACAATATGTACGTGATAAACCTGCACTGTATACGTATTTGTGCTTTTCATATTTACCTGCACAGGGCAATATAGTCCCCATATAGTCCACAGATGTCTACTGTGTGTCCATCAGGAATTCTGTTTTTGCAGGCCTTTTCCAAAGAGGAATAGCCATATAAAATAGTTAAGGGGACAATCACAGTAGTACTGAATGGTAAGGACTAAGAAACTGCCCAGGAGCAAGGAAATTAGCATTTGGCAGAATTATTTTCATCCCGGACCATTCTCTAAATGAAAGACCATCTTCACACAGAGGGTCACTGGAAGGGAAGAATATGTAAATTCTATCTGTCCAGCAAAGGGATTTTTTTATTTTTAATTTAAGCAAACACATTTCAAAAAAGTTTTTGTAGCTCAGCTTTTCTAAAACATCTGCTGCAAGATCGGTGCTTGATATTCTCATTCGCAATATGTGGCACTTTTCCACATGGGTCCCACTTGCCAGCAAAGCCATGCGGAGCAGCAAGTACTTTACGGCAGCAGGAAACCCAGTCTATTCCGCAGCACCTATACGCCTATCCCACTGTTTCTGGATGTGGCCATACAAAAGGCTCATGAACAAACAATTACAGACAGTAGCCTCTGCATTTCCAACTCCCATTCCCCATACTCTGTGAGTATGTCAAACCAGCATCACAGCGTGCTGGCAGGAGTACACAATCTCTCAAGTAAATCTGAAGGGTTAAATTCCCACTGAAGATGGTGAGCGTTTCAATGTGCTGGGGACCTACTGGTACCTCTCCATTATCATTGTACCCCTTCTTCGGTAACAATAAGACAACTATTGAAAGGAAACAACACCCTCTTTGTCAACATGACTTTGCTGTTAGAATGGTTTTCATAGCTTAAAAAACGCTGGGCAAAATTGATCTCAGAGGAGGATATCATCCCTGTCCAGCCGGCGCGGATAGATTACCATCAGCTTTCAAAAGCAGCAGTGTATCTTTTCCAGCCCTGTGAGCCAAGCAGATGGATGCCTGGATGGACGGTGTGGGGGTAGCCATAGTAACCATCATCCCGTGAAGCTCCCGCTCACATCTCTCTTTCTATCACAGCTGGGGAGAAAAGCCAACAGCCCGCCGTTGGGGTGCAGATATCCGCTCAGACCTTCGCCTCTCAGCTCCAGCTGGGGTTTCCATTCCTCTTCAGCAATTTTCTAATCTCACCTTGCTTGTCTACGCTTTATGGATCGTGAGCAAAATTCAGTCCCGGGGGATGATCCCTCGAGCGAGCAGCTTCCCAGCTGCTGCAGCCCACGCCATGGGTGGATGTGCGTCGGCTGCTTTCTTCCCCTGCTGAGAGTGGGAAGCTCCTCAGCCTCCTCCAAGCCAGACAAACACCTCCATCTCACTTGAACTCACCTAGAGTGCTGCATGCCATGTGAAGAGGGATCAGGGTTGACCCAGTTCCCAGCCTGCGTGCAGCCCAGCAGCCAGCATCCATTGGGAGGCGCAGAGCTACAAACAGCTTTGTGCAGTACCTGTCCCCAGGGGAGCCGGCTGGAAGGTGCCCTGGCTTTTCAGAAGGGATAACAGCCCGGGGTGCTGCAGCCTGAAAGGCAGCTGCTGGGCTTGGATGTGTGAGAGGGCTGCTCTGCCAGTGACTGATGATGTTATCCACCCTCGTCTTTCACTTAAGGTTTTATCATCATTTCTGTCAAGGGCGAAAGTCTCTTCTCAAAGCAAAATTCAGTAACACCTGAGGCAACTCAGCTGACTACCCTGGATGCACTCAGAAAGGTATTTTGAATTTTAAAATGTGCCTGTTGAAAAGCAAATATAATCACTTGTATTAAGTTGGGCAACCAGAGCCTGCACCTGTTTCAGAACCATGGAATAGTTAAGGCTGGAAGTGGCCTCTGGGGACTGTCTAGTCCCATGCCCTCATCACTGTCCTTTTACGTAGCCTGTACTTCCTCAATTTGTCTATGAAGATATTACGGGAGGCAGTGTTGAAAGCCTTGCTGAAGTCAAGATAAACAACATACTGCTCTCTGCACATCCACCGAGCCAGTCAGTTCACTGTAGAAGGCTACTGGGATGGTCAGGCATGATTTTCCCTTTGTAAATCCATGTTCACTACTCCCAATCACTTTCTTGTCCTCCATACATGTGCCAGTGATTCCCAGTAGGATTTGCTTGACCACCTTCCCAGAGATCAAGGCGAGGCTGCCTGGTCTGCAGTTCCTGGCATCTTCCTTCTTTCCCTTCTTGAAGAAGAAGGGACATTTGCTTTCTTTCAGTCCTCAGAAACCTCCCCCAATTGCCATGACCCTTCAAAGGTGATTGAGAGTGGCCTCACAACGACATTGACAGCTCTCTCAGCACTAATGGCTGAATCCTATCAGGTCCCATGGACTTGTGTGTGTCCAGTTGGTTTAAATGTTCCCTAACTCTATCCTCCTCCAACAAGGGTAAGTCCTTGCTCCAGACTTTCCCTCTGATCTCAGGGACCTGGAATTCCTGAAGGCAATTCTGTGAAGATGGAGTGAATGCATAAAGACCTGTGAGTGTCTGCAGCCTCGTACTGCAAACTTGCTGGAATCGATGTGTGTTTGCTTTGTTTGAAGAAACTCTGAAAACCAGACCTAAGTCATAATCATATTAAGGGATTGCCAGCTACTGCTGGTGACCTGGTCTACCTTCAGGAGCTTAATTTGCCCAGCAGTCACCTGGAGTCAGTCAGTATTACTCTCTGCACCTCCACCCTTCAAGCAGTTCTTGGACCTCACCCAAAACAAAATTAATCCACTTCCAATTCAGTTGTGCGAACTGCAAGAACTTGTTAATTTTAAAACTCGAGGACAATGAGTAGATTAGGTTAAACAGCCTGTTTTGAACAGCCTAATCCAAGTGTTCCCAGCACACGACTTCAAATACCATTGACTTTATTAGCATGCACTGCAAGAGCAGCCATAAATTACTGAATGCATTACGGTTGTCACCTCCTTCCTTCTCACCCTTGTGAAGATCTGGAATTGCCTAAAACGTACCAGGTTTACGAGTGGGAAGAGAACAGGTAAAGGGATTTGGAAGCCACCCATCATTGCCTTGCAGAGCGGCAAGCGCCCCATCCGAGGGGAAGGGCAGGGTCTGTAGAGCCCTGCTCACCCATCAACGCCGTGACAACATGCAGCCCTCCTGCTGCCAGCACGTGCACCCCGGCGCATGCCGTCCCCCCGCAGACTGACAATTAGATAAACAGCTAAATGTTTAGATTTATTTGTATACTTACTTTGCAAGGCATACATCTAAAATCGAGTCCCCTCATACTAGTGGAATGGGGATTTTTTTGCCCTACTCTGTTTCTCCTCTCCCCTCTTCACCTGAGTCTTGCAAAATTACATTTGTAAAGCACAGAGGTATTAAGCAAGGAGCACTGCGGGGGAAAAAAGCTTACAAAGAAATGAATAATTCTGTATTCATAGCAGGGTTTGAATAATGTCCCTAGAACCACACGCTGAGAAAGGAGGAGAAAACCAAATATTGAACAGCTGTTCATTAGAAAAGCACCAGCCATCCCTGAGTCCTGAAAGACATGGGAGTCCTGTGAGGGGAAAACACTGCGTGATCATGTAATTAAAGGCTCTATCAGAGTGTCCCAGGGGGCTGCAGCAAAGCTATCCATGCTTTGCAAACCTGGCACTCTTAAAACACAACTGCTTGTCATTTTCTGGGTTCAAAAAACAGGAATCCAGCCCCCCTCCCCAAGCCATGAATTGTGCTGTGCATGGTTCCAGAGACACCTTCCGGGGGGAGTCGAGAGTTCAAATGAAGGGACCTCTGCCGCTCAAGCTGACAGGAGAGCTGGCAGCAGCGTGTTAGACATCCTCTCGCTTGTATGCAGATCTGGGGCGAGACGCTTTGTGCTGGCACATATCTGGGTTCCTCTGGCATTTGCCAGCAGTAAAAGGACCCTGAAGTGCCAGACATTGGTGTGGCTCCACGGGTAGTTGGTGAGGCCAGTGGTGGGTCTCTGTGTGCCTTACCTGCACGAGTATGCAATTCTGCCAAGATGCTTTAACGCAGCCAAAATAATACATTCCTCTCCAGCTCCATTCTTGAAAACAATGGAACTACTTTGGCAGCAATTTAAAAATGAAAAATCAGCTTCAGACAGACACTCAACATGAAAAATTTCATGTCTGATGGGTATATCTGACACAGCCATCAGCAGTTTACAACAGAAGCTCGTAACAGAAGCATTGAGCAAATAGATTACCAGCCCTGCCCTAAAATACTAATGTTCCGATTGACAAGCAGTGATTTTACTGTTGTTTTCATGGAATGCAGGTGCTTAGAGGGCATGACTGATCTCCACATGTGTTGGAGAAGGAAGAACAACTGCTGATGGATTGTAATCACTCCTGAAGCTTTCTGCAGAGAAACACCAGAAAAGAAGGCATATTTGTAGCCTACTGAGATATAAGAATACCACAAATGTGGACAAGCAGAACTGATTTTCTGAGCCTATAGTTATCCCGCAACAATTTTGACTCAAGTTAATGGAAAATTAGCTTTAAAAGCTAATGAAGACAAAATGCAAAAGGATTCACTGGAAAAATGCTAGGAATTTAAAAACCCATGAATCTTCTGCTGTTATTTTCTGTGTTTAGTTTTACTCCTTGAAGCTCTGCTCTGCACTTTTCAAGCTGTACAAACCACGGACACTTCTGCCATACCTAATCCTATCTTCTGTGGCTTCAGCCGTAGCTTTTAGCCCTATGGCATGAGCTGGAGAAGGTGAAAAGCCACCTTTCTGCAGGAGTGAGTAGGAGGAGAATCGTTCTTGGGAGATTCCCCCTCTCCAACATGTGAGTTTTATTTCCTGCTTCCCTGGTCCCACCACCAAGGAGGTACCCCGATGGCCCCCGATGGCTCCAGCCAATTCTTGACGTAGTGCTGCACTCATCTCTCCTCCAGACATTTCCACTCCGCTTCCACCTGTCTCAGCTTGGTCACCCACTCTCAGCCAAAGCCTTGTCTTCTGTAGCTCTCCTCTGAGTCACCCTCGCAGCTCCGGTGCCTTTTGTTGAAGGCAACAAATGTCATGCGGAGATTTCTGGGCTGTGTTTTTTTCCTTCCTTTTGCCTTCTCCCTTCCCCTTTGTTTCCTTTATCAGTGTGAACTACGAACATGCAGAGATGTTCTGCACTTACAGATTTCCTATGTGACTAGCTTTAATGTAAGGGAGTAAATACTGCAGGTCTGCCTATTAGTTTGAATAAGTAGTATTGTGTATATATATATATATATGCACTAATATAATTATATGTGTATATATACAAAGAGAATAATATAAGTACACATAATTACAAGTATGTAAATATAATGGAACAGCATGAATCTAGTGGAAAAATTTCTTTTTAAGAAAGTATTAAGCTTGTAGATTTCACTAATGCATTGAGCATCCAGAAAAACAGCTAAAATGCTCATTTTAATACCAAAGTAAAAAACCACAGACTTCCTGTTTGGTTCAAATAACTGTGTGAAACAGAGTTTCCCTGAGATAAGGTTATTTGCTTTTGGAAACAAAAGCCTGTGTTTGCCTTGAACATGAACGCCGATGCTGTCTCCCGGGCAGCTGATGCCGCAGCCCCGGCGGAAGCAGATGGCAGCAGGCACTCCCCGGCACAGCTTTCATCTGCGCCGACTGGTCCCTCCGAAATCGCTCTGCACTGGAGGCCTTCACTTCTGCATGGAGTGAGGACATTCTCGGATCCCACCGGGGACCAGGGCACATTCACAACCCCATCCGCACCCCCTGAGAGCCGGGCATCTGTCTTCACCAGGATGCAGGGGGATACAGTACCAGTAGCAAACCAAAGCGGTGGGGGGGATGCGCTGCCAGGGTGAGAACCTTCCAGAGACACAAGTTGTTTCATAGGCACCTTGCAAATACTGGGTGCTGCCACGCGTTTATCTTCTGCATCAGTGCTGAGATCCAGGAGAGCTAGCTGACTAAGGTGGCACAAACCACGCTAAAGAGACAGCGTCTGTCTCAGGAGCAGACTGCAGTGGGCCAGGGTGCCCGCTAGTTTGCATCAGTTCAAGGAGTCACGAGGCTGCTGTATTTACACCATGTGAGAGTCAGATGCAATAATTAGCAGTAAGCCTTCAATGAAAAAAAAAAAAAAAAAAAAAAAAAATTA
>VFFE01007587.1:1709161-1788785 GCA_008921705.1 Burhinus oedicnemus | reverse complement strand
TTACAACACATCACGTTAGGTGGTCCTATCTCAATACAGGAGACAGCTGATGGGTGGGGAGGGGAAACTGATATAGCCTAACCATGAGGTCTCGCTGCCTGCCTGGGAAATAAAGGACACCGAAATATAACTGCGTGGGAAGGACTTCCAAGAAGAATTTGTCCCAAACCATTTCTGGAAACAGATGATAACATTATTTACCCAAATACAGGAAGCTCGAGATTGCAATGAATGACGAAATGCAAGAACTAAGGGGGAGGGGGAAGGACATATTTCTCCCCCTCCCCCTTCCCAAAAGATAGAGAGAAAAACCCCACCAGCAAGCTCCCGGTTATTCGGCTGTGCACTCACGAGCTGGTACATCCCTCTGTGATTGTGCATGTGCGTCTCACACCCACGCACTCCTGCCCGGCCCCCTTTGGATCCTAAAGCCGAAGGCTCTTTGCAAAGCAAGGCACGGTATCCCGCAGAGAAGAGTCCAGCTGTTGGGATCCTTCCCAGAAATCAAACACTGCAGCGTTCAAGTCTTTCTGGCCTTTCAGTAGTTAATCTGGGGATACCCAGAAACCCAAAAGCAACACAGCCCCCTCCAATGAGAAGGACTGGGAAGCGATGGGGTGTGCTTCAAAGCCTTTGTATTTATTTATTTATTTGTGTTCATGTTTATGTAAATTTTGCATAAATCTGGATTGAACTTTGGGAGCCCGAGCTCTCGAATACAGAATCCAGCTGTTTGAAATCACGAGGAATGTACATTCCCACCAGCAGCGTAAATCCAAAATATAAAAAGGCAAACAGCCCAGCTCACCGAAGGAGGGGCCGAGGGGGGATTAGCTCTCACAGAACGGCATCCTATCTTCTTGTGTATTTATTTTTTTTTAATGTTTCTGCCTGCTCTGTAGTTAAAAAAAACCCCCATGCTGGTTATTTTGGAATGCACAGCGATGCGAAGTGTCCCTCAGCATCTGCTGACAGCGGTTCTCAGCCATGGCTTCTGCTGCACTCTAACCAAATGAAAGCAGCACAGACCCAAGGTGTTTTGTTATGGTGACAACCCGACCGATCTGGATTCAGCAGCATTTTATTTTATATATCTCAGGAGTGACAATCAGCCCAGTCAGTGGAAGACCAGGGGGTCCCTCCTCATCCCTGGCCATGGGTCAATGTCCTCAAGGCCAGTTCCGCTCTTCTTGGGCTTAGGAAAGCTGCAGACTGCAGTCACTCTGGTCTTGGCTTCATGGTGCAGGGACCACTTTCCCGGTCTGGTTGTGGGGCACCAAGGAACAAGTCAATACAAACTCACCCATTTGATTTGCCTGTCCTCAAAACAATTCAGCTTATTACCTTTGTTTTAAGGAGCTTTACGTTAGCTCAGGTATCAGCTGTACTCCCCTCCACCAGCACCAAGCCACCTCCTCAGCATAGGCTCCATGTCATGTGCTTCGTAAAATCTAACAGCAATGTCAGCACACGCACATGCACACGTCTGAGCTGAACATGCTCGTACAACGGGGCACTCCAGTGCTGAGCAGCTGCAGTACTGGTGACTTCTGAGGCCCTAGCTGCCACCCATTGACTTTAGGGTAAGTTAGATCTGTCCCTTACGCACGGAGATGTATATAGGATTTCTGCAGAAGACATTAAAGTGCCTGCTACAGAGATCAGCCCTCCTTTCCCAGCTATTACTTTATAAAAGGGGGAGAAGTTAACCTTCCGAGCCTTTATTTAAGCCCTAAATAAATTACCAGCTTTTCAAGAGTGTTGTATTAGTGAAATCTGTGAACATTATAGTTATTATAATAAAGATTGTAATAAAGATTTTGACAATCCGCTTTGACACCTAAGTGTGGAATTGAGATTATAATGCAAAAATCTCAGATCAAGTGGGAAAAAAAGTTAATGCATCCTTAGGGCAAGCATATACCTAGCCTTACACTCTAAATGAGCTATGCAGTAAGTGCAAATACATGGATTAGCAGGTGTCCATGTTCTACAGGTAGGCATTTCTATACACACACAAAAATGCATTGGCAGAAAGGAACAAACAAGGGTGAAGTTGGCAATTCAAAGGTTAATTACTATCATTAAGAAAAAAATCCCACTTCAGGCACATCAGCTTTAAAGCTGGTTGGAAGTGGCCCTCTAAGAGGTGGAAGCAGCAGACAGCCATAAATAGAAGCTTTTCAGCCTATGATATAAGAAGTGTGATGTGATACAAGGTCTGTGATAAAATTTCACTGTAAGCGTGCCTTATGAAACAAGAGAAGGGGCAAATCAGTTCAATGAACTCTGAGAGCCCCTAAACCCAACGGGATCTCTCACCGATGCCTAAGGTCTGGGGTTGCGACCAGTAAGCTGGCCTGATTTACACCAGGACTCCAGTCAGCAGTGACAGGTAAGCCCTTGTGCCTGCAACAGCGGGACCCAGACTTCGCCACTACAGAAAACTCCCTGAAGCACGTACAAACCCTCTGCAGCTTGAGGGCTGATGCCATCCACCCGCCTAACCCCGTTTTCTCACCTCCTGTTTTCCAGGCAGGAGCTGAAAGGGAACGATGCTTCCCCAAAGCTCCCCTGGTGGCTCTTCGTCCTTTCAGCATTCAGCAGCATCTTTCCTAGTCCTCAAGCTGGTCTTTGCTAGTCTTTGTGAGGCGAATAGCTGTTGCTGAGCCGAGGTAGGGATAGCGCTTGTTGGTGGATGCACCTCCGGGACAAAGCTAAGCCTTCAGATGGCATACACAATTGCCTCCTGCTGACTCCGATGCATTTCAATGTCAGACATCACATATTAGTGTTTAGGTGACAGCTTTTTTTTAACAGTAACAATGCCTGTATTACAATGATATCCCTCTAGAGCCCACTGGTGACTGAGTGCGGGTAATTAAAATGATTCAGACCATCCTTAAGCAGACTATTTATGCCTTTGTTTTACCGTGCCTTTTCCCAGTGAAACTGCCTTGATGACACTCTCCTTAAATGCTCCCATGACACCTGCCACTGCAGAGAATCACTAAGGGATGAATTACAGCCACGATTAACTTTCAGTTAAATAGAAAAGAAAATACTCGAACTAAACCCCTTCACCTGTTTTGATACAAATTAAAAACATTGGCTTTTTCAGCAAGGCAAAGCTCCAAATATTGCAGCACCCTAAATTCATGCAGCTGTTATTTAATCACAGCTATCTGCTATTACTTGTTCCTCAGCTAAACTGTGCAGTTAGCAGAAGTCATGTGAAAGGGGTTGACGTTAGACAGAGAATGTCGTTAATGTTATGGTTCCAAAGAAAAGTGAGATTTCTTTTATATTCGTTCATGGCTGCGGCTGATAATTGCTTCCTGTCTTACACCTACACAAAATCCATGAATATAATTACAGCAGCGCAGTGTGGAGTTCAATCAGAAGGGAGTATTGATTTGTGTATAAATCAAAAGCCATCTTCCTCCAGTTGTATTTACATGAAAAAAAAAATAGGACTTTTCTGAAAAAGCTGCATAATCAAGAAAGGGTAATGTATTGCAGAAAACCTCACTCCTAGATTATATGGTCAGAAGGGAATAATATGATCATCTACATGTGTCTACATATGCAAGCCACAGGATTTCCCAAATTAATTAGGCCTTGATCTACAATGTATTTTTTTAATTAAAAAAAAATCCACTTATTTTGGTAGATTTTTAAGTGCATCATTTCATTTATATGCATACAAATTATTACCATGTTCTCCTGCGCAGCAGAGCCTGTTGCCTGGAAGAGAAGCAGATGCTTCTGGTTTTGGGGTGCACAGCCAGATGACTGTCACTCACCAGCAAAGATGGGGATGCTAATTAGCACTGGGGTTGCTAACAGGAGTGGGGGGAACAGCTGTAATTTTTTAGTTCCCTCACCCGCTTCCCCTGGTAAATCCTCATCAAGACTGGGATAGGCATCATGAACTTTGCAGTAAAGACAAGATCTGAATGAGGGGATGTTTCCTTGCTTGATAGGTAGTGTACTTTGGGGGATCCTGTCTGTAGGGCTATGAAATCAAATGTGAGCAAGCAGAGGAAAGTCTGAATTTGGCACTGTGGAGCCAGATCCAAAGCCCAGAAAGGTGCATTCCTTGCACAGGCTGGGAGATCCAGCTGGGGAGGATCCCTGTTCAACACACGGTACCTGCAGAAAAACAGCAGACTGGCTTTTTGGACCTGAAGCTAGCATGGAGGGGGCACAAACCTATTTTCAGCTAGATCTGCCCTGCCGAGAGCTCCCTCCTACACATCAGTCTCTATTAAATGTTGATCTGTTCTGCGCTCTCTTCATGAGTAAATGGCATCCTCCACTGTAAATGCTAACCTTGCCCCAGAGAAAAGGGTAGCATGCTCCTCCTTCCCCGTCACCCAGGCTTCATAAAGATAACTTGCTCACCTATGTAATTCTCTGCAGTTTGTCTGAAGGGAGCCTTTAGGACAGAAAGACTGAACGGAGACATTTCTATAGCTTCCTCGTTATTTGAGCTGCCAGCACGGGATTCAGGAAGGATGCAGAACCGCAAGGTTTTGTCTCTGCACAGGGCTTGCCCTGGGTAGTAGTGGAGAACTAGAAAGCGGCAGAGGCACATACTGTTATGAAGGCATTTACACGGCTCAGGTTTTGCGAGGGAAGTAGAAGAGGTACAATAACCTTCCTTTTCACTCTCTCTAGCTACAGCAGCACAAAATGAGACCACATGAGTCCCTCTGCTAAACATCCATCACCCAGTACTCGGCTCAAATTAACTGTTTTGGGGACACTTGCGGTGCCCTGACTTTGCCTGAGGCTACTAGCAATTAAAGCTCGTTTTTGTCAGCTGAGAAGGAATCGATCAGAACTGATGACTGCATTAATATTATTCACCACCCCTGAAGATTTCTTTCTAGCGAGCCACCTGAATAATTAATATTAAAATTGATGTTGTGAAACGTTCTCAGATGTTGTAATAAATGTATACTAACGGTCTATTTACAAGGCCACAGTGTAGAAGGATTAAATCCTAATCAATTATACCATGCCTTCATTTTTGAATAGGAGACTGAAGAAACACAATCTATGCAGAGTATAATTACATGTATTAAGTTACACCACAATCTGTTCTGCCACTGACTGACTAGTGTTTGTTAGATTAAAACACTGTTAGGAAATTGATAACTAATTAATCAAACTGGCTTATTTCCAGCAGCTTTCATTTGATCAATTGTGCCTCAGATCTATTTTTATAGAAGCAGTCAACCAAATAGAAAAAGTTACTGCAATGGAAAGACAAGAGCAGTGCTTTAAGAAATCACAGTAAAGAGTGCATTTTTTTTTTTTCATGGCTCTAGCTAATATGAGTCAGAAATTCAAGAAAATGTGTAAATATCTTATTTCCAAGTATCAAGGAAAGATGATGGATGAGGAGGACTGCCAAAGCATGCCCTATATATGTATATATATACACTAGCTATCCTGTTTGCCAAGTGCCAACCTCCATAGATAAAAAATCAGCATGAAATACTTTAAGTCTTAAGACTTAGGAAGCTGCATTGTATTAAGCACTTGTGTCACTGAGCTTGGAGAAGATGCTCAAAGCTGTCCTTGTACCTGAGGAATAGCTATAGCTATGTAATTAAGGACTGAAAGCTATGGAAAAGCCTTGTGGGATTTTCCATGAAGTGTCGCTGTTAGGAAGACTCCTGTCAGACTCTCTAAGACCTTAATGTTGTATTCCTGTGCCTAGCAAGGAAATGCCCAGCTCTACAGGGGGAGTCCACAGACTGACGTTAAGAGCAAATGCTCACGTAGAACCTAGGAGAAGAGTTTAGCACCTCAAAATGGGATCCTAAGCAGACACCCGAGAAGATGCTAAAAGGCAAGGGACAGCTCCTGCTGCTGTCTCAGATGTAGCACCCCATAAGCCACTGGGCCACAACAACAACCCCCTTCTGAGGACAAACATGTTGTCCCATGGGGCATGGAGGGCCACGTCTCCATTTTCTCGGTGAACAGAGAGCACATTAGCAGTCTTGTTGAACCCAGGGTGACCTAAAGGATGTTAGAAAGACAAAGGAGTGGATAACTTCATAAAATTAGCAATTTTTCAGCAACGTTTCTACATTTCTATGTTTCTATGACATATTTTGTCTGTTAATAAAAGAGTATCTAGTGAAATCAAATGTATGATCAAGCAGCTAATAAAAATGCTGCCTCAGAAAGCAACATCAAAAGATGTGGTAACCCCTAGATTTTGGCCTTGGAGATAGAATACCCATAGAGAGACCCTGGGGAAAACACTCCCTCCCATCCCTTCCTGTGAAGCAAGAGCAGACGGGGCTGGGAAGGTGATGAGGCAAGGCAGAAACTAAGCAAGAAAATAACTTGATGAAGTAAAGTGAAAACCACCGTGTATAGAACATAAAGAAGAGAGTCCCCTTGGGAAGACAGTCGCAGATAAGCAAGTCCTTTTATGAACGTATGATTTTTCTCCTACTGAATTGTCCTGGTTTGAGGAATCTAAGAGGATTTAGAGAGTGAGCCTTCTAAGGTGCTTTGGAAACTCGCTCAATAGCATATGTGCATATTGACTTGTCTACCAGCTTGAGAAATTGGACCCTGACTGTTCACAGCATGACAGCCTAAGTTGCAAGAAGGTGACACTGTCTTCTGTGTACAGAATTAGTTAATCCCCATCTGCTGATGTGCCTACAATTCTAGTCATCTCCCAAAAAGAGATTAAAAGCCAGGCAGATAATTAAAACACAAAATATTTTAAAATGTAAAATGTTTCACTCGGGTTAGCAGCTGAAATAATTTTTGCTGTTATGTCTTCTTCGTCTCCTCTTCCCCAAACATTTGGTGAATTTGCTTTCTGACAGGGCTGTTCACTAGACATTCATGTTTTATGAAACTCTTAAAGAATATTTATAAAAAGCATTTCTCAAATATGTCACCACCAATGTTTGCATTATGCAGCCTACACCTTGCCAGTCAGGAGCCAACTGCATGTCACACATACTCACTGATGAAGCAGAACACAGCTGAGAAGTCCAGGGATAAAGAGAAATATCACCAGTTTAAATGGGCACAGCAAGTTTTACAATAAGACCAATATATTCCATAATTTGAAGCTGTCCATTTGACCAGGCAACATCATAAGCCTAATCAGCGAGCAGGATCTTTAATGAATGCATAGGTGGAGAAGCACCTAGGATGAACATAGAATCATAGAATGGTTGGAGTTGGAAGAGACCTTAAAGATCAGTCAGTTCCAACCCCCCTTTCCTGGGCAGGGACACCTTCCAGTAGACCAGGTTGCTCAAAGCCCCATCCAACCTGGCCTTGAACACTTTCAGGGATGGGACATCCATAAGTTCCCTGAGCAACCTGTTCCAGTGCCTCACCACCCCTAGAGTAAAGAATTTCTTCCTAATATCTAATCTAAATCTACCCTCTTTCAGTTTAAAACCATTACCACTCATCCATCACTGACATCAGTAAAGCCAGCTCAGGACAACACAGGCTAGACTCCCCAGCAAGACCATGGCCCAACAACGGGCAGCTCTCCACCCCATCCCCTCCAGGGACCAACATCAGCTGTTGTTACACAAGGACATGAGAAACCTCAGTGGCTCCAACACAGGATCATAATCATACTAGTACGGCTGGGCATGTCATGGATCAGAGCTGGCTTGGGTCCAGCTGGCTAGGGATGTGCCACTGCTGGCACACATCCATGCAGGCACTCCATTGAGGAGTTTGCAATTTTAGGCACCTCTAAGATCAATTAGCTTTTTAGCAAGGGCTTTGAAGATTGCATTTCTCAGCTGATGATCCTACGGTGGTACTGAGGTGGTTCCTGTTCGTTTGTCTGCCTAAATCCCAATTATTTGAGAAAATGTTCCTAGTAAAATTACAAGGAGCGAGCTTTATTCTTTGTGCACTTAACACATGGCTAAACTATGCTAAAGCGCTTTCCAAACTCCATAGTTCTTAAAGACCTTGGAATTTGAACCATCATACCAACTAATTAGTTAATATCTGTGGCCCAATTTGAAGTAATTATGGTAATTTCACCTTCATTTACTTGAATTAGAGTTTATCCTGAGTACAGGCTATGTAAAATGTGAGAGGCTTCCAAAGATTAACTGGGTTACAAATGATCCTTGCATAATTAATTTTTGTTCAAATGCTTGCTGAATTACACGTGTATGCCCCATAATAAATTCAATAATTTCAGAAATTCCATCTCCGTGGTAAAAGTGTCCTGACATAAGGACAGTTCATGTTCCCCAAATGCATCCATTTGTTCACAGAAGAGATCTCCGGTTACAGCCTCCCTCCAAGATCCTTCTCCAGCACAGGACAGTTAAAAATCTCTCAATTTCTTAGTGAGAAGGTTTTGTGACAAGAAAATCTGGAAAAAAAGGCAAAGCTCTTATATTCATTATTTTTCTTGCCCGCGAAATCTAATAGTGGAAGTCACTACATAGTAACTGTTGTCTGAGCATCGAGAAAAGGAAATAGTGATCTTTTGTCCTTCTTTTACAGGGCTGCTTTCCCACAAGAAGTTGATGTATGCTGTTACATGTGTCTATACAGACAACCATTCACAGTGTCCACAGGAAACTTGGTAGGTGATGAGGATATCAGAGTGAATGAGACAAGTCACCTGTTAACACTACAATCCCACTTTAAACAAAACATCCCAAAATATGAACCTAGGCTTGACTCAGTTGTGTTGATGGCAAGGCCCCTTTACCTCTCTCTGCCTCTGCATGTCTGTCACTCCAGGTCTCACAACATCACCAAGGTCCAGCCTTCTCCTACTGTCATCATCAGGACTCTCTCCCCGTGAGAGCAGGACAAAGTTCTTTAATGATACACCCATTCAGCTCGTGATGAGCTACGTGGAGTATGGATTAGTCTACAAATCTAGGGGATCTTGGTTCAGAGGAATCCTCATTCCTTCACCCTCCCTTACGTCTGCCTCGCCCATGGTCATGGGGATCTGAGTCCCCATGGGCACCGTCCCGCATGGAGAGGTCCAAAATGGAGATGGAGGCAGGCCAGGTTACCAGCTCCCACAAGCTCCTGGCAATACTGGGGCAATCTGCAGGAAGCTTAATGGACCTGTGGAAGGAGGGTGGGAATCAGAAAGCTCCTTGCCTACAAGACGGGCAACCTGAAGGTGCATCAGGAGGGAACATGGTGAGAGGATATGGGTGGGTTTTGTGAAACTGTGCTCGTACCTGCTGTTATCCAACACACGTGAGACTCCGGCGATGCTCTGCTATCCAAGCACCACCGCTACACAGTCTGTGTTTTAAATGTCCTTAAACTGTAAGCTGTGTCTACTGAATGATGCCTGAGGGCAGCTCTCTGGTTTCCCTTGTAACACCAATCTGCTATCAAGACAAGGAAAACAAATAAATCAAACTGTACAATTAAGCAGGTAACAGCTCCTCTGGCTTGTTGTTCAAGCGGGAAAACTAGGTAAGAGACGTGTTGGTCGGCCCAGGGAGATGCTCCAGGCTGGACCGGGTTTTCCTCTCGGTGCTGCAGGGTAGGGCTTGTGCCCAGCAGCAGCAGCGTGTCCCCTGCAGGAGAGGGGCACGTCCTGGCCTCCTGACCCGCGAGGGGGTGAGCCTCCAGGGCAGCCAGGTTTCAGCGTTCAAACATGTGCGGAGGAGCACAAAGAAGCCCTTTATGCCACTGCAAATGCAACATTAGATTTCAGTTTTATTCCCAAACATGAGCCGAGCTCTCAGTCATAGACAGGCTTTTTAATCAGCTCTGGCAAAGATGAAAAGCCTGAGAAAGAGAGGCAGTGTCTGCGCAAGAAGGACTCATTTACATTAAATAATTATCCTGAAGGAGAGAAACAGCAAGGGAGCGATTTTTTAATTATAAAGAAATAATTGCAGTCTGGAGGAGTATATAGAGCCCTAGCTTTGTTCCCTGTAAGTTACCTATTTGCAGTAAAACCCAAACGGTAGGTTTGAGAGGTAAGAAATATCTGTTTGTTATTATTTTCAAAACAGAGTATCACATGAGAAGGAAGACAGGGAAATACTTCTGCAGTCCCAAAAGGCTACTGCTTTTATAATGTCTCCTCTGCACAGCAGGACATAAAATCAGTATTGCAAACATAAATGCTAAAAATACAAGGGCTGACATACAAACACATTCTGTAATAGCTTAGGAATGACTCTGTCGATGAGTGTGTGTGTGTGAGAGATACAGCGTTGTCGTACAGGCGTATCTGCCTGCCACACAGCCTGCTTGTGCAACCTGGTACATGCTTTCTCTTCGTCGATATTGCTGATTTAGGATAAAATAGAAAGGATTTGACTCCAACTTTTCCCCATAGAAATGACTGTTTTGCTGAGATGAAGAATAATGGTACCAAGGCCCCAAATTAGGAACTTTTTTTTAAATTCCGAGGAATTTGCCATAGGGGCTGCAATCTGTGCTGTGCTTTTGGGATTAATTCCCTGGATGGAGCTGAAGTCCTGAGCCTCCCGGCACCTAGCACAAGAGCACGGTTTTGGGGAATGTGAGCACTCCACTGCAGGCTCTATCGCTTCCACTGAGGAAAATGCCAAAACCTGTGAAATCCCTTCACACATTTTAGCTTTACACAGGTAGCTCATCGGCTGACCAGTCTGGGAGATGACCAGCAATACGTATAGTATCCATGTGAAGACAGGCGCTAGGGGAGAGGGAGCTCCTCTGCTCCCTACTGACCTTAGAAGCCCCTCTGCAGCACATCCCTGGGCATGGCACATTCCTCAGGGCCACCAACGGGGACCTACGGGCAGAGCACCCTGGGGTGCCCCATTCCCCCATGCCTGGCTCCTGTCCATGAGCTGTAAAAATTACATGTGCCATATTTCTGCTCTGAATGGATCTACCTCCAGTTTTCATCCACTGCGTGTTACCGGGCCCTCTCTTCCTTGATTAAAGACCTGCTTGGTAATTACCTCCAGCAATGCTGGCAGCTTAAAATTTTTGAAAAATATTATATCACTTTTAAAAAAGAGAGGAGTGGGAGGGATATGAGAATCCAGCAGAAGAGAGAGCCTAGGGGGAAAAGAAATGGCAGTGGTCACTGGTGTTGGGATACAGCAGGGAAGGGCTCCCAGATTCAGGAAAAAGGGCAAAGGAACAAGGCTGGATTTCCACCTGAGAGCACATGGCAGCCGCTCTTTTGCACCTCAGCTTTGCCCTGTCACCAAAACCAAGTGGCTCATAATTCACATAAGCCTGACTTAATTTTTACACCGGTAAAAATTCTGGAATACTGGTTTCTCCCTGCCAGCGAAAGCAGGCTGTGAGCTGACGGTTAGATATCATCTCCCTGTGATGATCAAAATGGCTGCAGCCAAGTCACAGCAAATGTAATTAGTACATAGCTTTTGGATTGCATACAATAGCAGAAAAATATATAGACAAGCTATACAAATATATTGTCTTACAGAATAAAATGAACTACATTAATTCCTTCATAAACCCATTCTAAATTTTTCTTGTTTTCTTAAATTCCCAGTAAACTTCCTTTTCAGGCCCTGCAAGCTACTGTGTTGGAAAATTTAAAGGCTTACAATAGCAGATATACAAATCAGACTGTAGCATCCATCTTTACAAATACCACTGGAACGTGACCACCAGGAACACTGATTTACATTTACAGCTCTAGAAATAGGATTCAGTGTCACGGATTGTGTCAAGTACCCAGGACAGCATAGCAAAAGTTAATGCGCATAACCCATTAAGCTAATAGGATTCAGTCAAGGATGAATATGTCTCTTTGGGCGAAGAAAGCATCAAGTCTGCCCACGTTTTCTGAATATTCTGCAGCCTGCCGAGTGCTTCTGCTATGGGCATGAATATGAAACCAGAGCAGGAGAGGAAATGAAGCAGGGTGTATTTGAGAGAACAAGGGTGAAAAGACATCAGGGAACACTAAAAATGACCGATTCTCTTCAGCTGGGAAGAACAAAAGAACAGGTTTCCTGCATAAACCTATTTTGAACCAAATCTAGCCTTGAGAGGCTGACCCCTCTGCCTCAGAAGAATATGGTCAAAAAGGCATTGTTTAAGGTGAAGTGGATTTAAAACAACAAACTTATTGTTTATAAACAAGGGAGAAAAAAATACTTCCCTCAACTTTTTTATACAGATAACTCCCTCCCACTTCCACCTCACCATGGAAGTTAATAGGGAAGAATGTTCAAAGAAAAGACTGAAAATGAAATCTGAAGAGTAAAGATAAATACCATTGATTTAATTGATTACTTTTCAACCTGAATAGATAGTATTTCCACAGATTAATATAAACAGAAGGCCCACCTTAGCCAGGGCTTCCAACAGTCTATTCCTTGGCTTTGTCCCCTTCCTATAAGGAAGTGAAGGGGGAATTTACTGAAAGACAGCAGGTGAGGCAGGTTCCCAAACACACAGAGCAGTCCGGAGTACAACTGAGAGTTTCTCCTGCAAACTCTCTGCTTCCAAGGACTGATTTGCTACTCATCCTCAAACATGCACACATGATTTCCGAGGTCAGCTCTTAAGACTACAGCTTTTCAGATGTTTTGGATGCTAATGTAGAATTAAGTAAGTTTCCTGTGTGGCTTGGCCAACAACTTTTATTTATGGTAATGCATTTTATTGCAAGACTTCTTTAGCATTTTCTATCGTTCTTAGAGAATTTGAATTTGAAAAGCTGAGGGAGTTCTTCATAAGGTGTGACATAAAATACGGGTAAAACTTCAACAGAGTGTGTTCATATAAGTATTAGCAGGCCCCTGTATATGTCTGTGTTTGTATGTGGGGGTCTAAGCTCACTATGTATTCTGAGCCAACTCCTTGCATTCATATTCTTCCTTCTGGGCATCTGCTGTTTGTCTTGTCCCCATCCCACCAGCCCACTCAGGCGTGCCTCTGCTTTCTCCTCTTCGGCTGGCAGTCTGATCTCAGGCACTGCTAACTCCCCTGTACCATCATAACAGTGATGCTGGAGCCTTTCAGGAAAGGCGATGTCACACAGTGGCCATCTCAAAGACACGTAGGATACACAGAGCAGGAGGGGCCACATTTGCACCTCTGCTAAGAGATGGCTTGAGTTTTCTCTACAGGCATTCCTTGAAGGTTGTAGGCTTTTCTCCCTTGATTATGGAGTTGCATCAACACACCTCGGAAGCAAGGCACATTTAAACGCACACGTGACTGAACATAGCAATGGTGAGACATTAAATATATATCAAAGTAGCTGATATTACAAAACACTGATATGCCTTGAGTCTTTCTAGCCTGCCTGCATAATATGGATGGGCTTATTTCTTCCACCCTTCCATTAGCACTTTATTCCTCCAGCTGTATCAGGACTTACAGTGTTATTTGAGGAGTAAGCAAGCGGCTCAGAAACTCACATACACACCTGTACAGGTAAATATATACACAATAATAATAAAAAAATGAAATTAAAAGTTGGGGCATTTGGAAGTGCTGCCACGGCACTCCCTCTGTGCAGAAAGCACAGTCACTGGCCTTCAGGGCTGTGAATTCCCGCTCACCATGGGCTGCACACACACATGCACATGCACACATACGCAGGAAAAGTGAACATAAAGAGGTTCTCTCACGGACCATGCCAAATACTATGATATTCTCGGGCATACCAGATTCACTTTTAAATGAGGCTCACAATTACTGAACGCAACGGAAACCATACAGTAGTTCCCAATGAATGGAGATGTTTACTGTGTTGATAGTGTTCTGATTGCAAAAAGCCCAGAATAAATTCAGATACGATCATAACTCTAAGCTAAACACTAACCAGTCATCAGGCTGCAATGCAGATGTAGTTATGTGCTTAAATACTGGTCTAAAAAGAGGAGAAAACTGGTTGTCTCTGAAAAATGCATCATACATAATCAGTGACGTCATCAAGAACTCAGGAGAAACTTTAAAAAACCATAGATCCAGCTTTGCAACCTACCAGCTAAATTCTAGCCACATTTTAAGGGAAGATGGAGAGATCAGGACAGAGAAAAGCTATGAAATATTCAGAATGCTTGGAGGGTTGGTAAAGCTTCCTTGTCAGCAAAAGATATTAAATCATAAAAACCCAGATTATGTTGCACTGAGTCTTGCCCTGGAAGTAGATCCACAGAAATAAATAAAATGAAAGCAACAGGACTGTTCAAAGGCTTCATTATTGTTCCCCAGACTGATGTCAAAATCTAGTCTCAAATAAAGTAGGTTCTGTTCCTTCCCCTTACTTATCTTATGATATTATTTTCAAAGCTATGATCAGTCACACGGGCCAGTTTTTAATTAAAACCTAAGTATTGTGCTAATATGAATACTGGTCATGACCTGAATGGCACCAAGATCTGAAACAAGAGAAGAAATGAACTGTAGCGAGTTAGATCATCTTCCAAATAAAACCTAGGCAGAAATGCTAAACGCCTGTGAAGGCCAGGCGCAGGAGGGAGCGCACAGAGATGTCGGCAGGGCAGATGAAGCTCTTGCCACTGGACACGGGTGAGCAGCTCTGCCTTCAAAGGCTGGCTACCAACAGGCTTCATTTAATCCTGATTTTGTAGCCACTTACGGGTGGTCATGCGCAAGTAAAACCTGGCTGAAAGACAGCAAGTAGCAGAAGATGTTTCCTAGAAACAAGTAATGTACTGTTTTAGTGGATTATTGTTGAGACTAATGCCTGATGTACAAGGAAACGAGCGTGAGATAAGGTTTTCAAAATAGACCGCGACACTTTTGCCGCGTGGGGTCCATGGTATTCTGATGAGTAATGTCCGTCCTTATCAATGCGCCGTGTGATTCATGCTCAGGAGCCACACAGTCGTTAGCGGGGTCCAAATGCCAACCAACACCACCGTGCCTGCCCCATTACACGGAGCAGACATGGTCAGAGGATGTAAACTTGAATTTGTTCCCTCGAGAACAAAAAAAAATTGTTTGTCTTGTTTCCACAGCTCTCCCTGAACGAGACATCCTGTGCAAGAGGGCTTTGGGGTGCAAACACCTTCCTGGGATGCTGCCAGCCCAGCCACAGGGCCAGAGTGTCACCGGTGGCCCTTCATGGCCCCCCCTGGCACCAGACCTGTGTTCCCCCCCTTCCACAGGGCCGTATCCTGACAGCACAGCAATTGCTGGCACTAGCTCAGGATCCAGGAGGACATTTCTGTGCTAAATTAAAATCCTCTTACTCTGGAGACATGTCAGCTCTTCCACGTTGCCAGGCTGACCAAGCACATGGTATGAATTGCTGCAGGGAAAGCAGTCAGAGGCAAGAAGTATACGGAGAAGGGATGCACAACTGGAAGGGTGAAAATCATATCCAGCAGGATTTTGTTGGCCTTGGCCTGATAAGCTGCATAAAAGGTCTGGCACTAAACCCAGCTGACCTCATGTGAAATGTGTCTTCGCGGAAGGCAGAGTGATGCTGAAATACTCATAGCAGCCCGCATCCCCTGCCAGGACCGGAAAGAAAATAATTTAAGGCATGAAAGAAGTCATGGCATCTTCTGATTAGAAAGATGACCCATGTTTTCAGTGCCATGGTATATGTGTTCTTATAGTCAATGTTTACAGTAGCAACAGAAATGCTTTTGTCACACAAAAATAACAGTCTACATCAAAAAAGTGACTTCTTTTCTTATTCATTTCTCTAGATAGATAGTACGTGTCAGACATATATAATTTTTTTCCTCAAAAAATACATTTTTTCTTCACCCAATCCTAGCCTTTCCTTCTCCCACTTGTCCTTCATTCCCCTACCCTTATAATAAAAAAAATAATGTGGAAAATAAGGAAAATCAGATTACATACCTAAATAGATGGAAAACTCCTTGGACTCTTTCACAGCCAGCCAGGATTTTGGACTAGAGTGAAGGGGGAGGGAAGCAGCTCAGACCAGGTTACCTGTGTCGCATTATGCTCAGGAATTACTTTTTCTTACTTGAAAGAAATTCCTAGCTAAAAGGAATTTCAGGCTATACCAACAGTCTTTCTAACCAGATACTCTCCTTCATGAATCATTTCCTCTGAAGTTAAGGAGATGAGGTACACAATCGTATCATTGCACACGCTTGTATAAAAGGTACAAAAGGCCTTTTCTTTTAAAGTTAATAGCAGGAGAATGAAATAATCTCTTCTTTTTTAGAAGAAAATAGTTTCATTGTTCTGCCCACATACTTTATTTGCTGAACTGACATCTGTAATAGTGAAATGGAAGAGGAAAGGGAAGCAGATGACAGAAATAAGTGAATTAAAATATTTGGGATAAGCTTTTGGAGAACACTATACGACTATGTTTGAGTAAACTTGACATGATCTAAGCAATAGCACAAATAATCAAACACTGAAGGAAAAGGTCGACTCTAATCTGGTTGCCAACGTTGACTTCTCTCATACATCACCCTTCCTACAGTGTTATTCTAATTTGCTTGTAAGGCTGTTCCCTGAAGGCCCAATTCCCCTTTGTGCGTAGACAAAATTTCCACTGCGAGCTCAGAGAGTTGTTTTTTACTATAACGTGTTTGTTTCCGACAGCAGCTCACTGTGCTGTGTTAACTCTTTCAGCTTAGATTTGGTTCCTCAGTTTTAGATGCCCCATGGGGTTCACACCATGCTGCTGTGGACAGTGCTGAAAATATCTGCTCCTCCGCAGAGCTGAGCAGTCCCATCCTTATCTCCGACCCAGAGTCTAGGCAAGCTGACAGCCCCATGGCCTTGCAAGGTATGAACCAACATGTGGATGAAGAGAGCCTTTACGTCCCATGTCTGCCAGAGAGGACCAACACCAGCATCCCCAAGCCACCATTGCCAGGGATGAGGTCCTGCTACCACAAGCACCCTCGTTGGGGGAATAACTCAAATAAAACAGGGCTATCTGGAGGGCCAGCAGATGTCTGGCTTGGTGGCTCTGCTCTGGCCACCTGGCACTGGCACTTGTGGTGGAGAGAAGTAGGAAGAGGCTGAACTGCAATGGAAAAAAAATGCCCGAAGTTTTGCAGAGTTCTGCTGATGAAGGCAACAGTCCTTGCTTTCCTACCTTGTGCCAAGGATCTTGCTGAACCAATGAGACTGAGGACCTCACATAGCAAGTTAGCAGAATTTGGCGCTGTGCAAGGAAGCCCCCCCTAATTTTGCCGGTATTCCTCAGCAACATCCCTGCTTGTTAAATATTCTCCGGGTGTAATGCAAGGGATAGGTTAATTAGCACGTACATTTTTATGTGGACCAGCTGTCTACTCTGTCCATTGTCAGAAATGCAAAGTCCTCTGGGAATCTCTATGAGAAAACACACTTTGTCTTCTAGGAACAGAGTGGTTTTCTTTTAATATCCATTTCAACTGTAAGTCATTTAGCTTATAAATCTTGACAACAGGTTCTGGCCACTGATGTATTGTTTTCTTATGCTAAGCCTTTTTTTCCTCTCCTTCCTCCTCGGATACCTTATACTCTGTGTTTAAATGTGAGACACAGCTGTCTCTGCCAGCAGGAATTCACATTATAAAAATCACCAAGATTTACGCAACAGGTGTTCTACCAGCCCACTGCGCTAACATTTTCTCCATGCAATGAAACAATATACTGGGCTGGGATAAAAAATAAATCAAATTAACAGAAGAAGAAAACATTTGCTGGCTGGAGATTAGACTTGGCGTAACTTCAGCTTAAGAGCTGAGTCTTTATTTTTCTCTTACAGGAAACCTAAATAGCTTCCATAGAAGTGCGTGGGTGAAATTAGTCAGGCAGACTACATATAAAGGAGGGACAATCCTGGGACAAGGCTTAGCAGAAGAAGGACAATTGGGAAGAATCTTCTTTTAAAATACATGCATATCAGTTGTCCTGATGCCACTTCATTGAATAGTCCAGGGACACTTACAAAGCAACAGAAACAAGGCCACAGACTAATGCATTTCAACCTCTTGCAACTTTCAGTCCTGTAAGATTTTTCCAATTCATGATGTGCAGAGCCCCTGGAAGAGATTTTTAAACCTATTGGGTTTTGTTTTTTCTTGTAGTCCCTTTTTGAAGACCCTTCAGTTACGAACATACCACAAGTTTAAAACCATTGCTCCAGCCAAACAAGCCTCATCACTGATAAGAGCTCCTTGTATCCCCCAAAAGCTGAAAGCAGCTACTAATGGTTTTAAAATATATGCTGTGTGTATACAGTATATGCATATATACAGATTCTATATATAATGTAGAAAGTTATTATATTTAGATACGTGATACATAATATTATAGCAAAAATGCCCCTGCTGCCAGACAGTTGCAGAGAGAGGAACACTTTAAGTGTTTTATTCAGTGCAGTAAAGAAGCATTCAAAATTGCATACAGTATGTATATGAGACACACTGACACTTGGTACTCAAGCTTTCGACTGGATCAGATTAACTGTCCCTCAGGAGGCAGGGTTACGAGCTCAGGAAATGCTTGAGCACTTATCTGCGTGCTTTGTTCTGACAGTGTGTTGGGAGGCAGAAAGTGAGGACAGTGAGAAAAACACCCATTTCATGGGGGAAATGCACGGTACAGAAAATGGCACCCAAATTCTGGGAGTGGGATCCTGCTCTTCACCCTTAAAACAAAGCCAGATTTGAAGGCTCAAAACCCTTTACAAAGAGGATTTCCACCCCGGGCACATCTCCCCATCTCCTGCCTCCCCCCCATGGCCAACGCCAAGAGCTTGAATTGGCTTAGTTCACCCTCAGGAGTAGGACCATGCTTCCCCAAGAGCTGTGCTCTTTTAAAGACAGGTGGAGCATTTCATCCTGCCTTCTCCAAAGAGATTTATGATGAGAGTTTTCAAGCAAAGTAAGAAGACAAGCCAAAAAGGAAAACTGAAAAAAAAATCCTCGTTGGCTTACACACAAGACAGTTGATCGAGAGAGTGATCATACAGGAAAGACAAGCCAGTGCTGACTATGACCATACGTATGTGTGTCCTTAATGCTGTTAACATATTTAAAGCACAAAGTCTTGAACATTGGGTCCAAATCAGAGGATTCACTATCAAACAATGTAAAGAAAAACATGCCAAATTGCTATGACAATGGAAAAAAATGAAACCGTGGAATGATTTTTGAAGTACCATCACTTGATGTTACTGACTTGCAGGTACCCAGCAGAGAATTGGCGTGTGAAGAAGCCAGACACCGTCCAACCTGAAGAGCGTTATGCAAGTTCAAAATTATCTTATATCCCTTCCTCAATTACTGCTGATTGGCTCAGTAAGATAAACCCACTGCCTTTCAGTCGTCACAAAGGAAGCAAAACCTCCAAGAGTTACCGTGCACTTGAACAATAGTATCAAAAAGCTCCTGAGGGAAATAAGAAGAAGTGTCTCCAGCCAAATGTTGACTGTGAGGATTTAAAACTCTGCGGAAACATGTGTTTCACATTCAAGCTTTTCCTGTGAATTACAGTTAGCTGTTCTGAGGATACTGCAGATATATGAGAAAGTCTTAAAGTCCTAAATGGAGGGATTATATTTGTTAATACTGTGCCACAGAGCTCTAAGTCCCTGAGGACGAACAATACCTTTCGGTGTATGCGACAAGAGCCATTGCAATTCAGGGATGCCTCTTTGCTAATTGGGATGCAGCCATCAGCACTGAAAGCATCCAGCACAGGACGTTACATTATTAAGACAACCTTTGGCTTTCTGTAGCGACTGGCTGTGGCTATGGATTGCTTTCAGAGGAAACGATCTGGCCTTCAGATGTGTGAAATGCTGAGACTTCGTGCTGTCGGTTATTTTAAAAATCAGGAAGTGTCAGTCACGGTCAGCGGGGTGGCAGCGAGACCCGCTCTGCTGGGGGAGCTGCTCCTGCGTCGCCCGCCGTGCTCGCAGGAGGACACAGGTGGGTAGTTTGTTTTGCGTTTTCCGTTCTTAAACAAAGCCTCCTCTCCCTGCTACGCGGTCAGCCTCTACGGTTGCAGCCACAGGCCGGATCTCACCACCGGCTGTGCGCCAGCCAGCCGGAGCCTGCCAGCAGCCAAGCTCCCCCCGTGGCCATGCTGCACCGGTGAGCACCGTCCCTGCGTGGGGAGATGCCCCAGAAGATGCTCCTGCCTTGAGCCCAGCAAAGCCCTGCTGCAGGTTGAAGGCCGTAAGCCACAAGCACGATGAATTCCTGGGCAGCCCCCGGCATTGCTGGCTGCCAAGGCAGGTGGGATCCCCAGGCAGGCTCAGCCGGTGGCATCGTGTTGGTAGCAATGTAGACCTTCTGCTGCCAGGGTCCTCCTCCTGGTCGGCAGCCCTCAGGGTCACTGTAAATGGAGCTGCTTTGGCCAAAGGTAGATTATTCCTACAGGGAATGTATTCCTACAGAGCGCAAGGGCAGCCGGGGGCACATTTCGCTGGCGGCAGAGCACGGTTCAGCGTGTCGCTGCCTCTGCGGTGCAGAGAGGGCTGCCGGTTTGCCCCGTGCTCACTGCAGCAAGCGCGGCACGCTCGGAAGCAGCCTTGGCAGGAGGTCTGAGCCTCCCAGCCCTCCTGTGCCTCGGAGCAAGCCCCAGGAGCAAGCCCTCCCCTTGCCTGCCTTTTCTGTCTGCTGAAAGTGAAAGCACCATATGTTATCCCCTTGTAGCTCATCTCCCTTTTAATTAGATTTCCTGTCTTAACGCTGACAATTAACTGCTGTAGGGCCACAGCCTCATGGCAGTGGTGCGAAAGGTCAAGCAGAAAGCCCCGTGTGGCTCTGGGACAATGCTCAGATGGATGCCCTGTCAGGGGAACAGCTGGGAATATTATTTGGAAACAGCTCACCCAGGAACCACCATCAGCCGACACGCTCCCCTTCTACTTTTAGCCCCTCAAACCTCGGCCCTCTGTCTCGACAAGCGGGGAGATATATGACTCCAGGTTCTGCGGGAGCGCTCCCACGCCAGGGAGAGGACGGGACGGGCACGCTTCCCTCGCAGATGTCTGACAGCCAAGAGAGACCAGGCATCCGCAGCACGAGCAGCACCGGAGCCAGTCAGGCTCTGCTCTGCCAAATGTGGCCGGACCGTGCCGAGTGGCCAAGAAATCCCAGCCCTGGCTCTCTCCACCTGTCCTGCCGCCTGCCACACGTATGCCGGGACGAAGGGGTGCGACGGAAACCTCGGAGGGGTCTGGTGAAGAAAAAGCCTGACTCATCACCGCAGGTCCTAATAACGCTAATGGCAGCAATAGAGAGCGTGGAGGGAAGAAGGGCAGGGAAAATAAATAGCTGTACTCTGGAGGAAGTTTTGAACATTTTAGAGCTTGCAGCTGGGCAGCTTTTCTGGAAAACATTTTAATACAGGGAATTAAATGTTTTCCCTAAAAGCCTGCACTAAAACTGGATCTCTTGAGTGAGAGGATGCATCCTTCGGGTGGTAATTTGCTGATGCTATTTCTAAAGTCTTGAGGTGGGTCACGTACAACCTTTCTCAGCATCTCAGTCCTTTTAGTTTTTATGCTCTGCACTGTGGGGATGGGCTTTACTCCATGTGTGTGCAGCCTGTAACATAGCGGTACCATATTGGCTCCTTGATACATAGATGTAGTCAATACATAGAGAAAACCCTGTGGCAGCATCACTTTTGCACTCAGGTCAAAATTTAATTCCAAAGGGTAATCAGTCCAGCCTCAACTACTCTGCTTTGTCAGGTTACTCCCCCAAGGAAAATCTTTCCCCTTCCATAACAAACAGGCATTTCAAACACAAGCCCATCTTCCTAACAGTGTCCTGGTTTGAGGTAAAACAGAACCAATTTTGTTCAGTAATCTTACTTTTAGCTAGGCCTCTTCTAACTGCTGAAATTAACAGCCTGTTGTGCAGAAACTGTTTGCTCTCAGAGTGATCAGACCCACGTTTATAGCTGATGCCAAGGAATGGGATGCAGAGAGGCTCTTGCTTACACTTACTGCTATAACACCCAAGGGCAGCCAACTTTGTTATTTGCCCCGTTGGAGGGTCGGAAGTGGAAAAGCGTAGAGGGGTCACAGCTGCGGGGAGGAGCGGACAGGACAGGTGACCCCAAACTGACCAACAGGGTATTCCATCCCATCTGCCTCATGCTCCTTATAAAAGCTGAGGGATCAAAGGGTCAGCTCTCTTTCTTCAATGGCTGGCATCTGAGGAGGACTCTGTCTGTCCACCTGCCTTTGATCCCAATCCTGAATCCAGATCTGGAATCCAGTTCCCGTCCGTCACTGAGTCCAGTCTGGGACTTCCTCAGTGCTTGCTGGTGATGTGATCGTCATCCTGGGAGCTTGATACAGTTTTGTATATATTTCATTATTTTATTTTTATTATTTTATTATTAATATTTTCATTGAAGTAGTTTAGTTCCTTCTAAACTCATAAGTCTCTCTCTCTCTCCTGCCCCTCTTGGAAGGAAGGTAGGGGAGAGCATCTGTTGTTCCGCCTGAGTGGCCAATCCAGCCCAAACCACGACGCAGAGGAAGGCGTGCTAGGCTTCCCTCCATCCTTTCGCTAAGCGATACTTGATTTGCCATCCAGGCAGTCATACGTGTGAATCCTTACAATACTTCCAGGAGAAGCATGGGTTCTCACACACATGGTATACGATACCTACAGAACCTACAGTTCTAAGTAAACAAAGATTTTTGTGACCAAGGATGTGACATGACAATGGTAAGTTGGCTGCAGGGTCCAAGGGTCACTTAGGACCTTAAGGTCTTTTGCTTGGAGATTGTCGCCACTCCGGGCTGCTCTTCCATGACTCACTCCGCAAACCAACCTCATTGCCACAGCCAGGAGGAAATGATTCATAAGTACTGACCTTTCCCCTTGCCACCCCTGCAAAATGAGGTCTGTGTATAAGCACTCGCAGAGCTGGAGCCATGGGAATTACAACTAGATAAACCATCCACTGACAACAACATCACGCAACTGCTTCCCTGCCTGTGCTAACGGCGGCAATGTTTGCTGTGAGCCGGGCACACTCACAGAAGAACAGATTTGGGGCAAAACAGAATAACTAGGCAAGGAGAAGATGAATCAGAACAGGGGAGGCTGAGAGGGGAGGGTCAGAGCTGGATGTATCTCCTTTTTGAAGATACTATGAAGTCTATGCCTCTCAGAAAAATAGACACACTTAAAGTTAATAAAACCGATACCCTTCATGCCACATTCAGTCTCTGGGATTCACAGTGGCAGATCAGCAGTCATTAAAGAATAATATTGCTTTGTTAGTTCTTGCAACATCCTCAGGACATAGGACGCCAAGTCCTGTGTGACCAGCCTGCCATCGACGTGCCATACAGACACAAGGTGATGAGGGCTTGTGACCCAAAGTGGTCTCAGCCTGTGCTCCAGTCTCCAAGGGTGGGTGCAGCAGATGGAAGGCAAATGCAAGGGGGAAAGACAGGTTCTTCTTTGTCTCCCTTGTGAATCACCTTCATGAGCTAGGAGGTCCTTACTGCTTCCAGGCAGACCTCTCATCAAAACTTCCCAACTTAAACATCCGAGATTGATTTCAGTCCAAATACAAAGACGACCAAAATGAACAAGTGTTTCCATTTCTTTATCATGCCCTGTTGGGCCTGACCTCTGCTCAGAAGAACGGTATTCGCAGGGCTTGCAGCATGCCTCATACCGATAAAACTAGAAACACCTAATTAAACTGGCAGGAATATCACCAGGACCTGGCAAATGAGACTCGCTCCTTAGTTTTAAGCCCGTGCTTCTATGAGGAGCTGCCATAGAGGAAGACACTAATGGCAAACCACTCACTCTCCTTTAGTGAGTGTTGCCTCTAATGACTAGGTGTCCAGGTATAAGTCGCTCTTCACATACCAGATAGAGTGGACCCTCCACCTTTGGACACGGCGATTGCAGATGGAGGGTATTACAGCCAAGATGCACATGTAGGGAAAGCATCAGTCTTCAGAGGCGGGAATTTTCTTCAAGCTGAAACTTCAGGCCCAGCCCCAGCTCTGGCACGTAGCTGTGGCTGGCCTGTGGTGGGGTGGGCAGCCAGCCCCCAGCATGGGAGGCTACCATGGGCACCGCTGTGCCGGGGGTCAGGGTGGCAGCCCCCCATGCAGCATTGCCCTGGCACACCCCCATGCAGCCACCCCCCCGAGAGACCAGCCCCCCAGCTGTCGGCGTGGGGACGGGGACACACGGTGAGGACAGGGGGCGTAGGACCACGGGGAAACCTCACCCCACGCGGAGGCGGATTAAGGGCCCGCTCCTGCTCCCAGCATCCCATGATGAATTTGGACACTCACTTGTTTCCCCCAGCACTGGCAATGTCTTTGCAAAGGTGGAGACAGCTGGGAAACCACCCTAAGCGTGGGGTGCACGGGGTGCTGGTTGCCCAGGTGCAGGCAGCTGCCTGGCAGAGCATCCCCGAGGCTGCCATGTCGGGGTACGCTGCTGCCGCCTCCTCCATGGCCCCGCTCCCCGGGAAGCGGCCGTTCCACGCAGCTCTCCTCGCCGGCCGCGTGGGACAGCGTGTCAGGGCTTGCGGGCAGCCTCAGGGACAGACAGCACAAACATGACCCTGGGAGCAGGGGCTGGCTCAGAGGCAGGGGGAGCAACAGAGGAGAAGACAGCTCGGTAATTATTTATACTGCGCAGAGAAAAGACTTATTAGGCAGCTGTTGGCAAGTAAACGGAGCCACCGAGATGAGCCAGGCGTCATGGTTTAAGAGCAACTCTGGGGAACCGGCAGCCAAGAGCCGCGTTTCAGCCACTTGGTGCCACATGGCACCCAGCTCTGCCGGCATGACAGAGGTTTACCTTCCCCTCCGCCACCCTCCAGAAGTACGTTCCCAACCGCAGCATCCCGCTGGCAGAGCGGCCCCGTCGATGCCTGCCGGGTGAGGGAGGCCAGCGGGGCCGGAGTTGGGGTACCGGCAGCCTGGGAAGCCCAGGCGGGGACAAATGGTCCCCTTTGGGCAGCCCTGGGCTCCGCTCCTACATGCGTGCGGGTGCGTGGCCGCTTTGCAACACGAAAGCAAACAGGCTGGAGCAGAGACGCAGCTACACCGCAGTCAGGAGGCTGGGGAGCCCGATTCCCAGCCTCACGGCAAATCAAAGCAGGTGTTGGCACATCAGGATTTACACAGGTTTTACCTGAGCGGGAGCAGCCTGGGTCTGTTGTCGCAGACTGCCCGTTCCCGTGGGTGCGTGCCCTCTCCTAGGATGCTGTCTGATGCTGCCACACTTGCTTTTCTCACATTTTTATTATTAGTAGCATGAGAAACAACTCATAAAGCTCTTTTAACAGCATTTTCTACAACATTGTTGAGAAAACCAATAGCTATTCCTCCTGCAGAGGAACATAAGTAATCAGAAAGATGGCAGAATTTAATCATTAATGAGCAACACCTATTTTGTTATCACTGTCCAATTTTGAATTCCCATAGCCAATCAGGGAAGTGGAACTGTGTTGAAATGGCTGCTACAGACTCGGTCCCACGCCAGATGTCCCTTCAAGTGTACACAAGTGGGGACTATGTGTCAAACAAGCTCTTTCTTCAACATCTGAACAAGCACCAGAGCTTCTCCTGGGACCTAAAAGACTCGCTTGTCAGAAATCACCCTATCAGAAGGTGAATACCTGATGCTTTTCCTTTTTGGTGCCTGCCTCTCCTTCTCCCAATAACCAAGCAGCTAAAACAAATTATGACAAATGCAACTGAATTCTTTTTAAATATCTTTTTCATATTGGCAATTGAATAGGATCCCAAACTTCCTGTTTTGACCTCAGACTTTCTAAAGGGACACGTCCTTCACTGAAGTCAATGAAATTTCATCATAGATTTCAGCGGTGCCGTAATTTCACCTCTAGAGCTTTATTCTTTATTTTCCTGAATGCCCCGTGCACTTTAGCTGCTCCTAAGTTTTGGGGAAGGTTTAAATCAGTGCTGTTACCACAGGGAAGGCAGCTGCACCAGAAGCCCCAGGAGCGTGTTTGCTCCAGGTGGAAGGGGTCTCTGGGAGGTTGTGGTGCATTCAGCTGAGGAAAGCCAGGTCTGGTCTTTGCTAAAGCTTCTACCAGCATGTTTTGAAGTCTATTAGAAATATTCCCTCAGCTATAGGCACAGTATCCGATTACAAGTCCAGGGAGGGGCAGGGAGAGGCCCTGGTGTCCTGTAGCCTGAAGACCTTTACTTGGAGCCACTGCTTTTGAGGTCACCGTGCTTCTTAAGCCATTTCACCAATGCATCGCTCCCACTGAAGGACTGAGGCTCTCCATATGCCATTGGGTAACGCTCAGGCTGAACAGCAAATGTTAAGGTATGGCGCGCCTGTCCCTCTGGGGCAGCCTGCACGATTAGGAGATCATGTTGCCAAGGAGGCCAGGCAGTTAATCAGAGGAAGGGGTGTGAATTACGCAGCCTCCTCCACTGTTCGCCTTCCACTGACATGCATAACGACCACCAGCAGCGAATACATCCTCTGCAGAAAAGCTTTGCAGGGTGCCAGAGGGCCAGAGAAAGAATCTGAGCTATTTCTCAATGTCTCCATCAGGGACTTGCCTCCTTCACGGGCACCTGGGCTCTAGTCCCTGCCAGGGAGCCCTCAACACCCCACCACTCCCAGGACCCACCCTGGAGGTGCCACACATTCACACTTTGTCACACATCCATGCAGCTCTACAGGCTTTACTTTCATAAGCAAAGCAGACCCCAGAGCTTTGCAATCCTCAAATACGGAAAGTTCTAGTAACAAATGCTCCCCATGTCCTGAGCTGCAAGATGTAGGAATATGGCAGCTTCTCAAGGGTGGGCAGTTATTGAACATCTCTGGCTGCTCAATAGACTAATTTTTCCTCATTCCTGGCACTTCACTTGTGCAAGTGTCTGTGAACGTGAAAGATTTGAACACCCTGAGTAGGTGGTGTGCAAATCTGGGGGCTGGAGATCTCTTTGAAGCTGCTGACAAACTTAAGAGCAAGGTTTCTTGGAGGAGGGAGGAGACATATACAAAAATTGAGCTTGCCTCCGCAAAAAGCCATTAAAGGATGTGAAGGGAGAACAGGGTTTGTAGAAGCTGAGGATTTTTGAGCTGGGAGCGGGCAGAGTTAAAATAGCTGACTGCAGTTCTGAGCTCTTTAGCCCACTGACATCGCAGCATCTATAGCAACACTGTTAAATAGACCAAGAGCAGTAAATTGCAGATACAGCTTTCTAGTGTCATCTAGTCAACATCTGGGAGCTGAGAACAGCTGTATCCTGCTGCCTTTGTGCACAGGCACAGGGGGGTGACTCATGAGGGCCCCTAAATCTAAGCTAACTCTGCCAGCTCCAGAGAAAGCCATGCTATTATGAGTTAGGCACCTGCATAGGAATCACGAGGTCCTGCCCCCTCCGACACGTGTTTCTCCATGACGGGGAATTCTTTAGGTTTTAAAGGTATCTTTCTTTTCCAAACGGTACATACACACCTTGCCACCCTGAGCCTGCCTCTCCCAGGCTGCGGGTCAGGGAGCTACCAGATTTTACAGCAGCTGTTTAAAGTCAAGGTTAAAGAAAGGCCACAAGGCACAGGATTGGAAGACCCGTTAAGAGTGTCACATAAATAAACTGTGCTTTTAGACCCATCCTTGCTTTCAGCGCACCTTAACTCTTGCCTGCAGCAGAAAGACAGCAATGACCGCGGCAAAGGCGAACCAGATTTTACCTTAATCAATCACAGGTGGGAAGCAACGTTAGCAGCTGTGAGAGGGGAAGCACAATCCCACCTCCTTAATGTCTGCAAATGCTTTTCAATGCTTTTCAGGTGTGGTAATAAAAAAAAGAAAAAAAAAAAAAAGACACCCTCGAAGGACATGGGTGCAGGATTGCCATTGTAGGGCTTTGCCTACTAAGTACCCCAGGGCCATTTCGGGGGAGGCTGTGACAGCTGAATTAAGAGCAAGCCCCAGCTACGCCAGAGTTTCATTTTACGAGGGCAAACCTAATAGATGGTGGCTGCGTACAGACCGAGCAGAGGACATACCTGTGGCTGCTCAAGGGCTAGCGTATCTTCACAAGGCACTAGCCTCATCAGTGAGGCACACAAAATGGATGGCGGAACAGCTGCTGGCATCGTGGTTTGCAAACCTCTCCCGCTAAATGCTGCGTGCTAAACTCAGAGATGAGGAAGGGAAAAGAGGGCTGGAGAAAGACTAAGCATATCCAGAGCTCAGCAAAACTAATTTACTTCTCCCGAATTCAGCTTGATTTAAGGTTTCGACTTCATTTTGAGTGAATGCATTGGAAAAAAACCCCAACCTTAAGTGAATGCTCTGTAAATTAACCATTAAATCCACTCAGATTCAGTTAAATTAAAACATCAGAAAATCAAAGCCAGCAAAATGATCTTTGTAGCCATGCTAGCTTTGCAGATATATATAATATTTCCTTTTATGCAAGCTTTGCATTGTATTAGAGCCCTGCCATGGCCCAGAACAACAATTAAGTACTACATTAAGGCTATCTGCATAAGCACTTACACTTGCTCACTAAGCTTCAGCAGCAAAATAAATTGCTGCAGATTTTTCAACTAACAGGAAAATGACCAGATTGTTTAGAATCACCTTTGGGAAAAGAAAATACCTTTTGGTAGATGGCTCTGTGGCTGAAACATGCAGAATTAGGGTAAACCTGGGACGAAAAAAAGACCCCAACCCTGCAAAAGAAGGTGCCAAGCATGGGTGCTACGCTCTCGCACGTCTGGGACAAGTAGCACTCTGCTCACAGGGCAAGGGGACCTCTGCTCTCAAGATCTTTATCTCACATGTTCAGCTCAGAGAACCTTCCCCCCAGCCCCGGCTCAAGACAAGGCAGCAGAGCTGTTTCTGAGGTTATTAACAGCAGAACACAGGGTTGAAGGTGTTTTGGAGATCCCTGCTCAGCTTTCTGAAGAAGCCCTCGTCCAGCTGCTCGTCCTCGGTGTCAGCACTCGCACAACTGCGGCGAGGAACGGCGGTGCCGGTAAAGCCACCAGCGAGGCAGTGGCACGGCACATCCCCAGAGGGCTGGTGAGCACCTTCAAGACCATTTACAACAAAGCCCGTTCCTCTTCCGCATGCACAGAGGCCTTTGGAGTGGGAGTCACCCAGGAAGGCTTCTCGGATCAGACGTAACCAGCACCGGCAGGAGGGAGGCGAGCCCCGAGCCGCCCCGGCTGCCAGCCCTGAGTCACCCCAGGAGCCCCTCCTTGGTCTCCCTCCCAGATGACTAAGGATGATGGAGGGGGATGGCAGGGAGCTGAGCACCCCACGGCTGCGGTTTCACAACACGAGACGTCTGTGGGCCATGACTGTGAGCTGCTTAAGCCCTCAGGAAAACACGGAGGAACAATTTCCACATTGTTTGGGAGTGATCGTAGCAGCTTCCCTGGGGTGGCAGCTAGGCGCTCCTTCACAGCTGCTGCTCTCAACTGTCTCTGGGCTAATTCTTAAACAGCGGAGCGGGCCCGCGGATTAGCTGCAGAAATGATCTCAGTTTCATCCCAGACACATCCATCCAGTGAGCCATCATCCTCCCTTTTACGCAAGCTACTGTCTGTTCTCCAAGAATGAGAAGGGGGGGGGGGAGGGGAATGGCTTATCGTTGATAATTATCACCATTTTATAATGCCTTACTGCCCTCTCAGCCATCAGATACCCCTCTATCTTCACACCCAACCACTCAGCTTGTGCCTGCAGAGTCGTAGCCGTCATTTTGGGCTCTGCAGCTTCGTAGGTCTGACTCCACCTCTCCTGGGAAAGAGATCGGCCCACCACCCCTCTCCATCTCCCTCGGCTCTGGAGGGACAGTCTATTTCAGAGACACCCTCCCTGAAACAGCAACCTTTTCCCAGGCCGGCGGGGTGCCCCGGTGAGGAATGCTGACAATCTGCCGTCCAGGAGCGGAGCTGTCAGCGTTACTTCCCTACTGCTGAGCCCTCAGTCATCACTCGCATGAAGGATAAGTGCGCAGCCCGCTGCCTTGTGACAAGAGCTGTGACTTTGTTTAGGAGCCAAGCACTAGGGACGAGTACCAGGGAAAGGCGGCTTAGTGGAACAGGAAATATTAACAATCTGTGATAAAAATGAAAAAAAGCAGCCAGTACACGTCTAACTCGGTTGGAGGCACCACTCCACGACTCGCTAAGAGTAGTGACAGCCCCCTAAAAAAGCCAATAAAGAAATAGCTTTTCCACTTCAAGGCTGACTTTTAAAAGAATGGAGTAATTTCTCTTATGTTTGTCTGTGTAGAAGAAAAGCCCCTAGCAAGGTCATCTGCATATTGCAGTAACTGCTGGCACCGAAAAGTGCATGGAGGAGTTTTCAGCTCCGCAGATGGTTTAAGGGGCTGTTGCGACAGCCCGCAAAGATAGACTGACCCAGCTCCCTCACCCTCCAGCAGCGGGTTAAGATAAGCCAGTTGTCTATGAGCTACTACAGCCTTGTGCATCAATCAATTTTTTCTGGTGGGAGAAAACATTTGATGGGGATAAGTGTTTCCGGCTAAGAGTATTTCTCCCAGAACTCCTAATTTCTGACTGAAATGGTCAAGTGATAGTGGAATGGTAGGGAGAAGAAGGTTATTCTCCTCTTTTTTGTTTTTCACGTGTTTTAGTTAAGGCAGTCAGCAGCCTGGGAAAGCTGCATTAACGCCGGATTCATATCTATACAGTCCTTTCAAGTTATTACAGGGCTGATAACCTCTCTTTGTCCTTGTAATCCACAGTACATAGAGGAGCTTAATTGCTCCGGAAATGGGTAACAACTCGAAGATCCCTTCGCTCCTAGTACGCTGCTGTTTGCACAATGCCTAGTGCTGGGAATGACCAAAAGCTGATTTAATAATCTGAAGACATCCAAAGACTCTGCTAAGTCCCATGTGAAATATAAAGGTTTTGTCTCGCTCTTACCTCCACTGGACAAGTAGCTGCGTCACACAATTATTATTTTTTTTTAAGGCTGGAACTTACCTGGCAGGGAAGTCACTCATCTGGGTCTCCATCCAGGGACCCGTGGCACTGGTGGGGGGCTTGGACACTGTGTTTGCAGTTGGCTCTAAGGAAGGTCCCTACCAAGCAGGGAAAATGAATTCACCTCTGCTGCGAGAGGCAGTGTTTCTCACGCAGGGACAGGGACCCTGCCTACGGATGGAACGCTGCTCTCCATCTCCCAAGGCACGACCTTGGGCAGGCGGCACAGGCTCTCCGGTCCCGAGTTTCCTCTTCTCCAAAACAGATATGATATACAAGTGGGCTGAGAGCCTTGCAGAGAGGTGCTATCGGTGGTACAGGGAATTATCATCCCCAGGCCCGGGTCCAAAGCACACAGCAATATGAAGGAGAGCCGTTCCCTCAAAGGACCCTGGCTCTGGCAGCCAAGCCAAGAACAGGCTGGATTTGTTCTCCGAGTTGCACGTTCACTGCTGTTACTACACGCCGTACTTTTAGCTTTGTAAACGGCAGTAGGTGCAAAAGAGCCCGAAGGCTGAGTGACAAAACCCAACAAAAATTACAGTTAACGAAACAATCCCCTCCTAAACAGTATATGACCCAATTCTTGAGCCTCCTGCGAGCTATAATCAAAACCATATGTACAGTGATAAATATCAGAAATATTTACAAAACACTGACAAGATCTTAAAAACAAAAGCAGTGATTTCCTCATCTCACTGGAAGCTTTACAAAACGTGGGGTAAATTGTCTTGTTTAAAATATTCTGCTGACCACGGAGCGCTGTATGCTTCATTGTAACGGTTAGTCATTCTATACGTATTTACTGGTTTGGTTAATCTACTATGGCTAGTTACAAACTATTGCGAGACAAAGATTATGAAGTAGGGTCAATAAAAATTTTGTTTATGTGAAATCCATTGTTGTCATAGCACAATTTTACACAAAAGGTAAATCAAACCCTCATCCAAACAAACATTTCCCCTGCACTGGCAGCTGGCATCGCTAGAGACATCTAGCAGAATGACTTGGAAAGGCTTTAAAATTGGCAAATTTAAGGTGTCTGTGATGAGTCTATACCGAAGCAAATGTCTCTGCTTTGATGTTTTTCTAAAAACCCAAACAAAACAAAAAAATCCCAAGCACTTAAACAGAGAAGTCTCACCTCTGGCTTTGCCTACAAAGTCTCCTAAGGAAAACTTGTGTGTGCTGCAATCAGACCAGGCTGTTGACGCAGAGCACGAGCTTCACGTGTGTGCCAGCTAGCAATACCACCTCATCTCCCAGCACCTCACCCAGGAGCTGATGCCCCTTTCCTTGTAAGCTCAGCGTGCCGCATTAGGCCAAGACCCCACAAGTAACTGAGCCCCATCGTGAGGTCCCAAGCAACTCTCAGGTCCTTCGGGTGTCAGGACACCTTGAGGGTGTTCAGCTCTTAGCAGAACCCACCGTCTTTTGCTCTGCCCATCTTCAGCACAGGAGGTACACGCTACTCACAGCATTTCTTCATAACAGCTGTGCGGCGTTTGCAAGGTCCTTACCTTACACATCAAAAATCCCCCAGTGGCAAGACAGAACAAACATTATCAAACACCCATAATACTGTTTATAACTTCATAAATTTGAAATAAGCTTTTTTTTTAAAAAAAAAATACTTGACACTCTTCACAACATTTGATTTAAAAAAAAAAAAAAATCTGGCTAGGTGAGGAAAGTCATTTAGGCACTTTCTAGGAAGGACTGAGATGCTCCTGCTTAGAAACAGGCAGTCAAAGAAGTAAAGGCTTTGGTTTAGTTCTGATTTGGGTTCAATTACAAAGAAAATTGTTCCATTTTAGTTGTGCTGTGAATTCAATGAAATTGCAAGAAACCGTTCTGGTCCAGATTTCGTTTCAGAGGTGAAAGAAGACATTTAGATTGGTGGTCTTTCATATTTTACTTTGCTTGGAAAACCTAGGCATTATTCCATCTTCTTATTCCTCTCCCCCTCATTTCATTGGAAAAGATGAAAGCCCAGAATATGAGTGTTACCCTAACCACACACCATCACAGCTGGCACAGACTATAGGCAAAGGTCTTGCTTCTGGGGTTTCATTCCTGGGTCTTCTAAACAAAAGAAGAGAAGCAGCCACCATTTAGCAAAAGGTCAAAATCTGTCTTAGTCTGGAAAAACTCCTGTTGATTTCAATGAATTTTGAATCAGGCCCAGATTTTTTCTCTGTACCTCACATCGATCTCCGAGTTTCAGCATTCTTCCTATCCTACTTTGGATCAGATAAACCTTTTGAGAAAACCCTATTAGGAGAATATTCCCCACTAGGAAAATAATGTCCCAGTTTCTAGGACAATTTCATATGTACCATGAATATGCAAGCAGCCTTATTTTCTATTCTCTTAGTCAAAACTTAAAGCAGAGAAACACGTTTTCAGTGCACCTTTATGAAGATATTGCCACTGATGCAGGAGCAGAAATGACAAATTGTTAAATTCTTGTTCTATTATGTTTATGCCCTTACAGAGATACTTACTTATCACTGTTAAAAGCTCATAAGGGACATCTCTAAAAGCTGCGAGCAACGGTGGGCCCTTGAACAGACAATAAATCCACAGATGCTTAATTGGCTTTTCAAAGCTGCCGAGCACCAGCACTTGTGAGAGGTCAGCTCTTTAAGCCATCATTTGTGTATCAAATATTAAGTTCAAATGCCCACATTTTGGATGTTTACTATTGAAAAGAGAACTTGTACTTGTTACAGCAATAGCCTTCTTACAGAAGAGGTTACTGACGTCCCTCCAGTGAAGGCAAATATCACCAATAAGTCTAGGTCAATGCACACTGTGCCACTAAAGTTAACACACTTTCAGAAGATGCTTAACAATGAGGACCTGCTGCAATACCAGCACACCTCAGGGGAATTCAAGGCATCCAAATGGCTGCAGTTCTGCGGTGACTCCAACGCAGCAGAAGTCTTGTCATTTTTCTTGTCATACCTCTTTTCTTTTCCCACAAAGCTAGAAGAGAACAGGTCAGAGGATACGCCAAACGGTGGGAGTGTTCTTTCTGGACTACTTTCAGGTTACTTGAAATTCAATCACAGTGCTTCAGATACATAAAAAAGAGCAACAAGGCCCAGTTAATGCTTCATTTTAGATTCCTAATGTCACACAGAGCGAAGCATTCACAGGTAAAGATTACGAGCCTGAAGCCTGTGTCCCAAAGATCTGTTGTACGTGGACTGCGATGCCAAGCGGAGTATTACTGAAATGAGTAGGACTTGGTGTGGGTGCTCACACGTCACACACAGCAAGAAACAAAACTGAGGACCCTGAGCCTCATAGTTGTGCTACGTATAAAGATTAATTGGAGCATCTAAGTGGGTCTTTCCTTTGGAAGGCATCTACACAGGTTCAAGGCGTTCCTCTTAGGCCCTTAGATTCAGTTTAAGACATTGGAAAAGCTTAGATCAGGCTTTAATCGTAACACATAGCCCACCAAACAACCAGTCCTCCAACATATTGAGCGCTCTTTTAATAGATACCTCTTTATTTGAAATGGAATGCATCTTGAAAAATATGAAAAATAAATCACATCTCTCAGAAATCATTTATGAGTCATATTTACACACAATTTTTTTTCTTTTGATGACACTGATATTTCTGCTCACAATAGGATATGCTAGAAAACATTTGGTACATCACTGCAGCTATAATTCAGAAGCTGGTATTTGCATATCACGAACCTTAAAAAAGAGGAATTACTTCTGGATGTCACAGAGACACCATCCACTTGATCTTCCTTTTCCCCCAATTTCTAAATTTTCTTGGTCACCACAGCTTGAATTTTCTTGCTGAATCTGTCCCTTAATCACTTTTTTTTTTATTAAGACATGTAATTTTGACCTCTTTATGAGCTGACTGTCCACACTTCTGCTATCTATACCAAGCATTTGCCCTTGTATGTTTTACTGGCAATTTTGTTTATTCTCTAATGAATTTACTTCAGCAACATGTTGTTAGCTTTTTTGTTTTGTTTTGTAAGGGGATGGACAACCTAATTTCTTTACTTGCAAAGCTCTAATAAGTTGGAGCACGATCTGCTGGACCTATTTTCATAGCTATTGTTTACAAGGCAGCGACAGACCGTATTTAACCAAGTAGCTCCAATGAAGACTATGCAGTAGTAGAGGGGCAAGCCAAAAAAAGCCCAGAACTACCTCATTTGTAACATCAAACAATTTCTTGGTCTAAAATTACTATCAGTCAAAAAAAAACCCCCAATGTGGAATTTAGAGCGTGAGAAAGTTGTCGGATTGTCCACGTCAGACAATTTAGCCTTATTTAAACTGACATGGCATGAGCTACACGGTCCCACTGTCCCCAGGGGACCTCAGCCAATTTGTTCCCATTCAGTTTCCAGGAGACAGACCAGAGGCACAAAAGGGAGGTTTGACCCTTACACCCATCCCACCAACTCAGGCTGCAGGCACAGGAACAGCTCAAAGTGGATTTTGTGATGTGACCATCTCACACTAAGAGTTTGGCTCACACCAACATTTTTAAAAAGGTAACACAGCAGGCAATGACAACCGGCAAAAGTTTGTTGGTGAACTGCATCAGTCCAAATGGTTTTGAAAGCATCCTTCAGACCAACTTAAAAAAGAAACGTAAGGTGAAAGTGGGACATTGACCTTGAACCGGTGAAAAAGAGCAGCAAATTCAAAATGAAAGCTCTTTTCTCAAACCTTAATGTCAATTATATCACTAAAATTGTCATCTTTCGTTTTCAAAGTACACATACTTTCAAAAGAGCAGTAAAATTTCAGCTTTAGACCAGATACATAGACTTTTGTGGCATTCAGGGGCTTGCATCCGCTGAGGACAGGAGTATCTGCCTCTCCTAGAGAAATACGTCTCTCCAATCACATAGAAATTAATTTTCATCAATTACATTTAGCCTTCAGCAGGCTAAAACCTATTTTAGTAGGTGAGATACCAGCGATACGTCTGTACATCTGAAAAGGTGGATTAGTTACTCAGCAAACTGTAATTAATGACTCTAAAGAGAGGAGCCAAATTACAAATTACAGTCTATTTTGTGAGTCTTTGACTAGCTCATTAGAGAATCCCCTTGCAGCTCTGACATCCAAGCATTAGCAGAACGATAATGGCAGATGTACAGAGATGTGGAAAACGGCTATTATGATTGCCAAGACAGCAAATCTAATCCTAGAAGATGCAGGGCACCTTCGATTTCAATTAGTCTCGAAGTAATAACTTTGTTAGGACAGCTGTAATCTACCACCCCAAGCTCATCACGCAACCTCGTCAAGGGCCAGATCAGAAATAAATGCTCGGGAGTCGCCACAGAGGACCGTCGAGGTCCGGGCTTTAATTCTGCACCATAACGTGTTTTGCACATCTAGATACGTGTCTCTGACACCTGGGGGCACGGAGCAAAAGAGGAGGACTAAAAGAGATCTCTCCTTACAGGACGGAGCTTAAGCTTAGGGTGCAGAAGTCAGAAAGGGACCGTCAGGAGCAGCAGCCGATTCCCAGATCTTCCTTTGAGTGTCACTGCAGTCTTTTGCTTTAAACACTTCGAGAAACAGCTTGAACCAAGAATGTGGGGATTTTACAGTCAAGCTACAACCTCAGTTACACATACAGAAGAGTCCTGGATGTGTGGCTTTAAAAGATTTTGTTTACACTCACGTAACTTGTAAAGGAGCCAAAACCCGTTTTCCTCACCGTGCTAGTTAAAATAAACAGCTCCGAGGCTGCAACTTTTTACCTTGAACCAGAGATAACGGGCCACATCGCTCCGTCGCCCGCTTACAACCTCCCCACTCAATTTAAACCGGAGAAGCCGGGCTGGAGCAGCACACAACCCGAAATCACCCATCGCCTGAAGGTCCCTGCCCCAGAATTCACACCGGCCTGCGCCCAGCTCCCTCCTCTTCAGCGGAGCGAGCAGCTCCAACCCGCTCTGGCCAGCATCCACAGCCGAACTCCCACCGGCTTCTACGAGGCAGAGGAAGACACACCAGCTGTGCAATTAGCCCTTTGTTTTCCAACTTCATGGCTTCGTCAATGTTTTTAGAGGCGAGATCGCACACCCCTTTCAACATCTGACGGTGCTTAACACCAAAATTAATCTAGTTTCTCTCAGCTAGGGAGCAACTTTCAGCTCAGGAAAACCGTGACCAAAATAATCCGGTTGCGCGCTAAGACGCAGATAAGATGGATTTTTAAACCAGGGGCTACTTTAGTGCAAGACATTTAAAATCCGCTTTAAAAATTCAGCGTGGGTGGAGAGCCCAGACGGCTTACACACCGACCGTGCAGAGGGAGCCCTGAACGCGGCCACTCGGAAACGTTCACAAGCGCTGCTCCGCTCCGGCCCTCCAGCCCGGGAGCAAGCACGTCCAACGGGTAACTGGAATCCAGCTGCGATTCCTGCATCCCAAAAGAAGTTGGTCAGATTCCGCTCGGCTCATACATTAAACAAATGGGTTTTAATTTCGGAGTAATAATCAACATTACTTTTTTGAATAACCAAGAGCGCCTAAGATTTTATCATCTTCCACCATGTGTGTATTTCAAAAGAAAGTAATTTAAAACCCAGATTGTAATTGATACGCTCACTAAAGAGAAGAGTTTTCATATGCAGTATGGGTTTCAGCCAAATTCCAAACCACACATCACATTTTCCGTGTTAGTGTAATACAGCGTATTTTGGGTAAAAATGAAAACCTCTTTTATCAAATTGCACACGGCCGAACTACACAGAACTTTTTAGTTCCTTTAGGGAGTTAATGTACACGTCGTTTTTTTCCTTTGCTTTTTAGATAGGGCCTACATTCAGAAGTGTCTTGCAAACAAGCCTCTAAAAAAAAAAACAACCAACAACCAAACAACCAAAAAACAAACAAACAACCCTAATAAATAAAATAAAATACATTAGAGTTACAGTACGTCATGTCTCCTAGAAGTCCCATCACACCAAAGGATCCTTTCCGAGGTTCATAAATAATAGATTTGAAATGCTTCTCGGCACCGAGGGCGGCAAAGCAGCAGGAGCAGCAGCAGCAGCTAGCCGGAGTTCAGGTTGTTGAGCCGCATCTCTCCGGTCTACCTGCATCTCTGGCGTTTGCCCAGTTTTTGATGAACCGAAGTACGTCCAGCAAGGAACCCCGCTCGGTCCCGCTTCCCCGAAGCGCTTCGTTAACTTCACCTGCAATAAGACAGCACAGCACAAAGGGCGCCCGGGTGAGTCGAAACCTGCCCACAACAGCAGCTTTGCCCCCGACGGCAGCCGCGCTGCGGGGCCGCCTCCAGCCCCGGGGGACCCGCGGGGCCGGCGCCGGCCGGGGGAGCGGGGCTCGGCCGCCCTAGAGACGGGAGCGGAGCCGGTCCCGGGGGCCGGAGCGGGGCTCGGGCGGCACGGGGACGGGAGCGGAGCCGGTCCCGGGGGCCGGAGCGGGGCTCGGCCGGCCCGGGGACGGGAGCGGAGCCGGTCCCGGGGGCCGGAGCGGGGCTCGGCCGGCCCGGGGACGGGAGCGGAGCCGGTCCCGGGGGCCGGAGCGGGGCTCGGCCGGCCCGGGGACGGGAGCGGAGCCGGTCCCGGGGGCCGGAGCGGGGCTCGGCCGGCCCGGGGACGGGAGCGGAGCCGGTCCCGGGGACCCTACCTGCCCTAGGCGGAGTTGGAGGCGCTGCGGAGGCGCGGGCCGTGGGGCTGCCCCAGGTGCTGCTGCTTCTGGCGGGTGGAGCGGACGGCGAGGATGGCCTGGCGGTTCTTGTACTGCACCATCTGCAGCGTGATTGCCGCGTTCCAGCCCTGCTCCTGCGCGCACCGAAAGTCGATCTCCTTCCCCTCGGCCATCACCACCGTGAAGTACACGTACTTGCCCTTCCGCTCCACGCAGTCCACCGTCTTCATGTTGGAGAAGTGAAGCTCCTTAATCTTGGCCGCCGGCTCGGCGGGCAGCGGCGGCTGCTGCTGCTGCGGCGGCGGCGCCGGCTGCTGCTTGGGGGGGATGAGGAGCAGCCCCTCCTCGGTGAGGATGCAGCGCTTCTTCTTCCAGAGCTGCAGGAGCCCGTCGCTCCTTTTCTCCAGCACGCCCTCCTTCACCGCCTTGCAGCCGCTCTCCAGCATCCTTCTCGCATGGGGCGGCGGGGCCAGGTGCCTCCGCCCGCAGGGGCTGGGGTCCGGGGGCAGCCGGCACCAGCCGATGACTCTCCGCCCGGCGCCGGCTCCGAGGCGGAGGGCCGGGAGCGCCCCGACCCGCAGGAAGCGGAGCGGCTGCCGCCCGTACCGCGGCGTGGCGGGCTGCGGCGAGCGCTTTGCCGGCTGCGGGCGGCTGTGTGGCGGCGGGTTTTTCCCTCCCCTCGGCTTTTGAAGGCGCCTTTCCCACCCCGGAGTGACACCCAGCGGAAAAGGCGGCTCCTCCCGCCGGCAGCGGGGGAAGCCCAGCGCCGCCGACGGGGCGGCCGCGCTGCGGAACGGAGGGGGCCGCCCCGGCCCGCCCCGCCGCCGCCCGCCGGGCTGGGGCTGAGCTCCCCGGCGGCAGCTCCCCGGTCCGGCCCCGCCGCCGTCCCCTCCCGCTCCGCTGAGCGGCGGGGCTGCACCGCCGGCCTCCCGCAGCCCGCCCCTCCTCCGAGGAGAGAGACGGGTCTCCCCGCGATGTTTAGCCACGGGGATTAACGCACCAAGGCAAATGCTCGACAGCGCTCGTTTGATTTCACCGGGGTATTCCAGCAGTGTTTGTTTAGAACAAATTTCCTTGACCTGCCCCCGCCCCCTGGGGAACAACAGCAAAGGGCTCCTTTCTGTGTGGTTTTGATTCAAGTCCAGTAAAACCGGTGCCAGTTTTCAGCAACACCCCGATATTTAAACAATCACCGCTGCGTTAAAGAAAGGAGACAGCCAGATGCACAAGCTCGTACAGCAGCTTCATCCCTACTCTTCAGCATAGCTCCCAACCGCCCTGGGGAGAAGCAGCTTCTAATGTACACCTGTAACACATCTGTACTCCGCAGCACTTTAAGTAATGCCTAAAGAAAGCAAGTATCCGTATCACTTCCCAAAGGAAACACTGGAACCTCAAAACTCAGAAATTTTACAAGTAGACTAGGAAAAAAAACACCAAAACCTCCCCGAACTGGCTGTTTGCTAGGACCACTATCCTTGTCATTCTTTGTTGCCGCACATTTGCTTATTGTTCACATTCTCCCGAGGTCAGCCTTTGAATTAATTTATCCGAGTAGAAAAGTAAAGTGACCTAAGGTTTAATATTAAACTATTTACTTTAAAGTCCTTTGATGTATTAGATGTAAATCAAAAGCCCACATAACCAAATTTGGCTGACAATGTCAATGTCAGCTGAATACTGAAAGTCTCGTATTATGTTTGAGAGCATTGGGGTTTTTTTAAACATGAATTTTTACATGGCCGTAAAAAAAACAAACCCAAACCACACACCTCCTCACAATGAACTTGGTAGCTAGGAAGCAGGCCGTGCTATAGCATAGGTCAGTGGGAGCACATTAGAAAAAAAAAAAATCAATATTAATGATAACTTTAATGGAGTTTATCTCTGATAACATTTTTAAAAGGATTTCCTCTTATAATCTTTTCCTCTTGAAGTTCAAAGTTAACATTGATAAACTGTCAAGAGGTAAACAATTAAGGTAAAGGCAATTACAATTATTGCTTTACCTTTCCTGAGGTAACTGAAAGGCACTCGAATAGGTAACAGTCAACTTGCTAGCCACAAACTGAACAAAAAAAGGGGATTGACATCTTAAACATCCATTTATCTGAAGAATAGTCCTTCTCCTTAGAGCTTAATATATACACTATAAGATACAGTTCATTCTCACAAACATGCCAATTTTAACAGAGGCACATGCTAGTTTCCGAGATATCTGAACACGATTTGTGATTGTCTTAATCTGGAGTTCCTTGCAATTTGAACCTAAATTCCCCAGCGCAAATATCTGCATTTCCAGCTGCTGGTGCACATACAAGGAGCCTCACACACGGCTTGAGCGAGATGGGAGAACTCCTGCCTTTTCACCTGACATCTTTTGCATCTACTTCTTCACTCCTGACTAAGTGCATCACACGAGCAGAGACTTAGTTTTGAAGTTGTCAAACTAAAACATAAACTGGCTGAAATATATTCATCTATACCAAACAACTTAATTAAAATACTGAGTTTATGTAAGGCATAGGACATTGAACTAAACCTACAGATGACTAATTTCTAATAATTCACCTGTTCAGTTTTGGTTGCTGCTCCATTGCTGTAAGTGAATAGCCATTTGTTTCCAAGTAAATGCAGCAACCAGTAGTATGGAAACTTGCCTTGGACTGAGGATTTCCACGTGTTATTCTGTAACAAGCATTGAAGAACTTCTTCCCCTTGGAAAGCTGCACTGTTACACACTTGTCCTTATCTATATATTTTAATGTGAGCTTTTTTGCTTGTTCTCAGTGCTAATAGTAATTTGTAAGTAATTAAAGGAGAAAAGTGAAATCCGTGTAGAAGGCCAAAGATTTTCATTAAATATACAGGAGAAAGGGACTAAATTCTAAATTCATTGTACTTCAGCCTTCCATAGCATAAAGTCCTCTGAAGTGCTGAATGTCAGATTTTTAACCCAGCTCTAAACACTGATGAACATACTCTGCTAATGTATAGACTTACAACAACAACTGTTTATTCCTGGTGAAATTCACCTAAACATGTGAAGTGAACATGCAAAACATCCATTTAAACTTGTACTCTGTAAGCCAACAAATATTAACAGCCATTTAACATACACTTCATTTGACCAAAAACACCAGACCAGTCAAAACCTAGTGGGACTAGGGTAAGATGAAACACTGACAGTTTCATGGTAAAAGAACAAGATATTCCAATTTATTTGTGCAGAATTTGGCAGTAAAGAATAACAAACTTTATTTGCCTAGATGGAAATCCAAACTGAACGCCCGGAAATGTTTCTTACATTAGTATTTTGAAAACCCACATTCACCACAGTTAAGCACACTACATATCCCACTAAGATTTTACTTCACTTTTTTTAAATATATATTTAAACCACTGCAATTATATTAAATGTTCCATGTCCGCTACCTTTATTGAAGTTTCACTAAATACTATGCAGGTTCTGCATCTGTTCCTCCCGAGAAATATCTGATGTGCAGATGCCTCCTACTGTCAGGCCTGAAATACTACAACCTGAAAAAACACCGAATCTGATCCTTTAAAGTTTCTGTATCTAAGATCCATTTCTTCCTTACCAATTTTTTCCTTTGCCATGTACAAAGTTAATACTGGTAAGAGAAATGTTTGGTTGTTAAATACGCTGGTCTCCTATATCATAAGCTCCATAACTTAAGTAGCTGAAGTTTTGTATGCGTAACCTTGAAGAGTAATTATAGTAAGAGTAATTAAAGTGTTCTTTTTAAACCCTGAGGCAAGTTAAACATTGTTTTGGGAAGCCACCGTGAAAGATTAAAAAGCCCACAATTTTACTAGCGTTCTCCTGGGTAATGAATCTACAGACAGCAGCTTGACACCAACTATTAGTTTCAAAGAGATGCTAAACCTATCTTGAGTGACAACCCTTACACGTCATCATCTCTTCCATTATGAGAAGCGGCTAAAACAGAAAAAGGGTTAAGAAGGAAACCTGAAGGAAGTATGAGCTGGTCATTGCTACAAAGAAGGAAAATGAGGCAAAAAATAGTCAAGGGTTGAGAAATACATGACAAACAGATGTGCTGCAATATGCTATTAAATCAATTAGACAATAAGTGGTTACTTTATTTTCTTGACCTGCACCATCTTCCAGTGATTTCACTGGAACTTGCTGCTGACTGAACGCTGACATACTGAACCTGTGACCTGGGGGGCAGGCTTCTCCTTTTACAAATTCCATCTCACCAATACGTGTGTGTACTCCACAGTTAAACAGGCATAGATAGGTGGAAGATTACCATAACTATCAACCACATTTCCCCAGGCCTTAGCATTCCCTATAACCCACGACAGTACCAAATGAAGGAACTGTGTGCAATGCACAAACTATTGGCATTACAGCTGCTCCAGTCTGGCTTTTCCGAAGTCCCTTGCACTTCAGAGATAGCTGTCTTCTAAAATACTAAAAAGCACTTAAGCGCACATTGTAGAACAAAGCCAGCCTGTAAGACGGCTTACATGACCTGATGTTTCTGGGATTTAATCACCTAGTGCTGAGTAAAACATGCTGTGAGTTCAGAACATAGACTGCTTCTTATCAACTGCAGGGTAAACATAAGTTTGGGCAGATACTCGCAACACTCGAGCATATAGAAGCACAGCTCACAACAGTTCAGGAGCTAAGCCCCCTCTGCAGCTGCAGAGACAACTTTTCTTGTCAACTCAGCACACTGTAGTTAGATACCTGTGAAAATAACAGGAGCCCTTCTACCACATGCCCACACTCCATGGAAAACACGTCTGATGAAGAGCGGCTGAAGGAATTGGGATTGTTTAGTCTGGAGAAGAGAAGGTTGAGGGGAGACCTTACTGCTCTCTACAACTACCTGAAAGGAGGTTGTAGTGAGATGGGAGCTGGACTCTCCTCTCAAGTAACTAGCAATAGGACAAGAGAAAATGGGTTCAAGTTGCGCCAGGGAAGGTTTAGGCTGGACATTAGGAAGATTTTTTTCACTGAAAGAGTTATCAAATATTGGGACAGGCTGCCCAGGGAGGTGGTTGAGTCACCATCCCTAGATGTGTTTAAAAGTCATGTAGATGTGGCGCTTAGAGACATGGTTTAGTGGCAGTCCTGGTAGAGTAGGGTCAATGGTTGGACTAGATGATCTTAAAGGTCTTTTCCAACCTAAATGATTCTATGATTCTATGATCCTTGTGCATCCACTTCTGGTATACCCCAAGCAGACCCAAACACGGAATAGCTTATCTTTTGCTTGGTGTGCTCTAGTCTTCCACGTGTGGCCTGTGTCTCAGCTTTTTGTAGGGAAATTGGAACAAGTAATCGACAAGTTTAAGTAGCAGCTTGAAGGCAAAGACGAACACATTCGATTCCTTCAGTTTTCTATATTCTGCTGGTTGTTTGGGTTTTTTTGGTGGGGTTTTGGGTTTGGTTTTGTTTTCTCCCCCCATTTAACAAGTAAAAACATGTCAAAATTACAATATCTGCTCTACAGCTTAGGAAACATCAGTTCCAAAAATCCAACTAACAATCTAAGCTTATGAAGCTAGTTAGCTGTAGGAGACATTGGTAAGATGTGTTGCTATACCTAGATGATTAAATAACCAAAGGTAACATTTCTAACTGCACCTGACATTCGCCCTTCTCCAGAAAGTAAAACTTAAGAATGCTAAGCTTAAATCTGGTCTACTACTTAATTTTAGGATGCTGTACTAATTTTTTTAATTTTTTTTTTTTTACCATTAACAAAGTTACACCAGATAGGAAAACTCTTTAGTGCTAATGCAGTCTAGTCTACATTTGCTGAAAGCACAGAACTACCAAGAAGCATCCCTCCCCATCAAGCATAAGCTCTGAGCACCCTTCTCTCTCATCCAAAGTCTCAGTTAATTCTTCTACCTCTTTCCTCACCAACCCCTCAAGATAATTCTCCCTTCAATACAGCAACCAAAACTGCACAGAAGATATCATTTACACAGATCTTAAGTTTTGGTGCAGTACTGCAACAACTGACCAAGAAATCCTATTTCAGTGACGTTTTCCTAGCCTGAACTTGTTAACAAAGTAACTTATCTTCCTCAAATACTTTCCTCAAATACTAAATGAACAGTTTTCTCTACAGCTGGTATAAACCCACAAGAAGTGAAAAGAATGAGTCGCAATACTCCAAACAATGTTGAAAGTTTAATGTTCCTGCTACATACTGCCTTTCAGAATTGCTAAACAAGAGTGTTGTTGATCACAAAACTATGTTAAGCACCAAACCAGTCTTTATTTAACCGATGCCATAACAACTGGCACCTCAATTTTTATGATTATATCCTTTTGCTGCAGTCTGGAGAGCACAAGAACTGCTGATTTAGAACTAGTAAGTCTAGAGAGAAGCTTACCAAAATCTATTCACAGAGGTGGATTCATGGCTCTGTATCTTGCAGGCTGCAGGTGAGCTTTGACCTCTACCAGCTTGCCTTTTCAAATGTTGTACCCCAATTGTACGATATGAAGATATTAATGAGACAGCAATTGAAACACAAGCCAAATTTCTTAAGAACAGTGACTTCTGAAATTAATCAGACAACTTTTAATGGTGCTTTCTCTTTTTAAGATACAGTTGCCAGATGCTGTTAGTAAAGATGGGCTAGATCTAAGTAAGGACTTCAGAGACTTCTCATGTCCCAAAGTACGAACCCCAAAGCCCTGTATTAACGACTGCTCAAGCTCATAACGTACCATCAGTTTGGTCTCCGCATACCCTAAAGTTTAAGTTTAAACTTAACCCTGGGAGATGTTCAGAGAAGAGACCAAGTGAAACTCAAACACCTGGCAGGGTCAGTGCCTCAAATACGCATATTCTGTCAGGATTTATATCACAAGAACACAACCACATCTACTTTAACACACAGCTACCAGTGAGTGTGACGTTAACCTTTCATTACTGTATTTTTCTATGCATCACCTAAAAAACACTGAAGAGCACGGCTTCGACAGTACTATTTTATATACAGCTATAGATAACAAGAGCTCCTTCTCCCAAATCCATACATATCTGAAGAGGAGAAAGATGAAACCTGACAGGGGTTCTGAAATGAAACAGTGTGGTATTTAAGCCTTCAAGAAATTAAAAAAAAAAACCCAAAACGAAAACACAAAAACAGTTTAGTCAGAGCACCCCAGACCTTCTTCCTCTCAGGGGGGTTGAAGATTCAGAAGGGCACTTGTGAGATGCTTCATTCTGTCTTACTTACCCTCCAAGCAAGAGGCATGCTAGAGAAACTCTTCCACCAGCCCCATCCTCACATGGGTGTTGCCTCCTGCTTGCCCTGCCCTTTTCAAACCTTTAACCCTTTATGGCTAACTCAGTGTATCAGTGGCAAGAAAAAAAAAAAAAAGAAAAGAAAAAACCCATTAGCTACTACAGAAACAGATACATGGCTAGAGGCTGGACACTTCTTTCCAACCCTATGAGGACCTTCCCATCCCTCAAAAAGTTATCTGGGTACTGGCTTAGAAAATCAGAACTTCTATAGTTATATGAAGGACAAGAGTGCACAGGGTACAGTAGCATCTTACTGACTGGGTGTCCTGGTCTGAGGTAGAACAAAACCAATTTTCTTTTCAGTTAATTTTACTTTTCAGCTAAGTCTCTTCTAGCTGACTGTACTCTCTGAAACTAACTCAAATGGAAGACATCAGTTCATATTCTCAAGCCGAGTGCATTCAAATCCACATCTCAAGAGCACCTCCGCTGCTAGGCTGGAGGCAAGGTTAGTGTGCGAAAGACCTTCTAGCCCATATGTGTCAACTGACAACGAACATCCAATATGGACAAAGTATGAACCAGAACGTGCAAGCATAAGTGCAGTGAGCAGAACATTAGGCGAGGAGAGAGGAATTCCTTGGGGTTTGTTTCCTCCTCTGTAGATGCTTCACATAGTGAGTACAAACTAGAATACAACTAAGTGTTCCAGCACTCCCTTAGGCTGCAGGGCTGATTGTGTTCAGGACAACCTAACAACAGACTGGAAATCCAAGGCACCTTTCTTGGCTCCAGATTTCACACTAGTAACCAATGCCTTAGAGTCAGGCACGGCAATACCAAAGTCCTTTATCAGATCTAGCCCCACTGCTAAAAACTTGTCTTCTCCAAAATGGCAGTGTTGACCAATCACTAAAACATCTAGCTCAGATTCACAAGTATCACACTGCAAACGGAAAGTATGGATCAAACTTTCCAAACTATTGTGTTTTTTAAATGCTATATAATTTACTTTTCAGTAACTCTCAACTTTTGTTTCTAGTAAAAAGTGAACTGCAGCATGAAAGATACGCCTTACCAGTTTACACATGCAGATACACACATCATAATAAAACAAGACTAGCTTCTGAAAATACTAGGTTTTATTCACACCCCAGTGGTAAACAATAACCTTAATATGATGACTAGGTTTCTTTTGTAGATCACTATGTCACATAAAATACAAAACCCATAGCATAAACAAGCTGACAGTTATGAATGTTTAATGTGGTCTCGTTGAAAATTAAACATGTTATACTAGTCCTCTCAAGTAGTCAAATTCAAAATGCATCATCATCTCCTAGTTAGTACAAGTCACTGCCATTTCTATAACAAAGTAATGAAGGCACAGCTAGTGCAAGCAGACTTAAACCCGTTCAGACTACTGGGCTGAAAAATACTTTGGTTGGTTCTTCAGGAGAGAGTTTTCTCTAAACAAATATTGGTCTCAGTTAACAGTTCTGATAATCTTCACAGCTGCAGTCTAATAGCTACATGACAAAGACTTCACAAGAACCAAACTATGTAGCAATGAATTAACATTCATGCTTTAAGGGATTTACTGCATTCTACATATTGGCAGAAAATTATACTGTTAAAATGCTAGGTAGATTGAACCTACATTTTAAACTGGTTCTTATGTGTTTGATTTCTCTTTTTTAACAAATTGGTTACTTAATTCTACCAAGATACAAAACATAAGGCTGTAAGTAACTAATAGTTGTGTTTAGGCTATTACAGTGCAGGTAATCCTCAAGGCCACATACACACTGCTTCACTGCTGCTTGCATTCTGCTGGGTTTTGATCCTTCTGTTGAGAAAAAAGGAAATATCAGTTTATAGATACCAGTGTTTTAAGAGGGCTATTAATATTGCTAAGCATACTTTCTCAAGTTCCAGTATTCAGGTACTTCTTTCATCTTTTCCCTTAAACTAATTGCCTAGTATTAGTAGTACCGCTGTCTTTTAGTGTGGCAACATCCACAAAGCATTTATTTTGGCTTTCTTAGGGCATAGGCATATGATCCAAAACAAAAATCTGTTCAGAACTAGTGCAGTGGGATACTCTGAAAGACACCAAAACTGGAAAAAGGAGGAGATGAGTTATGCAAAGTAAGAAACAACTCTGCTCAGAAGCAGCATCCAGGCCTCCTACACAGTTTGAGGCAAAAGAAACTTCCTGTGGTCAGTAACAAGGGCACAGCCTTACTCCAGAAGCCACTGTAGAGCAGTGCAATGAAACACCAAATCATAGGATGTTGTTAACACTCTGGAAACAACTTTTGCAATAAATTCCAGCTGTTAGAAAATTCCAACATGGACAATTTCTTCTGTTATATTGAAACAGACCATCAACAATATCTCACAGTAACATGGAAATTTAAGGAAAAGGCTTTTTGGGGGCAGAGTTCACTTGCAAGTTTTACTCCATTACCTTGGGTCTGGGTAGCTATTCTATGACCACAGTGCTTTAAGAAATACAGCTGGCTTTCAGCCTGTGATCAGCTTACAACTATTTATTCTTGTGTCAATACAGTATTGCACCACTACTGCCTGTAGCCCTTTGGCAGTTCTGAAACTGAGCATACAGTCTCGCCCTTTCTCAGTTCTCTTTAGGCTAGAAAAGCCATCTGAAGTGGTGGAAACAAGCCCATCTTGCAGCTGTTTCATTTTGATTCCAAAGCCTTCTTGAATAGTAAGCAACTTGAAAACACTGTAGCAGATGAAATATCGCCAACAGGTTGTACATTTTGATTAGTAGTTCTATACCCCACATCCTTCTAGGTACAATGCCACAATTAGGTAATTCTTTCAATAGTACTTTGATTGTAGCTCAAGCCATTCCTACTGAAAAATATGCTGCGTCCTCATTTGAAATTGCAAACACATTTTGCAGCAGATACTTTTAGTTCACACAGGCTTCATTTTCATGACTGCGGCTTTCACCTACCGCCATCAGATACTTTCAGGTGGCCAAACACGCCTTTCCCTCAGCCAGGAAAAAGCTATGAATTTAGCAGCTCAGAATCATTTTTCCAGCAAACTGAGCCTGGCTAGTCATTTGCCCTTCCCATAGAATAAACAAGCTGCCAGCTGCTCTTGGTTGTTCACATTTTAGTACTTGGCTGTAGATACATTTCTGAACCTCGACTTCTGCTACCTCAAGCAATAAAAGACTTGCTATTACCTACCCTGAAAAAGCCTCAGTTTTGTACTCTGCTGTGTGCCAAGTTGTACTCAGCTTCTGACAAGTTCCCAAAAACTGAACCTGGATTACACAGTTCTCTTCATGTCCTTACAACCACTATAGAACGTGTTTATCATTAGCAGCAACTTGGTGCAAGACAAGTTTATAGGAACCCAAGCCTGACTAATTTCAGTGCTCAAAGCCAAAAGTTACTTTTACAAAATGATTCTTGGAGAAAAAACTTTAAAATAGTTGCTCTGCCAATATTAATCTGTCAGAATTGGGACTGAAAGCAACTCAGCCAAAACATACTCACCATAGGAACTATTGATTAAATACTTAAACTAAAAAAAAAAAAAATTTAAAAAAAATTAAAAAAAAAAATCAAGATTCAACCTACGTAAAGTTTTAACTGTGTGCATGCATATGCAAACTTCAAACATCCTTTTTAATTCCTTACTTTTGGGTCATACTCAGGATCATTTTCTTCATCTGCTTCTTCTTCCCCCTCCTGAAAGAAAACACTTGTTTATATTTCTCTAGCTTATCCACATTCAGCTTCCTGAGCCATTTTCAAGAAAATTCAGCCTAAATTCTACTCTTAAGTACATAATTACCACTAAGTTAAGCATATTGTATTAAGTTTACCCTCCACAGAGCATATCATCTTTTGACATCAGTTGCAACTTAATTTGTAAGACATCTTAGGTTTGCCTTCATTTGTTGTTTGTTTTTTTGTTTTGTTTTGTTTTTTTAAATATTCACCCTAGATCCACAAAATGATGTGTTGTATCTTCCATTAACAAATAATACTCAAACTTAGCATCCAGAGCATTCAAATACTAAAGGAACTCTGATAGCAGATAACTACAAAAGGGAAAACACTTAAATCAAGCCCATCTGTCAACTTACCTCATCATCTGCCTCTTCACCTTCTTCGTCATACTAGGAGAGAAAATAAACTGTTTTGATAGTGTCATAAAAACAACCACAAATGGCTCAAGTACACCCAGATAACTCAAGTAGATGCTAGAGACCACACTGGATTGTGCTCTGAGAGCTTCCTATACCTGACAGATTTAAAAATGCTTTATGCATCAGCATGAACAACATTCAATGTCTTAAGCTATGCTCTGGCAGACAAAACTGTCACACTGGAAGAGCTTATTAGACTGCGATAACACTTCTGGCCAGTAGGGTGTCTCAAAGCCTAAGGCAATCTGTACAATCACTCACTTTACTCTTCCACCTCCCTGAGTCAAGGCTTTGGACTAAGGGCTACCATTTTACATTCTAAAAATGGACAGGATTTAGCCAAATCAAAGTGTCAAACTGTCCTTGTGTGTGTGGAGGGAGGGGAGAGAAAGTTTTATACTGATAAAAAATTCTGGTGTTTTGTGGTTTACTTTTCAAGCTTAGCTCCTTTAAAGCACTTAATTCAAGCTTTTGCGGGGCTTGCTTTAAGTATTTTGGCATGCTTTGAATGTGCTTATCTATCATTTTTAAGAGTGCCCTCCTGAAAGTATCAGGCTTGAATCTCAAGGAACTTGGTAGCCCAGTATCACTGTAAGCACAAAGAACAGCCTGAGCAGCTAAATAGATTAATTTGTTCTCTGGCAGCTCATTATAGTTCTACAGAAGTATTGGGTACGCCACCTCAGGAATGTCTTACACACAAAAAATTCTACTCAAACATCCTCTAAATGTTCAGTTTTTACCACTACTTTTGCCACAAAACTCTGAAGTCACTACTTCAAAGATTAATTACCTTCATGTTGCTTTTTACTCAACACTAGGAAGCTCAGCTGAAACTAATGTTGTTACATCCCCTACATCCCATTCTAAAGATACCAACACTATAAAAGTCAGAAATTACCCAAAGCCTTTAAGCAACTTTATTTCAAAGTTTTTAGCCTTTTGAAAGAACACTATACTTACATCATCATCGTCATCTTCAATAGCTTCTCCTGTGAAGTACAATACTGATCGGGGGACTATACGTTCACGCAAGAAATGACCTATTTCAAAGTCTGCAGCAAGGATTGCCTCAGCATCATCATCCTGCATAAGAAAAACATTATTTCTTAAACCATAAGCTGGTAACTACTTTTTACACAAAAACACAAGTTGCACAGTTTTTGATGTGGTCCAATTTATACAAATCCAATGTGCTGACTTTTTTTGGTTCGTGACTTGCTTTATAGAATTGAAATTGTGGAGTCAAGTTTTACACTGGAAACAGCCTACCTGCATTATGCAGTCGGGGGTTGCTTCTTCAGTAACCTTAATTATACAAAATTCTGGAGTTTAAATTTTATTCTTCCCCCATCTCCACCTTGTTTTTGTTTGAAGTACAAAAATTGTTTAATACTCCCCACAGACTCTCAGTTCATACGCACAACACCTTTAAGAAGTAAACACTAGCCAGGTGAGCCTATGTATTAAAAGATTTTACAAGCTACTTCTGATTCCTACAGTGCATCGGCTCCACAATTCCCATTAAGCAAGCCATTGTGAAGCACCTAAACACTTCAAAATGCTCTCCAGTCCAATCCCAGGTTTTCACTCCTTCTGTTTACACGCCAAGTGTTCTGCTGTCTTCCATCTGAGACATTATCTTCAATTCAAAAAGCTTGATTTTTTGATTTTAATGTTATGAACATACACCTTTTGGTGTCCATGCCAACTGGAGTTCTAACAGCATGCTTCTGGCAGCTTTAATCTGATTTCTCACTCAGGCTTCACGATTTATTCAGCACTGTTAAGTGGTTTTGGTAGTTTTTCTTCTTCCAAAAACACAGGTTATTGCCACAGAGTTTTCTAGTAGTCAGCACGCTTGCTCTTGCAGTTTTCTACTTTTGTTTTATTACTTAAAGTTAATAGCTGGAGAATTCTTTAACAGCATAAAATACAAACCAGTTACACGCAGCCGTTAGAGAAGATCATCCAAACAATGCCCAACGGGAGAGACTTACACCACCCATTAGAACAGAGGCTAACAAAAAAGATCACTACATTTGTACAACTGTTAACAGTTCACAAGGTAGCTTTCAGGAAGGATAAGCTGTTGAAGTTTACTAAACTGAACTCTACCATCCAACTCAACAAATACTCCTTCTAATAAAGAAAATGCAAATACATACTATTCAGTATTCTCAGTTAAATACAGAAACAGTTAAAGCTGAAGCTGTTTAACAAATTCACAATTTCAACAAACACTTCGTATATAACAGCATGAACTCTTCTACTGGTGTTGCCCCACCGCCCCCTTATTTTAAATAAGCCAACTTACCAGGTCTCCACTTTCAGGAACTGTAGAAAAAAAGAAGAAACAAGTGAGTGAAGTACATATTACATTTAAAATTAATGCAGACAAACTAATGTTAAGTTTACCTTCAGGAGGACTGAAAAAGTTGAAGAACGAGTCATTTGAAATAGTTTTTGTCACTGTTCTAACTGTTCCACGACCCTTATGTTTCTGCTTCTTCTTAATGGTTTTCAAAGTAACATTCTTTCCTTTTTTCCAGTCTATTTGGCAACTGGAGACGAAAGAAAAAAAACCCAGCTGCAGCTTAATACCATTCGCCTTGTTACAGGTACCTACTGAGACTCACAACGGCAAGGGATACTGTGAATATAAAATATTAAGGTAGTATTTATTCAATGCTATCTTTTCATTAGTTTAAACTTTGGAGAACAGAAGTAACAGGTTCATTTTAAGACTAAGTTCTTTCATCCAGAAGTTTCGCCTTACCCACTCAATCTCTGAAATACTAGTTTTCATCTGCTACCAAGTTCTACCTAGTTTCCTATCAAAGAATGGTGTCACATCATTTTTAGTGCTACTTATTCATTATAAAGTAATGTTATATTCAGTCATGCTAGTAATATGCCAAGGTTTACCACACCTACTATTGTAATGAATAATCCCTTAAAATAATGCATCAAGCAGGTGTGTAGTTTTTGGTCGGTTCTTAGTTGTTTGTGGGTTTTTGCGCTTTGGGTTTTAACTTTATCCTGCTAAGTCATACCCACAGGCTTGTCTGACACACACAGAATTCTGGGGACATGTAAATAAAGAAGTCACATCAATAAGACCACCTGCTTGTACAGAAGTTTGATTAGATTCCATTAAAGACTCAAAGGAAATAGGTGAGTTGTTTTGGGATAAGAAGAGGCTGTCTTAACACACAAAACAAGGACTAGGAATAAATCATTTTCACAGAAGCAGAGAATCATCTTACAGCAACCTCTTCCAGGATTTATGCTTTTCAAAAACAGTCCAGGAGAAGACAAAACAGTTTGATTGAAGCTACTCAAGCACTTAAGATTAAATCTTACAGGACATTTGCAGAAATATATTACATTATGTGACTGGAAAATGAAGTGGTAAATAATCATAGAATGGTTTGGGTTGGAAGGGACCTTAAAGATCATCTAGTTCCAACCCCCCTGACATGGGCAAGGACACCTCCCACTAGACGTGGTTGCTCAAGCTTCGTCCAACCTGGCCTTGAACACTTCCAGGGATGGGGCATCCACAGCTTCCCTGGGCAACCTGTTCTGGTGCCTCACTACCCTCGTAGTGAAAAATTTCTTCCTGAGATCTAATCTAAATCTACCCTCTATTAGTTTGAAGCCATTACCCCTCGTCCTATTACTACATGCCCTTGTAAAATGTCCCTCTTCAGATTTCTTGTAGGCCCCTTTCAGATACTGGAAGGCTGCTATAAGGTGTCTCTGGAGCCAGCTCGCTCAGCCTGTCCTCATAGCAGAGGTGCTCCAGCCCTCTGATCATCTTCATGGCCCTCCTCTGGACCCGCTCCAACAGGTCCATGTCCTTCTTATGTTGGGGGCTCCAGAGCTGGACACAGTACTCCAGGTGGGGTCTCACGACAGCAGAGTAGAGGGGCAGAATCAGCTCCCTCAACCTGCTGGCCACACTTCTTTTGATGCAGCCCAGGATGCAGTTGGCCTTCTGGGCTCTGAGCACACATTGCTGGCTCATGTTGAGCTTCTCATCTACCAACACCCCCAAGTCCCTTTCCTCAGGGCTGCTCTCAATCCACTCTCCACCCAGCCTGTATTTGTGCATGGGATTGCCATAATATAAGTCAGTATCAGCAACTGCACAGCAACGTGTGGGTAAACCCAACCCTTACTATGCAGTGATAGGCTCGAAAATAGTTATCATCGCTCAGAAGAGTGGCCAGAACATTAGAGATATTAACACAAAAGCAACCGAACAGGTCATGATGCACAGAACCCTGATGTACTTGTAAGGCTAATTATGTACAACTTGTGTTTCTCCTGTCCTTCTGTTCACAAGAAAAGGCACATATACAGAATAAAGAGATTATTTAGTCTGAGGAACAACAGCTAATTTAGAACAAGAGACGTCAGAGTATGACATCTTTAAGATCATGAGGAACCTGGTGTTAATAGGAGATGACTGCTCTCCATTTCTCAAATAGATCAACTGAAAGACACTCAGAGACAAAGAAAGACAAAATAAACTGGACAACCACAATATAGAAAGGCACAAATACAAAAGGATTAAAAGAAGTGATCAAACAAGTTTTGAAAAAAGCTGTCAAGGCGTACAAAAAGATAACACCATTCATCTTCCAATTCAGCTTTAGCGATCGCAGAATAGTAGTTATAGATAAGTACTGATTAGATATTTTTTTATGTGCATATATAATAGATATACTATATATACTTTAAGGACATTTTCCATAGAGAGCAGGAGCTCTCCATCACCATGTGTAAGAAATCGGGAAAGGAAGGCAAAAGACCAGCATGGCCAAGTCGAGACCTGCTGGTCAAACTAAAGGGCAAGAAGAAAATGCACAGGCAGTGGAAGCAGGGACCAGTACCCTGGGAAGAATATAGGGACATTGCCCGGTTGCGTAGGGATGCAGTCAGGAAGGCCAAGGCGCAGCTGGAGCTGAACTTGGCAAGGGACACAAAGAATAGTAAGAAGGGCTTCTATAGGCCTTCATGTCAATCAGAAAAGGAAGGGCAAAAAAGTATACACCCTCCCTCCTATGTACACAACTCATAACAACAGAGGAGAAAGCTGAGTTACTCAAAAACTTTTTTGCCCCAGTCTTCACTGGCAATCTCTCTAAATTGAAGACATATGGATTTGATGGGTGAACTGTTTGTTGGGTGAGGAATTGGTTGGATGGTCACATCCAGACAGCAGTGGTTAATGGCTCAATGTCCAGATGGAGATCAGTGACAAGTGGCATCCCTCAGGGGTCTGCATTGGGACCAGTACTGTGTAGCATCTTCATCAATGACAGACAGTGGGATCGGGGTACCTTCAGCAAGTTTGTAGATGACACCAAGCTGAGTGGGACGATTGACATGCCTGAGGGACAGGATGCCATTCAGAGGGACCTGGACACGCTCAAGAAGGGGGTCCATGTAAGCCTCATCAGGTTCAACAAGGCCAAGTCCAAGGTCCTGCACCTGGGTCAGGGGAACCCCCAGTATCAATACAGGCAGGGGAATGAAGGGATTCAGAGCAGCCCTGCCAAGAAAGACTTGGGGGTACTGCTGAATGAAAAGCAGGACATGAGCCAGCAATGTACGCTTGCAGCCCAGAAAGCCAACGTGGGCTACATCAAAAGAAGTGTAACCAGCAGGTTGAGGGAGGGGATTCTGCCCCTCTACTCTGCTGTTGTGAGACCCCACTTGGAGTACTGTGTCCAGTTCTGGGGCCCTCAGCACAGGAAAGACATGGGCGTGTCGCAGCAGGACCAGAGGAAGGCCACAAAAATTATTAGGGAGATGGAACACCTCTCCTACGAAGAATAGCTGAGAGAATCAGGGTTGTTCAGCCTGGAGAAAAGAAGGCTCGGGGCAGACCTTATTGCAGCCTTCCAGTATCTGAAAGGGGGCTGATAAGAAAGATGGGGAAAGATTTTTAATAGGGTCTGTAGTGGTAAGACAAAGGGTAATGGTTTTAAACCAAAAAGAATGTAGATTTAGACTAGGTATAAGGAAGAAATTGTTTACAATGAGGGTGATGAGACACTGGACCAGGCTGCTCAGAGAGGTTGTAGATGTCCCATCCCTGGAAACATTCAAGGTCAGGTTGGAGGGGGCTCTGAGCAACCTTATCTAGTTGAAGATGTCCCTGCTCATTGCAGGGTGGTTGGACTAGATTACCTTTAAAGGTTCCTTCCAGCCCAAACCATTCTATGATAAAATATATAGTTTTATATATTATATTGAAATTACTGAAATACACAAAAAACTCAAGTCAAACCCAGCTGTTTACAAGTTATTAGGTAGCAATATTTTTTCCAGCACCTTCCCAAGATGCTCTAAGTCTACAGTTGGATAATGCTAAGGAAGAAACTGTTATGCTGCCTTAAAGTTATTTATTAGCACTTACCCTGTACAACCCATGATTTCCGGTCCATCAAAGGAGAAGGGATCAGAATCATCTGGCTCTGACCTCATTCTATATGTCTTTGTCAACACTTCATTTGTGAAGTAGTCATTTGGTTCAAAATGAAATTCTAAGGTGAAACTCTTAAAAAAAATTGCAGAGCGTCAACTTTAGCAATTTAGCAATGCATACCTTTAACTTGTAAGCACCTAAAATCCAAAACCAAAAATATACATGCAACAGAACATATTTGTCTCTACTAATATTGACATAGTGCACATACATAACTTATTCTGGAATTTGCTGCCCAAATTGTCCAATAAATCTTCAATTATTTTCATTTACCATGTTGATGATCTGCTTATTACTTAATATACTGCTTGCAGTAGTGACACAGTATCTCCCGTTGTGCAGCTTTCCTGGTGATAACATACAGAGATAACTTCTAAATTTAAAATACTAAAACTTAGCAAGTTATCTGGTTTCCTACAAGGAAATTATATCCAGTTAAATCAAAAGTACCCGAAGGTATCAAAATTTAAAGGTGAAACTTAGTCATCAGATATTGAGGCCAAGTTACTAACTCATCAAAATTTGAACGTTAAATTAAGTATAAATTCATTCATATGATACTGCAAGACTAGTACTGGTCCTTGTCCTGTTTTTCAGAAGACAAGAAGCAGCTGCATATTTCTCATGATTGCCATAAGACAACTGGCTATCACAGACCATGCTACTAATAGACAAGTAAAAGTCTTAAGATAATACAAAAGTAATCTTGTTTAACTAACCATAGGCTGTCCAACTTCTGAAAATTTCACTTTTATATCTTTTAAGTGTTTCAAGATTGGTTCGTCATGTTCCTGTAAAGAAAACACAGTTTATTCAATTTTCATAACATTAAATCGTACGCAGATTTAAGACCCTGCAGAGATGAAAAGCCCTATTTAGAATGAGTTTTACGTAGGACAAGAACCTTGTTACAGCACTGAAACATTTTCATGAACATGACCAGCAGATGGCAACAATGGCTGTACAGGGTTTCCACTGCAGTATACGACTTAAGTCTATGCAAACACCAAGTACAGTTTTTAGCAGTATCTAATACACATCTCTCACACACACTTCTATAAGCACAGGAAGTGTATTAGTAATGTAAAATAAGTTCAACAATTAACATAGTAAGAAGGTATTTCAGAGTGCTCTGTGCTCTCAGTTGAATAAAGTACCAGAAATTATATCCAACTGCTTGTTCCATTTTCACTCTTCAACAGGCATATCAAGTAATGTACTGTTTCTACTCCTTTCTTAAAGACACTCCGATTAAGTACTAACGCAACTTTAAACAAGCCTGGACCTCCACCTACCTGAACCATATCACTGAGCAAGTCCACATTCTTGAATACCGTCAGCCAAAACTCAGGAATTCCTTTAGGGTCTTCTTTTTCTTCATCTTTTTTTTCCTCTTCAAGCTTGGCCTTCTCTTTCATTTCCTCCTTGATAGAATAAACATGTTAGTTTTTCTTAATTTTAAAAGAGTGCCCACAAGGTTCGTTAACAGCTTTATGTTGATACCAGTACAGATTAAATTTCACGTACGTGCTTTAAGCAATCATTAAGAGTTATTATTATAAGTAATCATTATGCACCTAATTTTTTTTTAACTTTACTTACTGTATTGAATCTTGTTTCATGCTAAAGCTTGAGATATTGACGAGAGCCGATTAAGATACTCACTGAAATTTCTTCTTCAACATCTGCTTTCCATTCACATTCTTCCTCTGTAGGTTCATAAATTGCATTGATGATTTCACTTCGCTGGAAGATTAAACCAAGAATATTTTCACATTTCTTAGTCATTGCAACCAGCAATGCCCTAACCAATAAATTCCTAATCCTAAAGTTACACAAAATTAGTAATACATTAACTGTTTATCAAAACCTTTTCTTCTGGCCCTAGAAGACGACTTCGCAGTTACAAGCTTTTCAACACACTTAAAATAAGCACCAAAGTTCCAGAAAGGTTACTATACCATCTGACATCTGCTCAATTAACAAGATGAGGCCTGGTATATTGAACTGATTTTGGTAACTGTGGAACAGACTGAACCTTTCTCCCCCTTAATCTTAGTTGATATTCACATGGACAGTAAAATGGTGTGAATTGGATTGAATGGGCACATACGAGACCAAAATAATTCAGAACATGCATAAGCTTTCAGTTTATATTCCCTTGTGTTTTAGCTAAAGCTTTTAAGTACAAATCAGATTAGCATTAAAATACCTTGTCAAATAAGGGCTGATAGAGAGCAGCATACTTTCTTTCCAGCTCATGAACTTCCTCATAGAACTTTGCTTCTATCTGTGCACACTGAACTTGAAGGTTCTTGAGAGCATTCACACGTCTTTTAACAACTTTAGGCAAGCTGAAAAATTCAGTGACAGAACTGTTACTAACACTGCATTCTAAGCATATATTGACCCCTCCTTAACCAGTCCCCTTGCAAGTTAACCAACTTGCATCAAAAGTGATTTTGCACTCTATTTTAAGCTTTAGAAAGCTGTCCAAATCAAAACTATGACCCACTGTACCACGCGGATTGAAACTGTTAACATAGGCTCTTAAACTGAGGCTTAACCTCAGTTAGAACCAGAGTATTCCAAATACCTGAGTCAATCATGAGACAAACTTGTGCAATAAAACTAAAAACAAGTTTTACGTTATCAACGAGCAGCATAGTAAATTCATACCATTGAGCACCATTAAGAAAGGTGTTATCACTAATTGGCTTGGTTTTAGCAAGGAGAGTTCAAGACAATTGAGTTATTCTTTGCTAAGGAAGTTAATCTTCAAAATTCACATTTTTGTTTCACTGTAGAAAGCAGCTGGTACTGTTGTCGTCTAACATATTAATTGTCACTCCCAAAGTGAGCCAGAACTGTTTTGCTAAATGAGCCACCATATTATACATGTGTAAAAGGAAAGCAATTAATGCAATCGTCATTCTAAATACTTGTCAGCTACCACTCTTTAATACAAGTTTCGCTTCAGTAAAATATGCTAACAAAGACTTACTGTTAGAACAGAAAGTTACCTACATCAAGGCTAGTGGCAAGATTCATGGGGCAGATTGCTGACAGCCTCCACTGCCTTGTGAGGTTGGGCCAAACCCCAGCATATGGCTACAGAAAATTATTACATTAACTTCCCGTATTTATTTTATTTAAGCAGTTGTGCCATGTTATTTAGAACACAGTAGTAAACACCTGCTTCCAATTGTTAGGACCAGCTTCAGGTTAGAGGAATTAAGCAAGAATACATCATCTTGGTTAAACACTGAAGGTTCATATTAATCACTAAAGCTACCTTCCCTCTTTTAGGTAGAATAAGCACATGTTCCAATGTCCTTGTTCACTTTAAAATGCAGAACCTTTCTCCCAGACAGCTTTATGCTCAACACTAATATACTATATCTGGTTACTAAGATAATATGCCTATCACCGTTAAATCAAGATTTTTTTTTCCTTCACCTTCCAATATATCTGCTACACAAACTACCAAGCACACTTAAATTTAGTCATGTATGCTCATAAAGGGTTGATAACATTCTTGTTACTCTGACATTTTCCAGAAGTTAGTGAAGTTAATCATTTGCTGTAATTTTGTCTTCAAGTACAGTATCAGAACTAAGAGCAACTTAAGTAGCAAGTTCAGTTAGTTCAAGAAAAAAGTGTTAAGGAAGAAAATTAATATGATTGCACAGATAAGTCATACAACAATCACCCACTTAATGCCACATGCGTATATCAAGACCAAGAGCACTGGTCCTAGCAATTGCATGGAAAACACTATGAAATTTCTAAGAGGTAGTGCCATACATGCAGCATGTCCAACTCCAGTATGTCCAAGTAAAGATTTTAACTCCTTTATTACAGAATCTAGAATCTTTTGCATGTGTCAAAGCTATGTTTCATTACAGTCCATGCCAACTAGTTCAAAGTTCACAATTTTTACATCCACTGTATTTTAAAAAAAGAAAGATAGTTTCATGAAAGGGACAGCTCTTACAAAGTAAATCCAAGATTGAGACACAGCCCAAGAAATCTGAACTGGACTGCATAAGTACAACAGTGACAAGTAAAAACCTGTTGCTCTGAATACAAGCCACTAGCAAGTGTTACGATCGCACAAGAATACAACCTCCTGCAAGCAGTTGAGGGAAATTCTATTCTATGAAAGTAATTTCATTAAAATTATTGTGCACAGATGACAAGGTAAGTAATTGGATAGCTGCCAAGCAATTAGCAGATTCTAAGCCCAAGCAGACAGATGTTTTTCTGGAACCTGTTGAGTTTCCTACCAGCTTATGCACCTAGTTCCTTAACAGCCCACATAACAGGCTTTTAGGATCCCTGACTCCTGCTGACTTCTGTGCCATCTCAGTCACAGAATCATAGAATGGTTTAGGTTGGAAGGGTCCTTTAAAAGATCATCTAGTTCCAACCCCCCTGCCATGGGCAGGGACACCTCCCACTAGACCTGGTTGCTCAAAGCCCCATCCAGTCTGGTCTTGAACACTTCCAGGGATGGGGCCCCCACAGCTTCCTGGGGCAACCTGTTCCAGTGCCTCACCACCTGCAGTGTCTAGACTCTGTAGATAAATAAGCTCAAAATAATACTTGGGAAGACACGTAAAAGGCACCTGTAAAGCATCGCTAAGTCAGCATGCATATCTTGAGAAAGTGCAGACTCAAATTACGCACATTTTCCAGTTATTTTCATATTGCAAGTTAGGTAAGCATTTGGTACATTGGCAAAGTTGAAATGCTTTTGTGATAGAGAATGCACTACTGTACTTGGAATTGATGAAGAAATGGTACAGTATCTTAGAGAGCAGCTGACTAGAAGAATGCCACGTAAATCACTGTTACCACTTTTGTTCACTTCTTAGATCAAGGACTTGAAAGATTAGTAGAGGTTAATTAACATCTGTTGAAAAACAGAAGGAAAAAAAATCAGGTAGTACTGCAGTCTACAGTATCTGGAAGAGAAAGAACTTGGGTACCCTTTGACTCCACGCTCGTTCTTGGGCCAATATTTATTAGGGAAGGCTGTTAGTTAAATGGGCTTTTCTTCCATGCTATCATCTATAACAGGAAAGCAGTATGAGTAGGAGTAGCAGCAGCAGCGCCTGTTACTCAGTAGCTGCCCCAGTTCAAGTCAATAGCAATGTAGGACCCTATCACAGCAGGACAGTTGTATGCTTTAGAATTCCTGTGGACGTGGTGAAATGTTCATACACATATCAGAAAACACGTAAGAGAGCCAGAAAATTCTTTTAATGCAGATCAAGTAAATTTTAGTAAGAGATTGTTGCAAGATTTGATAAATAAGGGGATCAAATGAAGTACTGATATAACATTCCTAATTTTATTAGCTCTTGGTTACACTCTAACCAAAAAATGACTATATTAGAGACACTAGGTCTCCAAGTATTTGTCCATATTTACCGTAACTGATGTTTCACGATTAAGGCTACAAAAGACATTCAAGTAGCAGGAAAGTGTCTTTTAAAAGTGTGCCATACTGTAACTGCAGGCAACAGGGTCAGCCACTGTAAATACTTTAGCACTCTTTTCTTCATAAGAGCCCAAATAAACACTCTTCAATTCGGAGATGCACTACAGACAGACTGTATTAGTCTTCCTGCCATCTGGGCAGCATAGTGGTTTATGACCATTAATGCTTGAGACAATACTGTTCAGAAACCAAAAGAACCATTTACACCACTCTGCTCACACTGAACAAATACTGTACCTTTCTATATATCCTGTAGATGTTCCTACCAGGCCATCAAGTCTCTCCTGAAGGGCTGCAAGAATCTGAGGATTTTGCATCATCTGCACAGTCAACTGCCGAGCTACGTTAAAAAAGACAATTACGTAAGTGCAAAGTGCATCTTTTGGACTAATCTTGAAAGAAAAGTCACTTAAATACTACAAAAGAGCTGTAAGTTTACTATATATACACTTCTAAAAAGAAACATAGGCAAAGAAGTATTTCAGACACCTCGCCATTTTGGAAGCAAGGATCAAATCCATCCTATTCTGAACGTGGAAACAGCACCTGGATTAAAGTGGCCACTATTCAGCAAGCTGAGCTTTTTTTTTAAAAGCAAAGGTTTTATATGATGCCCCTAAAAGCATTGGTTTTGCCTTGACTGTCTTTATTTTGAATTCATTAAAGCAAGGTAAGGTAGAAGAATTTGTGCTTTTACTTTAAGAAGGGAATAAAAACTGGAATTGGGATTTTCATTCCATTTTAGGTAAATGGAAAGAAACAAGACAGTTTCAGACTTGGATTTAAAGCCACTTTACAAATTTATGTTTACCTAATTTTTCCTGCAAAAGGATAAATTATTCATTAGAATAGTCTGACACATTATTGACTATAGAGTATCAGTACTAGGACCTTGAAGTCTATCATCTACATCATCTTTAGAAAGTACTTTGTCCAAATGGGAAACCTGTTTCAAACTACAAGGTAGAAGTACATTTAAAAAACACATAAATTCCTAGCCTAAATGTTCTCATTATCCATATTAACATCAACCCTTTTACTTCTGCTCAAAATCCGTCCCTTAACCTGCAGAAATGAATTTCACAACTTTATGGTTTTTAGTAAGAATTTATGATCAGTTTTTATCATGCTGTTTTGCCTTCTTCCTCCTATCCTCAACATCTACAGATAGGCAAACAAGTACTTTGAATTCCTTATAAGATAACTAGGTTTATATAGCATTCTTCTGACACCTTCAAATTAAGAGTGAAGCTTTTGAATCCTTCCTGATACACAAAGCTTTTGGAAACAGCATACCATTTTCCCATTTCTATGCCCTTCACTACAGTAACCACATGTGAATATTCTCTTCCACTTTTATGTCTGTCATGGTTTAACATCAGCTGGGAACTAGGACCACGCAGGCACTCGCTCACCACCCCCACCACCCCCCCAAAGTGGGGTAGGGAGAAGAGGGAGAAAAGGAGGGGAAAGGGAAAAAAACCCCATGAGTTGAGATAAAGACAGTTTAACAGAACAGTAATGGAAGAGGAAAATAATAATAGTAATAATAGCATACAAGATAAAGTGACACAACACAAGCTGCTCTCACCACCTGAGGACTGGTTAGCCAGCCCACCTTGAGCAGCGATCGCAGATTCCTGCTTCCCAGCCAACCCCCATTTATATACTGAGCGTGATGTCTACGGTATAGAATATTCCTTCAGCGAGCCTGTTCTGTCTATGCCCACCTCTCAGCTTCCATGGGAAGCTGAAAAAGTCCTTGACTAACGTAAACATTAGTTAGCAACAACTAAAACAATGTTATCAACATTATTCTCATACTAAATCCAAAACACAGCAGCTACTAGAAGAAAATTAACTCTATCCCAGCTGAAACCAGGACAATGTCCTAGCAATGAAATTACATGCAGAAAAGTTGTTTCAGGTGACATCCAAAAAAGCATTGTTCTTTCTCCATACTGATTGCAATTAGTTTATATTTTAGCAGTAGAAGCTGTAATTACTCCTTAAAAGTACTATCTCACATTAGTCAACACTACTCCTCTTGTCAAAATATCTAGTTTTCTCTGGTCTTACTATGCATTAGTCTTTCCTATACACTTGAAAACCTACCCAATTGTGCCATTTGAGTATGTTGCCAGTTACTCTTTAATATCAAATCAGTATACATATCACACACATGGTATGCCAATGCCAGCAGCCACATCCCCTCAAACTGAAATCTGACCACATAATCTGTTTTGTAAATTCTTGGTTCCATGAACATTAATTTCTTCAAAGAGGTTTTTCCTAAAAGCATGAGTGCTTTACTTAGCGTCCACAGAAGGACTTCAGACATACTTAAAAATAGAATTAACTAGATTTAAAAAAGGCAAAACAGTAAAACCGAAGGAAAAATTTGCATGAAAGAAATACTAGACGAACAAGAATTACAGATGCAAAAGAACTGCTTAACACTGTGCTGTTTCCCTACTACTGAAACATGGTTCTGATTTATAAAAAACAATTTCCCCTCCAAGACTCCTACAGTATAATTTCCCCTCAGATCCTCATCTACAATAGCTGGGATTAATCACTAAAAATACACGTTATTCATCTCTAGGTTCCTTTGGGACACCTGAATACTTACCATTTAATTATTGTAAGCTGTTCTTCAGCTGACCGTGTGTTCCCCAGAATTTTCCAGTTTTGAAAACACTTTTTTCAATATATATAGCAAAGCCTCTAACATCATCTTGAGCAAAGTTACCCTACTTTTCTTTAGTGTTATTATTCTGTTGAAGCAATCACATAATGTGGCACTATCAGCAGTCCAAATCATTTTATTGCAGAGATTACTATTTCTCTTTTGGCTACTTGCTCTTCAGATTCTATCTGTGCCCCCAATCTTTAACTACAAAGCATAAGTAAGACTGTTCAGCACAGACAAAACAAGTATTCTGATACATGCTGAGTTGTGTTTGGGGTTTTTTTTCTGATAGGAAAGAAAGAATGATTTCTTGATTTTAAGAGTGGTAACACCAAGCATGATTTTTGTTCTGTTCACAATCAAACAACTCAGCAGCAAATTACTAAGCAACTGATCAAAAAGAGGCACACATACATATATGCACCTGATTTTTTTCTACCCAAAGCTTCACATTTTAAAAGCTTTTAACTGTTGTTAGTTTTGAAAGAATCTAGTTACATATCCACAATAATCCTTTCTTTTCCAATTATACACCCTTACAGGTGGGCCAACACCGCCTGAACCATCACTAACCATGACTAAAATGAATGACCTGCAGACAACTAATAAAAATCACACAACTGGGGAAAAAGAAGTCCTTGCTTCAGAATTTAAATATAGTTGTGCATCAGTAGTTATGTTTTAACATTTCCTATTATTTTAAGCAGTAAAATCCTTTTAACACATTAATTAGAAAGCATGTATGCAGCTGCTAAGAAACCCTTGTTTTCAACACTACCTTTGCTGTTGGCATCTTCACCAGTTTCTTCTTCTTCTACTTCTTCAACATCTTCCATATCCTGTTGATCAAGTTCAGACTGTTCTTTGCTATTAGGAATATTCAATAACAGGATCAAGAAGTTAATTTTATAAAATACTCTAATGAGCTTAAAGAGCTCAAGTGAGAGATCGTGTGGGTGAAGCAAACTGTTGCATCAGTTTTGATCTATGACAAACTTAATAGCCAAAGCCAATTTGTCTTCACAGATTCAAGTTTCACATTCGACAATCTCAGAACAGTTTAAAGAACTAGCAGCTTTCCAGAATGTTGAAGATTCCCTTTTACAAAATAATTCCTTCAGCTCCTGTTCGTATCAACAAGTCAAAGTCTCCTTCTGCTCTACATATTCTCTCTATTAAGATGTGCAGGTCTTGAGAACTGAGGGTAGGTTCAGCTAAAAATGTACTTCGAATGACACAAAATATGAGCATTCAAAGTACAGAAAAAAACTACAGTGAAACAACAGTAATGGGTAGCACTATCAGTTTTTTCCCCCTCCAGAAATCCAACTAACATAGTAACCTGACTGCTGTCTTATCCCAGTTTTAGATTTACTTACTATTAAGATCCCAAACCCATCTGGCATAAGCAACTCAAGGTTTTCTCCCACATGCTATAAACCTCACATCTTGCCACAGTGCCAAAATCACTACCTAGACCCTGTCTATCTGATAAAAGTATCTGGAGATCACAGCAATCTGAACTACAGCACAGGACACAGTCAGAGCCTCAGCAACCTACAGCTTTTACTTACTTGTCTATGTCTGCCATTCTCCCAGATTTCAAACCCTAGAGGAAAAAAACAAAAATATGAGAACAGCAGCAATTAGACTTCACTTACAAGGTCTACAGGCAAGTACCTGTAGAAAGAAACACAAATCACGTCAGCTTTAAGAAACAGGACAAATACGTATCACAGTCTGAAGCGTGGCATATCTCCCATGCACTTTTTGAGCTCTCACTCTAAAGAATACAGAAATACTGAAAAAAACTTTGCTCATGTTTAGAACCAACAGACCTAGGTTAGATCTAGGTGCTAGGTTAACAGTTGGACTTGAGCATCTTAAAGGTCCTTTCCAACCTAAATGATTCTATGATTTACTCACAAATTTAAGTCCCAGCAAAATGCCATGTTGCATTTTGTATCATAGGACCATACTAATATCACAGATTGAAAACTAGTCCTGTCTAAGTATAAAACCAAAATATAACCTGAGAAAAACTGAAGCAAAAAGGGTGCTAGAATTCCTTTGGTAACTGTTTACTTGTTTCCAGCATGTAATTGCAGACAGAGGATACTTATAGCTTCTTTTAATACTAAAGATGCCTTTTTGTGGATTTAACTTTTAATCCCAACTTTACAAAACCAATCCATGTAGTTCCTCAGAATACCCAGAGAACTGAAACATTTTTTAAAAATTCGATGCCAGGTGCCAACCTATTTAACATGACAAATTTCCATGTCCTGAATGATCACAATTTTCTTATCATCATAAACACATTCCAGACACAGTAACTAGAAATATTATATGTTGAGACTATTGCACATCTTGCATACCATGAAGCAGCTATGTTCTCAAAAGTATTACAAGCTGAATAACATTTTCCACCAGCAAAACAGTACTTAGGAGTCAAGACTCCAAAATGATGTTTTGGGCAGCTTGAAGTCAGAGACAATACTACGCATAAGAAAATACTGTCCCATTACTGCTGTCTTAGGTCCAATGGTTCAGAAGACACCAAGTACCAAGAGTAATCCACTGGCCCAGGAAGCACAGAAACCACTGCTTTAGAATTCCCATTTTAGCTGCTGTCCTGTAAGCTAAACAAATTCAAGTTTCTTTCAGAAAGTTCAACTCCTTATAACATGTTCCAATGAGAATTTTAGTCAAAGTGTTGGGGGGGGGGGATGTTCCAGAAAAAATGAAAATTGCATTTGATCTGCTCAAAGTGTGTAACACAAGAGCGCAACCCCAGTAAGATCAGGACATTAACAGTCAATACGAAAACACATGTTAGAATCTAAACTTCAGAAGTTAACACCTACATTCTATGTAGATATAATCAAAAAAACATTTTTCTGATGTCATAACTACTTCCCAACAATTACATGGGAAGGAAGTATCTGATGTCTTCATTTAGAACCACAATTTCACAGTGCCAATAAAGTATTTAGGAAACTGCATACAATCAAAAAGGCTCAATTCCCTAGTATGCAGAAAAACAAGAGAAACAACTACTTGCCAATCTATTTCAGAAAAATGCAGTATTTGATATCAAATAGAATGGCAGCACTACTGTAAACCAAAGGACATCTAACAATTCAGTGAGAAATCAAGGGGTTCCAGTAACATTTTTGACTCATTTTAAGTTTCTTGAAATTCAGATCATGTTTGCCTGTCTTGTGACTTCAGGTTTACACACGGATACAAGCTGCCTATACAACAATTCTAAAGAGTCTCCTTTGGATACCATTCTCAAAAGATAGCATGGACTGAAAACCTACAGAAACTGAAATCATGCTACAGTTACAACTCTCATTTAGGTGTCTCTGTATTTCTTGAGTGACATAACAACTAACATTATTCCTGATTTGCGAAAGATTTTATCCATGCAAAATATACAACTTTTTCCTTACACATTTCCTCTTAACTTGTTCTTCAAGCAGGATCTTTTCAAGACGGTTGGGAGTATCGCTGTGCAAAAGAACACGAGATACACAGTTCACCTGCCTTTCATGCATTTCTATGGAAATGTGACAGACACAGTGATCACACTCACAAACTACTATTGCTCCTTGTAGAGACTAACTCTCTGCATTCTCCCCATCGAATACAGCTTCACCTTCCATAAAACTAGAGGCAGTTCTTTCAACAAAGTTTTGATGAGTGACATCACAACCCCTGTAGTCTCACCAGGCAGTGGGCTACATGAAATGGCAGCTGAAACACCTTAGATACAGGTTTGCTCAGAGACCAACTTCTATAGTTCATTTAAACATTTTTTTTTCTAAATGAGGATATGAGATTGGCTATGACCAAGTCATGCCTAAAAAAACCCAAACACTTTCAGAAGTATCCATCCCATCTCCAATTCTGGCCATTAGCAGATGCCTAGAAAAAAAAAAAAAGCAATAACATGGCAAGAATTCCCCCAGAAACTCTTCTAGTTTTCAATCACATTCAGAAAAAACACACTGGCTCAGGATGTGCAGATATTTGACAACCCCATAATAAACTTTTCTTTCATAAACTAGTCCTCATCTTTCCTGCAACCATGCAGGTACGCTGATTCAAGTATCAGAGCACTAAAATCCTGTTTCTGAGTTGCAACATTCAGCTCAGAGACCATAACCAAGTCAGATTTTTCTACACTGGGCAACAGTGTGGCAGAGAAAGTTTTACCAGCAGTCTCTGTGTTGAATTCCTCAGTGGGCCCTTGCTTTCCCCACTCTGAACCTGTCATCAGCAGTCTTCATCCTTTCACTGTTCACCCCTCTTTCCAAGATCACTTATGACCATGCTGAAGGCATTCATCTCATCACAGAACCCTGTGCAAGTCCAGTATCTGCCTCTCTCCACACTGCAAGGAGCACTTACTCTCCCTCTGCTTCCTGGCTTTTAAACAATCCATGCAAGCTCTGTATGTTTTCCAACTATGGCTCAGTGTACTCAGACTCTGGATAACATTCTTCAAATATTTTTTGGAAATTAAAATAGACTGTATCAAGTAGCTGTCAGCTTCAGAGCCTCCCTCCAGTGTGTTCTTATCTGTCTCATCCCATTCTTCCTACTTGCATCAGTCTTTTTCATGTCTCATCCTTTAATCTTCCCTCCACTTTTTACACAACTCAATACCAAAACATTTGCAATTGGAGCAGTTCTTCTGCAAACTGAGGAGATCCTACTGTTTGTCATGACACTGTCATCTGCCAGCTCTAGACAACAGCTCTTGTGCGAGGAGGCTACAAGGCGCTATGCCAACACAACTACATTGGCAGACATTTAGACTAATCTGTGCAACCCACTAGCATGGATATATAGTTCCATCACATTCATTGTCATTTACTTAAACAACCATAAGCTTATCTGCAAACACAGTTCTACTGAGAAAAAAAACCTGTAGAGGCAGAAAAGCACTGAGAAAATGCATTCCTTAAGAGCAAACAGGCTCCACTATTTTTGCACAATGCCTAATACAAGGTCCCAGTCTAGTATCCAGAGCTTCGGATACAATATACACCACAATCAGTAACACTAAAATACATCACTGTAGTATTTATTTTGCAGTATCTCCTCAAAACGAAATCTTTGGATAGACTACTCATATCACTCAGCTTTCCACAAGAAAGGCACAGCCGTCCTTCCCAATTTGTTTCATAGGTGCATTTAGGATTGCGAACAGCAGTTGCCTCTTGGCACGTGAGCAGCAAGAAGCATTCACTACTTGAAGAAGTCCCCACGAGATACCAGTTCACCAGTTGTCAGTGCAGGCTTACAGAAACCTGGCTACAGCTGGTGTGTTACTTCAAGCGTCAGTGTGTAAGTGATTGCTTTGGGCTGGGATACTACTTAGAATTTAGGCCTCCTGACTGCAAGAAAAGGCTTATGAATACCAATAAAGGGTGACCTCCTCCCCTGTTCAAAAGCCAGCAGGCAGATAACCTCGTTATTTGTAAAATATTTTATTTCCCTGTTACTTAAACAGCTATAGCCAGTAGCACTGCATTATGGTCAAAGACAGAGGTGCCCAGAGGCTTCAATTACAATGTTTTGCTGCTCACTGTAAAAATAAGCAGAGGAAAAGAAATAGTTATCTTATCTTTGCAGGGCTTTAAAGACAACGCATAGGAAGTTCATGCTACAAAAAAGAAGCGAAAGTACAGAAAAGCAAGCTACAGTGCAAGTTTTCTAAAGGCTAAAATTTAAAACCTCTTTCATACAGGTAGCTTAAGCTCGATCAGAAGCCTGCTTGCCATCAAAAGGAACACATTCTTTTTCAAAATGGAAAGGTTAGGAGACTGCTAATCCATCACAAGCTTAGCCGCAGTTTTGAGTGCACCCTGTAGAATTACGAAAAATTAGCAGAACTCCCTTAAAAGCTTAAATCTTACCAAAACAGCATCAAAATTTGCTATTTTCATGATGTTTAAAGGACACTTCACCTCTTTAGTCTGTTATCTTTTTAAAGAACTTTGGTTCTAATCATGCAGAAACTAATAATGACATTGCCATGTGTTTGTCCTCGGGTTATCCATTAGTAAGCTTTCAGTTTGCAGGAGTTACTACTTCTTCACTACGTAATTTTGAACAAGTGAGGCCAGAAACCCAAACTGTAAAAATATTCAGCCCTTCCCGGTCTTTCCTCTTCCCCAGTCTGCCTTTACCCACATGGAAACCAGTCTGAGTTTGCACAGCAGCACCAGCCATGTTACGGCTAGGACACAAACACCCTGGTGAGAAGCCCTTCCTTTTTGAAGGTCGGCTTTAAGTGTCCCAAGTAAGCGTGCCAGTATTAGATTACCATGACATCCGCTCAGCCTCAGGAAGACAGGTCACTGCGAGGTGAATTAGGAGTCAGCTGAGGAGGCACCACATTGCTGAGACACAGTTCCTCCACAAAAACAACAGCTTTTTTGCACAAGCCCTAAGGCTGGCAGGCCATAAACAGATCTCAGCTGTTCAGCATCCCTGTGGATACCGCACCACTCACGGTGCCCATTCCCTCCCTTTCAGGAAACATCATTTCCCCTTCTCTAGAGGAATCACTCACACAATTAGCTTGCAACAACAGGCAGAAGTTGTTTCTCAAGTCGTTCAAGAGCTTTTTGAGGATACTGGACCCAAACTACAGCCAAGCCTTGTTTACTCACACCTTTAAAAGAAACCTGCCCTTTTGCCCAAACTAATTTCCTCAGTAGTCAGTAATTCAGAGCACTGCAAGTAAGTCAGCCTGTCCACAGAACAGGATCTCAGCCTCTTTCTGTCTCTGGCAAGCCTTGGGCAACTGAAAGCAATACATTAACAGAAAATACCTAAAACAAATGAGCCCTTTGTGATTAAGAAGCTGCAACATAGGTAATAAACTAAGTGGACTAAGTCAGATTTCAGTGAAGAAAAGAGAAGTCCAGCTGGAAGACAGCTAGTTGTATAAAAAAATATGAGGATTAAGTCCTGTAAGCTGCTATTTGCAATGCATGCAGAAACCAAAGGTGCCAGACAAATGACATCATACCAGCCAAGTTCAGCTCTCACTACAGACTGGGAAACTCGAGAGCAATATATTCACTGAAAGTTACTTCAAACTGATGTTCTTACCTAGCGTTCCAGGAGGGCAACTTGTAACATTTTTCTTTAAATAACCAGCATTAAAAAAGAAAACAAAAGTTAAAATAGTAGTGTAGAGATCCATCAAAAGGCGCTCTTTGTAGATGTTCAAAATAATTGTTTGGGGTAGTTTGCTTAAACTACTAAGAGAGGTTAGTAACTTTAAAGAGCTCAGATGCTCTGCAGAGTGCAGTTTCATTCACATCAATGTCAGAACTAAGTGAACCGTTTAAAATGTGCACAGTACATGGCACAGAGTTACATACTTCAAAATTTTTGGTACTAGGACCTATCAATCATTTCACAACTGTTAGTAGAAGCTATGGTACCAACTACCATATAGGAAAATTGTTACATAGGAAAGGATCACACAGTTCAGTAGTAACTGGGAGAGCTTTTAGCTCCTCTTCAAAAAGAAGCAATTGAATAATGTATCAGACTAAAAAAAACAAGCCTGAATTTCAAGAGAATCAAGCAGAAGACCAAGTGTTTCCTTTTTACTTGTGTGATCAAATTCATGACACATCTATTATCATTAGCATGGAAATTGTTCATCAAACAAGGTGATATTGTGCCTATTATTAACATGGCAGATAAGCAACATGTTACAAACATATTATGTCCGTCATATCATGAGATATTACTAGGAAAGCTGAAGGTCAAAAAAAAAATCTCAATTAAATCAGCATGGTAGTCCCATGCTAGAACATCAAGATACCACATCTATTTGATGAAAGACATAATCAGCCACTGAACTCTCTAGAGACAATTTCCTTTTATTAGTGCCCCAAACTTCTGTTAACAAAAGATCTCTGACAGTTAATGTAGGAGAGCAAAAATTGATAAAACAAATTTAAATTTTCAAATCTGGAGTAGATAATTAAGACTGTCTGCCCCCTACTACAAGCACAGAAAACAAGAGAGCATGTGATAATAAACAAGATAATAGTAATAAAGGTTACCAAGGTCTGACAGAGACTAAGGAGCTAACGGTCAATGGAAGCAAGGAATCCAGGTTCCTCAATACAGTAAAGAGAAGGTTGCCCCTGGACCCTTGCAGTAACTCAAAACCCTCTGATCTGTTGCAATTTATTGTGCAAGCACCAACTCATCTACTATGTCTAGAAGACAGGCGCTGTCAACAGCAGAAATGCTAACCAGCATGGTGATATTATGGGAACTTTTAGCAGAAGCTTCAGTAATGTCTTCTGGACCAAGAAGAAAAGGATAAGAAATTCAGATGAGTAGTGGTATTTCAGAAAACATACTCAGAACTTTTAACTATGTGCAACTGCTAAAGTCACAAAGATGGGAATCACATCACAAGGGAGATACACCCCCTTCATAAGGGGAACATCAAATTTCTCGCCTGAATGATCTTCCAGTCAGCTAAGGCCAATGTAGCTGGCAAATGCTGCTGGAAAAGCTTATTATGGTTCTTCTTTAGCTGTGCATACCCCCTTCCTTTTATCAGCACTGTCTGAACACCTGTGAAGTTTTTTTAAAAAGTGCTAAGTATTTCTTTTTTACAGGGCTAGACCTGCAGTTGCATGAGTAACAGCAGGGTCAAGAGACAGAGGCCACCACAGGTGAGTACCTTTTATAACAACTCATGAATAGGGTCAGGCAAGTTTGAAGTTACCGTGAAACTGTATGCGACAACACTGGACCTTGTGATAACATGGCAAAATTCAGAATTTGGTTGTAGAGAATAAAAAACACTAAACCATGATAATGCTGAACCAAGTAACACAACACAGTTAATTGAAACTGCCTGCTCTCCCTCCTTCAAGTGGCAATTTTCACTTTTTCCAGTAACTTCTGAGGTAAAGGCACCAACTTTAGCCATTTGCCAATGCAATTATTTCACTAGTGCTTGCAGGCCTCTGCACAATACACATTATGGAATGAAAACATGGATTTTTCCACATTTCAACTTTAATGTGCTCTACAACTTGCATGAAAGTGCCAGTTACATGACAGGAAAAACAAATTCTTCAAAACAAAACAGTGATCATATATATAACTAAGTTAGTTACTAGTAACTGCAGGGCTTGTTTTCTTTCACATGCAAACACTTTTCAGAGCTTTCCGCTTAACTAATATTTAAATTGGGAAATGAAGATTCAGTCAACAAATACTGAACTCCTATTTCTGTAGCATTTTTACTGAACTTTAGGTAGTGCCTGTTCAGTCTTGTAGCAAGAGAGATTGTCCCTATAAGGAAAAGGACTACAGAATTAAAATTTTTAAATCAGGACTGAATTGTGTCTGCATGTTTATCTCTGCTACTGATCTGAGCTCCCTGATCATGTTCTAAAAATAGGGTAATTAACACACAATGTGGCCTTTGTTCTGGCTGCCAAGGTTCTGTAGCAGAAAACCTACCAATTTCTATTTAGGACAATCTTTCATTATCAGAAAAGTAATCCAGAAGTTCAAATTCAAATCCGAAAAACCTAAACAAGGCCTTTTTTTTTTTTTTTAAGCAAACTAATCAGTATAGCTTCTTGCAGCTTCTCCTTTCCATCACTGATAATGGGAAAACATACATCCTGAAAGGCTGAAATCAGAATCTACATATATGAAAATATCTTTAAAACTTTCTAAGAGTATTTTTCTACAGAGTTATGTTGGTACAAGCATTCAGTTTGTTAAAATGTGTTAAAGTAATACAAAAATATTGTTTTAACAAAGTACTTCAGGTAGTAGGGTGCATTTTTACAGTTTAAAAGATCAACTTGCACATGCCACAATAACCACCAAAGGAAAGGAGAGTGCCAGTCGACTACTGAGATTGCTACATAATCAAACACAACCGTACTGGCAGTTACACTGCTATCTGCAAGACTCACACACTGCAGCATTAAAGGTTTTTTTATCCACTTTGACTTAAAAAACATCTAAACATCCTTATCTGAAAAGAAAGTTTAAAAACACTGAAAAATGTGTACAGTTTTCAAAAGAGTGATTTTTGCTGGAACATCCGATGAATGCGATATTGTAAATTCATTCAACCCCCAAGAAGCCACTGAAATTCCTAAAACATATCTACCAAATTTTTTTTAGCTTCAGTCCAATATTTTTTCCATGGAAACAAAGCCATTACTAAACTGCAAACCTTAAAACAGCCAGTTTTCAATTAACAAGCTAGCATTCACTAAAAAAAGAACACAACAACAATCTAACTTCAATACATTTTGCAGGCTGCTAGGGGTGAGATGCTATGGTCAGTAGCAAGACCCAACAGAAGTATACACGTGGTTATGGTTTCAGTAAGTCACTTTCATATGAATACAGGTGCAGAGTTTAAAAAGCATTTGTACACATGTATTACATCTGTAGAGAAGAACTTGAGCCAAGGAACTTGAGTCGTATTTACAAAGTCGTCTTCATAAGCATTTTCTTTTGCATTTCACTCAATCATGATCTTGGCATCAGCAGAAGTACCTGATACCTCTATAACAGTGAAGAAGGTGATGAAAAAAATCAAGACACCATGTCACGAAGATCTCACCAATTCAAAAATAGCAAGCACATTTCTGATGATTCTACCTTGCACACGCAAGGAACAGAATAAAGCACTTATACCAGCTCATACTTAACCACCCGAAGTCAAGATGAGTAATTTCAAAAACTGGAGTATCACAAAATTAAGAACTGCTTAAAAGGGTGATCCAAGCGAGGCAAAATAAGTAGTACTAAAATCTAAAGTAACATATTAAAAGCAGCAATTCAAACTAATTTAGAATTCAAAAGTCAAAAAAATTGCTGTGCAAAGACACAGGTAAAATTGCATGCGGCCCACTGAAGACTTCTAGTCAACATGCAGAAATAGTCAAGATCTGAAATGAATGCATGATGACTAAAACACACAATGCAAAATAAGATCATTACACATTTCAGTGATGTATCCTCAATAAAAATACTGTATTAACTGCTGAACATTGTGGAAGAGAGGAAACAGATCAGTTCAGAGCCTAGCAACACGAATACCTGAGGAACAGAAGCAGTTTAAATCTGAGATTAATAGTATTTGAGAGATGAACAATGAGAAATGACATAAAAATACCCGAGTTAAGAGGAAGTTCAAGAAGAACTGACTAAAAATTGGTTTGAATGTAAATAATTGTTTTATTTCATGTCCCCTCCTGTGTCCCTCCAACTTAGCCTTTCAATGCTTAAGCTAGGTTTTGAACTAGAGCCAGAACTAAAAGGAAGCTTTCCCTCAAGGGCAAGTCATCCTACAAGAAATGTGAAAGAACTGCCCCTTCTTTGAAACATTGCATATTAAACATCTAGATAAAGTAGTGGACTGAACTAATCTTACTGCAGATGGTCAGAAAAGACAACAAGCATTTATGACTCTGACCTGGGTCTTAGAAGCCTGGAGGTTTGTTCCATTCCAGATTTCAGGCAGCTGCTTCATCAAATCTCTTAACCAGAATTTCCAACACTTAAAAATGAAAATAATTCCAGTATCTCTCAGGTTTTGGGTGAAGGTTTCTTTGTTGTTTGGTTTGGTTGTGATTTGGGGGGTGGTGGTGGTATTTTTTAAAAGAATAAATGTCAAATCAGCAACTGAACACTTCACAGCTGCAGGCACATCCAGAAACTGAGGTCTTCATATCTAAGAAATTGCTTTCCCCTTTTGATCACAAAAAGCTACTAAGGATAAACTGGTGGTATTTTGCTCTAAAGTCTACAAAGACCAGGTGAAACAGCTGATGTGCAACTGCCTACTCATTACTGCAAGTTAAGCTTTAAACTGAGACATCACCATTGTAAATTATGTCTGTGCAGATGTACATTTAAACACACATTCAGCCCCCAAATGCACCCTGTATTTTCCAACACTAAAATCTAAACAGCTTTCCATCTAGGAAAGATTTCCAGTCTAACCTTTGACAGTAGTTAAGATGCAGATTATGTTTTGGTAATAAGTAAATTCATTTAAAAGATTAATCGTTAGGGAGAACCTAAATTGCTTCAAATCTTAAGTTTTTTATATTTTAAAACTAAATATAAAGTATCAAAAGTAAATTAGAAGTCATCTTTTCTTTTTTTGAATGCAGCTGAAGTTTTAGTCTGCAACATCTGTAAGTCTTCCTGAAAACTTAACATCAAAGTTATCACTAAATATACAAGGCCATATTTGTAATTAAGATTTTTCCCTTTGTATTAACTTCGTTGAGTGTAGGAAGTCCTCAAAAACCTCATGCATTGTTTCTAAATAGCTTAGTTTTTCAGATCATCAAATGAACCCCCAAGCAACTTCTATGATGCCTTCCAGGCATGTCTGGTTTTCTAGACAAATACATTATGACACCAGACCTACTCTCCAAATTAACAATGTTAGGTGAGGAGGAACTGCACTAACCTCTAAGCTGAGTGAGGATCAGCTAGATTGAATTAACTTTAATTATAATCACTTTTGAGCTCCAAGTAATTTACAAATGAAAACTGACCTATAAGCATTAAACCCATCATCACAACTGTTTCTCAGATTAAACACCACAATACCATTCTGCTCTATTATATACTAGCTGGTTTCCTAATGAGAAGTTAGATGGAATGCAGTCACCCAGACCAGAAGCTAAATCAAGACTCCTCAGCTCTAGTAAAATACAACCAGCATTAAGAAGTCTTGTTTCTGTCTGCAAAGTACTATCTTCTGTATAAATGCCTAATAGTACCACACAAATACCAGAGAACTATCAGTCCGTGGCAAAACCTGTATCTGAAGTTCCACTGAATGTATATAAAAATGCAGAAAAAGAAACAGGCACTTCAACAACACCTGCCTATCTCTTTTCTGCAAACTGTCCAATTCCTGAAGTTTCCCAAAGAAATAAGAATTGGACCTTTAGTCTGAGATACAGCATGTTTGTAGCTGTGCTACAAGAACCTGAAGATGAACTGGATTACAACCATATTAACAAAAAGGTATAGATACCATAGACAGGTTCGCTACACCCATTGATCTGCTGGAACAAACTGGCTTTCACCAAAGGATTTGATCAAGAACTCAAAATAAAAGATGCTTGTCTTATTTCCCCTGACATTTTTCACTACTGAAATTCAAATCCTCAAGCTATTTTATTCCCCAAAGGAATATGATCTGCCACAATGAGTTAAGTTCTCCGTGTTACAATCACTTCAACTTTTAGGAGCTAAGTGAATAAACACATTTATACCAATGTGACTGACAGTACAGTAAGGCAGAGTTTCCTTGATATATTAAAGAACATGGTATCAGACTGCAAGACTCAGGTCTTACTCAGGGTTGTGAAAACTCTGGTAACAAAGCTTCATAACATACATACCCACAATGCCTTGTTTTCAGTTTCACTTGTGCACACATGTTCATTGTCAGTTATGCAAGCAGCTAAGAAAAAAAACAGACCACCCATTTCCAGGGTGCTCAGTAGGCAGATCACCATAACAAGTCCCCTGCTCCCAGGAACAGTTTTTGAGTGAGGCAGGGGCTAGATGAAGCACAAGGATGGCAAGAGCATTACTGTGCTGTACACACACAGCGCTACAGCGGATTCAGTGCTTTTGGCACTTCCTATAACACTGGGCTGGCTGCACGGATGCAGCATGCTACCTCTGCGCACTTCCAGCGGTCCCAACACTCACTTCCTAGTCCTGTGAATGCCAAAGAAGGACCAGGGGCTCTGAAAAACACCAGATCTACCACTTGTGCACCAGACTCCCATTCTACAATCCTCTGTCCTCAGAAACCAGAACACATGATATGCAAGACCTGCCACAAAATACAGAAACAGCAGAAGGAAGGGAGATTGCTAGTGTATACCACTCTCACAGGAGTGAGCCACACAAACAGAAGTTCAGATATTAACGGCCTATTCTAAGCACTTATACCATTTCAGGTACCCGAAGCCCTGAGCAGTCTAAACTTTTGTCTTGTACAGAGGCACCCAAGTCACTCAAATTTCAGTGTATGTAGATTTCAAATGTTATTTTGCCCTAAGAATTGACATAACTTCTGGATTTACAAGAGACTGGAAGCCATTCAGCTTGCTTCAACCCACATAGTGACTTTCCCACCCTTTAAGGAGTTTATCATTGTAAAAAGGGCACCACAGGAAGCTCAGTTAAAACAAGCTACTAACAAGCTACTAACAAGCTACTAACAAGCTACTAACAAGCTACTAACAAGCTACTAACAAGCTACTAACAAGCTACTAACAAGCTACTAACAAGCTACTAACAAGCTACTAACAAGCTACTAACAAGCTACTAACAAGCTACTAACAAGCATTTCTGTCAGAAGGTACCCACAGCTGTACGCAGCTTTAAGCTCTGGCTCTTCTCTCAAGTTTTATTTCATGATTGAAATGAAAATAACTAGGCACTGCCTCCTGTCTGGTTAATGCAATGTCCACCAGCAGGAGTTAAATCCCAATGGAGGCGGTGAACAATGTCATACATTGCACACTCAGTGCCAGCTTCTCTTACCTTCCTCAAAGGAGTCAGAGCATGAAATGTATCTCCATAAGGCTTCAAACACCAAAAGGACACGCACAAAACTGCAATGTGTTTGGACAAAAACTGTGAAAGATGCTGTCATATTATTACTATACCACAGTCCCTCAAAAAAAAAAAAAAAAAAGATGTTTTTACATG
>VFFE01007587.1:1629366-1709141 GCA_008921705.1 Burhinus oedicnemus | reverse complement strand
CCCCCGCGCACCCCGCGTCTCCTGGCAACGCGCGCGCGCGCGCGCGCCGCCCGCCTCGGGCGCGCGCCGGCCGTTGGCCGAGGCGGTTGGGGCCGGCCCGGCGGGCGCCCTTCCCCCCCCGCCGCCCGCTGCCGCCGCGGCGGGGCGGCCGGACGGGCCGGGCGGGGAGGCGCAGAGGGAAGGCCCGGGCGTGTCGTCCACCGGGACGTGTGTCCTCACACGTAGCTGGGGCTGATTCCTCGTGCCCGCCGTGGGCCCGAGGGGAAAGGCGTGCCGGTGCCCCACGGCTGGGTGGCAGCCAGCCCGCAGACCCACCGGGCCTGGGCTGAACTGCGGCACCCCGAGCTGTGCCCCCGCTTGGTGGGCCGCAGCACGGCGCGGAAAGAGCCTCCTCCCCGGCGGGAGGGTGGCGAGGATGGACCTGCCAGGGGGTCGGGCACTTTTGTGCTGCTTTAAACCTGAACTGGGAGGGTTTCTGAAGGCACCAGAGCAAAAATAGCACCAATCTTGTCAAGTAGGTACAGACTTATTCAAACCCTCCTTCTCGCAAAGGCTACAGGTACCACAAAACCACAGTCGGCACCGGCTTACCTGAAAAGACCAGGCTGAAAACCATGGTGGTTCAAACGCTGTTTCGTCAGAGTTTCGATCATTCCTGCCTTGGCCAGGACAGACAGCCAGAGGCAGCAACAGCTTCAACTCTCCCATTTTAACTTCCCGTACTTGCCTGCCACAGACCTAAGCAGCCTGGTTTTCTACAAATGTCTCTCATGCCTGACCGCAAGCTCCAAGTGAAGCCTTTCCTACAACTGATTCCTTCCTAGGGCTTCTCTCCCACGCACATGGTCTTGAGCAACAGCATGGAGCACACTTGGAGAAGACATCTGTGATCTACACTAGCCTGACAGAAACGTAAATGCCTTTGAGACTTCTAGGTCCTCTTGGCTGGAATGAGCCCATGATTTCGAATGTTATTAGAGGCAGGTGGGGTGGACAGACACAGGGTGTGACGGCGTAAGAGCTGTTTACTGAGGATGTATCACCCGATATTTAATGTGTATTCTCTATGTTTTACTAAATTCTTGCGTCTACTTGTCTAAAGCAATCTAAAGTCTAAATATAGCTATTTAAATAATAGAAATGACAGCAGAAAGCAAAACAAGAGGAAGAAGTGGTGGATCTGCCTAGTGTCTGCAAGGCGATCTATGTTAAGAACAAACAAAGGATAAAGGATCCTATTCTTCACTGTACAGTGCCGCACCAGTTTTGTTCCGGTGTATGGCAGTAAATTCTCAGCCCCCAAAAGCTTTGTGGTGAAGAAATCCCATCTGCAAGACAGAGGTTTATGCAGGGAACTTCAGGATGCCCTATTCCCCAGCACATTGAATTTTGGGAGGTGGGCTTTTTTATAACATGCAATTTAAAATAGCTAGAAACTGCAAAAGTGTAAGGAGGCAAAAGAATGATCCAGGCAAAGGTTGCACAGCATAGTCCAAACGGTAAGAATTAGGGAGAAACAAATGGAGATGGAGATGTTGCGTGATTTTAAAATTAAAGTACCTGTAGCCCCCTTGTAACCTTCAGATTTTAAAGTTGTACTAGTTGCTAATTTTTTATTTATCTGAGGTGTCCACTGCATGGGAGTATGAAGAGAGCAGAGGTGTACACAAAGCATTTGATAAAATTGAGCAATCAATTGGTATTTATTGCAATACCAATTATATGCTATTGCAGGCGTTCCCTTTATTCAATCAGCTAAAGTGGCAATCATCTGTAAACAAGGGATTCACAAGGCGGCGGCTAGCCTTGCTTGTCCTTCCGCAGCCTGCCACCTCGTGACATGCAGAACCCTGAGGTGAGACCCAGTGACCCCTATAGAGCAGTGATGTACTGAAAAAATGAGATATGCAGAAGCCAGCAGTGCTGAGTAGAGAGTAAGCTAGTCAGCAGCAGGGGCCAAGGAGTGGGGACAGATCTAAGCAAGTCTAAGCTGGAAACTTACTTCTAGACTGAAGGGAAATGCCTTTCCACCCAAAATTCGCAGATGTCTTGTAGGGGTTTTGCATTAGTCAAGTAAGTCAACCCCTTCTCATGAGACAAAATAAAACCCAAGCCCTTATAATAGGGCTCTTTAGCAGTTTTTGAAGAACAACAAAAGCATTTTTCAATAAGAAGCAACTTCTGTGAATAACTGAATAGGAAGGGGCGATGGGGAGGACATATGGACACCAGTCCTGCTTCCACATGGCAAGCCTATTTCTTACAATACCTGAAGGGTATGCACATGCAAGCTTTCTAGTTTGGGTTGTTTTGCTGTCAAAATGGTTCAACTTACCCCAGCATTTGTGCAGTCGTGACAATAAGAAACTTTAGAGTTAGACTTGAGTTGAAATTAAACCTGTACTTGGGCTTTAATGGCCCGTTTATTTTTCTTTGCTTTGAATTTTCATCTTCCTATGTGTTTCCCATGCTTTGGAGCATGCTCTGCAACTTTCAGTTTCAGTCTGGCCAGGTAGTTGGAGTACTGCCTTGGTATTGCACAGGAAGTCAAACTAACACCATTTTTTTGAATAATGGGAATCAAATCACCTGAGAACGCATCAGATACTGGCACAGGTATATTTTCCTCATAAAGGTGTGTTATTTTTCAAAATATTACATCTTGAAAGGAAGCTTTTTTTAAAAGCCTTAAAACGTGTGTGTAAGAAATGTGCAGGTGCGGTCACTGAATGCGCAGAGAAACACAGCGCTTTCTCCAAGCTGGAAGAGCTTTAGTAAGAAATGCTGGGAGAACTGCGCTATGGCATAGAAGCTAGGGCACGTCTCCCAGGGACAGTGACTTGAGGTCAAATCGCTGCTCCAAAACAGAGGAAGAAGAGTTTGAACCGAGTCACTCACATGCTAGTTGAGTGCCTTACTCATGGAGCTGTTAAATATCAGGGAATCTGACCTCTCCCTTGAGTGCATAGGCCTTATCAGCTACGCTCGCTTTTGAGTCCCTTCCCCCACAGCTTGCATCACCAATGTGCACGCTGGCTGTAGAGAGAGGCTCAGGCAGGGTCTGTCTCCAGGCAGAGGCCATGAGGACACTCAGGGCCAGAGCACGGGCCTGGGTTTGTACATGGAGGGGACTGAAGAAGGTCAAGCACTTGAAACTGTTGCAGAAGGCGAAGCCAGAATTTCGGTAACAGCCTGTTGCAACAAATGAGTTTGGCACTCACATCCAGGCTCAGTCTTCCTAAGCACCGCATGCATCCTGCCTGCTTGAGCTGCATTCAGACTATAGCTGAGCTAAAGTGACAGTGCTTTAGCTTAGGAAAATGTATAGGTCATGGAGCTTGGTATGCTTTCTTCGGATCAAGAACTCCTCTGTGGCAGGCAATTCGTTGAACATTTAAGCTGCTTTCAGTCCCTTTTGTACTAACAGAAAAATGCAAAAGGTCCTTAGTATGGACCTGGATCTGATTGCAGGAACACCTAGACACCCCTTCGGAGTACTAGGCATGCTTGGCACCTACCAAAGGCTCAGTTTTACAGGACTCGGGTCCTGCTCAGCACAGCAAACCTGTGATGTATGAAAAGCAATAACCACATGTTCTCTTCTGATCATAGCTGATTTCAGGTCAGCTCACCCCTGACTGTTTTCCGAAGTACTGACTGCCCAAGGTTACCCTCTCCTGAAATCTGTTGGCAATGCTCCTCCTGTAAGCACTGAGCTACAACGAAGGATGATATGAGTGTTCCTTGTCTGCTTCTGTCTGCGGTAGCTGGCCGAGTTACAATCACCATGGAAGTTATCACCAGTCACCGAAAATGAGAACGCCTGCACTGAACTATTTACAGAGTAAAAAGCCCAAGGTTCCCCAAGTGCCACAAAGAGATGCCTTCTCCTCAGTACAGTTTCAAACTGTGATGAAATCCTGTGCGGAAGTACTGGGTTACCAGGACATAATGAAAACAGTGAATCCAGAGTATTCCTTTTAAAAGACTGAATTGCTTTCTTGTGGCAAAAAGCAATTCTTTCAACTCTTACTGAAAGATTATTCCAAATTACGTGGCTAGCCAATGAATGATACAGTGCAGAGCTGTTGTTAGTTCTTCCACGCATTGTTCACTTTTTGAGGAACTAGTTGTTTTCTAAAGGAAAGTACATCATCCCAGAAAGCAAGTTATAGTTTATAAACAGTGCCACAGACAGCATAGAAAGTTCTGCTGAACTGTCACATGGCAAATCATGCAAATCCCCATGTAGAGCTGAATGAACACCTCTCACAGATTTCTGTTTTGCACTTGCTTCTGCTTTTGTGAAATGAGAGCAAATTTTCCCTCAGGGGACCCATTTGCAGACAGGGGTACCAGCAAACTAAAGAAATACAATGTGTGTAACCTTTGAGATACTGTAATAAAGGACAATGAAAAATGACATGGTTTGGAAAAAGTGAAATGCTGAATGTGATTATACACCTTTTCACATAATAAACCTTCAACATCTTTAATTTTTCAATATTTTAACTCTCCAGGGACTAAATTGTGACTCTTGTCTTACATTATAGAGATTGGTCATAGATCCAGAAGGTATAAACCAAAAGTAACTGGACAAAAAAAACCCCACACAGCCTAGGGGTGAGAAGAAGAAAATAGAGATACAGTGTGGAGTGATAAACTGGGAAAAAAAGTAAATGATACAGGTGTATTGAAATGGATGAAGAAATGGATGCACAAGTGCTTTAGAGGCAGTACAGAAGTTAAAAATCTCAAGTACGGTGCACTTGATGCTTTTTAGGGTCATTGCTGGGGTTTAGAACTCACTGCAGTTGTTTTTTTTAAATATTGCACTTACTGTGAAATAATTCTATCAGGAAAAAAGCAATTGTGCTAACTGAAATATCACTGTAGAATAGACTTTTTAAAGAAGCTGTATGTGGAAACTGATAAATTATTAAATTACTACATTAGAACAAATCTTTTTATAATGCATATAAATCAGTTAAGTCATAAGAAAAAAAGATACTAAATAGAAGAAGCTGTATCTCTTGTAGTGCCTGCGGCTGGCCCTAATGTATCTAACTCTTACACGACAGTAAAACTATACACAGAGGGGTCCTTGTTTCTAGTATTATTGGTCACTTCACATGATAAAATAAAATGCCATTAAATTTGGTAGTTATAGTCAAGGGTTTTGCTATGATCTCATAAGGATGTAAGTAATCCATTGCCTAAAGGCTGCCCAACTTTCTCATAGTTACCTTATACACGTGAGGAAGAAGCTCACTCCCTTAAACTACTCTGGTTCTTTGACCCTCACAGGTTTAATGGTTTGGAGTTTGACTTGATTTGGTTTGGTTTTTTCACTGTAGCAGGGTGTACTAGCCACTGCCAGAACTCCCTGTTACTGCTAAAAACGCTCACAGTAGCACCCCGCCAGGGTCAGGATGTATGTTCAGCCCCAGAGCTGGGCAGGAAATGGTTCTGAGCCATATGAAAACATAGCATCCCAAATAGGGAGGAAAAGACAATAATCCATTCTCATGGACTGTAATCCCTCCCTCCTCTTTTCCCCCCAAAAGATCACAGATGGAGCAAATCCAAACATTCCGTTTAGATCATCTGCGGTTGTTTTGTTTTGATTTTTACCACTTCACTATGTCTTTACTAGCATTCATTCTAATTTTGCAATTTGAAATCATGATAAATCTCAAATCCTGCATTTTATTATGAAACTCTGACAAGTTTAGAACTTTTTGTCCCATACACTTTTGTTGAGTTGAAACATTTGCTAAGACTAACCCTTTCGGATGAGCAATTTGATTATCAATGAATTGGCAATTAGCAATTTAATCTCTGACTTTGCCCTTCAAAGAAAAGTTTTCAGCAGCTCTAGTCAGAGTATGACCTGGCACAGGAGAGCTAGTTCCTTCCTCCCTTGCAGCCTGCTTTCTCCAAAGACGGTGAACCTTCAATAAGCACAGACATGGATATAGAGTACTTGCTCTTCTCAATACATTTTTCCAAAACTTTGTTGTTTTCAGCAACATGGACAACATTTTTGCCTTAAGGCAGGTGCCTTGGCATCACATAGCAGTGCAGAATACAGGTGGAAAGAATTGCAGCTATCTAACTTCAGTCAGCAAAAAAATTAAGGTTTTATATAACTTAGTGTCTCAAAATTATAGTTCGAAACACAGCACTTCAAGTGGCTGGCATTCAAAGACTCATCAGCTGCATAGGAAAAGCTGTCTGAAGAATGTCAAAATAGGGATATGAACAAGCCCGATTAAGTAAATTTGTAAGAAAAGGTGCATATTTAAAACTTTTTTGTAATGATCATTTTCTCTCCTTACTCCTGTACTGCATCCTCTGTAGCTTTGGCTTGGGGCTAGAGCTGAGAGGGGGGAAAGAGGAAAGGGAAGGATATTCAGCTGAAGATCTTTGAGTTTGGGTCAACGGCTGCAACATTTTGTGTTATCCCTGCATCTTCCCAGATACAATTTCTCAGGACAGTCTGTCAGGGACTGTCACCCATTCTGTCCCAGAGGGCGTCTGGAAGAGTTTGTACTGATGGGATTCTAAGATGCTCAGATCCTGTTGACTGCAATAACCAAAGCAAACCTTTGATCAGAAGATTGTGCTGGATATTAATATTGCGGCAGTCCTTGGGTATGAAGGCCCCTATCTACCGACCTTGTTACGATTTGAAGAAGCCATGACAATTTGTTGTCGTTTAGACAGTTATTCTCTCACCCGATGACCCCTCCCTACCCAGGAAGGGGAATTGAGAAAAAACAAGGAAACCCAAGGGTTGAAATATAAACAGATTTAATAGACTAATACTAAATAATTAACATTAATAACACCAAAGAACCAATATTGATCCCGATACCAATATAAAATATTCAAAGATTATACTCAGCCAGTTATACCAGTAGGAAGCTGTGCGCTCCCAGCAGTGGACAGCAAATGTCGGGCACTGCGAGGGTTATGGCTTCAGGAGGAAGGGAAGGGCTCAGGGGTCCGGCACTGGGGCAAGAAGTTCTCAGGATCACAGCTGTCATAGAAGAGGAGAGACTCCTCAGCAAATTTTCTAATTTATATTGAATGGGTCGTTCATGGTATGAAATAATCCTGTTGGCCAGCTTGGGTCAAGTGCCCGGGTCTCGCTCCTCCTCATCCCTGCACCTGGCAAGCTCGAAAACAGTGAGACCTTGAAACCTACACACCATAGCTGGCTATAAAGTAAATATTTTCACAAATTCAGACACTAGAGTCTTCTCAAAATGCAGTTTTGCCTAGCATTAGAAAAGACCTTACTGAAAAGTAAAATTATTGAAAGAGAAATTAATCTTGTTGCTTAAATCAGGACAGACTGAAGTGCTGTCTAGGGAGGTTTGCTGCTTGCTGGGGGCTCAGATCTGGGATATTGTGGAGAGACTGTTGTGGCATGTCCAGCCCTCAGGCTGTTAACCCCTGCTGCTCTTCCAGGTGGACACCAATGCTGCTACCAGGGGAGACCTGAAGTGTATTGAGCATGATCACACAACTCTGGGCAAGGGCATGGGGGCCCAAATGGTTTTGTCCTTGATCCTGTCGGTAAAGGGGAAGGGCTTGACAAGGAGTGGATGGATCCTTTGGATCAACATCTGGTTGCACAGCTGGTGTCAATGACAGGGATTTGTTTTGTATGACCATGAGTCCTCTGTGAGGATCAAAGACTATTGGGAAGAGACTGGATCCCACCCAACTAAGCAGGGCAAAAACATCTTTGCCAACAGCCTGGCCAACCTGGTAAAGACAGATTGAAACTGGGAGTGATGGGAGAGGGAAGTGACAACCCACAGTCAAGTGAGGAAGTGATGGACCAGGTTGGCAAGCAAAAGGTGCAGGGTGGACAAGAGAGACCTCGAAACCAGCACTATAGGGCTGAAGGGGACCTCAAGCATATACACTCAAATAAGGAAGTGCCAAAAGAACAGCATTATGAGGGAAGCTCTCACACTTTTCCCGGGAAATCAGCACAGCTGTGTGCCTCTCTGAAATGCTTGTACACTATCGCATGCGGCACGGGGAGCAGAAAGGAGGAATTTGAGCTCTGTGTGCCATTGCTACTATCTCATTAGGGTGGCGGAGACATAGTGGGATAGCTCACATGGCAGAAGTGCTGCCATGGAGTGATCCAGGTGCATTGGGTGTTCTTCAGGGAGAACGATGAGAGGGAATTGTCCTTTATGTGAGACCAGCAGGAGTATGTGGGGCTCTCCCTAGAGATGGATAATAAACCAGTGGGGAGTTTACCAGGTAGGATTTGAGGGCAGACCAGTAAGGGCAACATTGTGGGTGTTTGCTATAGACCACCTGATTAGGAAGAAGTAGATGAGGTACCTTCTTCAAATAACTGGAAGAAACCTCATGTTCACAGGCCCTGGTCCTCACGGAGAGCTTCAAACACCCCGGTATCTGCTGGAGGGACAGCACAGCAAGGCACAAGCAGTCCAGGAGGTTTCTGGAGTGCATTGATGGTTCATTCCTGGCACAGATGATGAAGGAGCCAATGATGGGAGGCACTCCACTGGACCTTATACTTACAAACAAGGAAGAACTCATCAGGGGTGTGAGGCAACCTTTGGGAGGAACCTTGTCTGCAGTGACTGTAAAATAGTTGAGTTCACGATACTGAGGGGATAGAGCAAGGCAAAATCAGGTTCACAACCCTGAACTGCAGGACAGCAGACTTTGGCCTCCCCAGGGACCTGCTTAGAAGAATCCCATAGGAGATGGACCTGCAGAGAAGAGGGGTCCAGGCGAGTTTGCTGATTTTTCAAGGACCACCTCCTCCAGGCTCAAGAGCAGTCCATCCTGATTTACAGGAAGTCAAGCAAAGGTGGCAGGAGGTCTGCATGGATGGATAAGGAGCTCCTGACAAAACTCTGACATAAAAAGGAAGCACAACAAGAGGTGGGAGTAGGGGCAAGTGACCTGTGAGGAATATAGAAACACTGAGCATGCAGGAATAGCATTAGAAAAGCCAAAGGCCACAAGGATTTGAATCTGTTAAGGGGTATGAAGGGCCACCAGAAGGGCTTCTACAAGTATCTCAGCAGAAAGGGCCCAGTGCTGAATGGGACCAGGAAACGGTAACAAATGACACAGAAATAGCCAAGATATTCAATGACTTCTTCGCCTCAGTTTTCACAGATAAGATTTGCCTTCAGGAATTTCAGGTCCCCCTGAAACCAGGGGAACATGTGGAGCAAGGAAGACTTATCCTTGGTGGAGGAGGGTCAGGCTAGGGAATTTTTAAACCAATCGGACACACAGAAGTCCATTGGACCTGGTGGGATGCAACCACGAGTGCTGAGGGAGCATCTAATGCCATTACAAGGCCACTCCCAATTGTCTTTGAACAGTTTTGGCAATCAGGGGAGGTTACTGAGGACTGGAAGAAAGCAAGGTTACTGAGGACTGGAAGAAAACACGTCACACATCTTCAGGAAGGGCAAGAAGGAAGGTGCAGGGAACTATAGGCTGGTCAGCCTCACCTTGATCCCCAGGAAGGCGATGGAGCAAATCCTCCTCCTGGGAACCATTTCCAAACATGTGCGAGACAAGAAGGTGATTGGAAGTAGTCAGCGTGGGTTTACAAAGGGGAGGTTGTGCCTCACCTTCACAGTACCCTTCTACGATGAAATGACTGGCTTGGAGGATGAAGACACAGCAGTGGATGTTTATTTTTACTTATGTTGAAAACAGACTTTCAACTCTGTCTCCAGTAACATCCTCATAGACAAACTGATGACTGAATAAATGGGCAGTGAGGTGGACTGAAAACTGGGCCCAGAGAGTTGTGAGGGGCAGCAAAAAGTCCAGCAGGAGGCCAGTCACCGGTGGTGTACCCCAGGGGTCAGCACTGGGGACAATACTGTTTAATATCTTCATTAATGACCTGGATGGTAGGACAGCGTGGACCTTCAGCAAGTTTGCGGAACTAGATACAAAACTGATACAGCTGGCTGATATACCAGATGGTTGTACTACCGTTCAGAGAGACCTCCAGATGGTGGAGAAATGGGCTGACAGGAACCTCATGAAATTCAACAAAGGGAGATGTAATGTCCTGCGTCTGAGGAGGAACAACCCCAGGCACCAGGACAAGCTGGGGAATGATAAGCTGGAAAGCAGCTTTGCAGAAAAGGACCTGGGGCGTCCCAGTGAACACCAAGTGGACTAGATGATCTCCAGAGGTCCCTTCCAGCCTCAACTATTATGTGATTCTGTCTGTCCTGGTTTGAAGTAAAACAGAACCATTTTTCTTTTCAGTAATTTTACTTTTCAATTAAGCCTCTTCTAACTAACTACACTGTCTGAAATCAACAGCATGTTTTTCAGACAGCGTCTGCTTCCAGCAATGATAAGGCCTGATGTTTATAGTTGATGCCAAGGAACGGGATGCAGAGAGGCTCCTGCTTACACTTACTGCTATAACACCCAAGGGCAGCCAACTTTGTTATTTGCCCTGTTGGAAGGTTGGAAGTGGAAAAGCGTAGAGGGGTCACAGCCGCGGGGAGGAGCGGACAGGACAGGTGACCCCAAACTGACCAACAGGGTGTTCCATCCCATCTGCCTCATGCTCCTTATAAAAGCCAAGGGATCAAAGGGTCAGCTCTCTTTCTTCAACGGCCAGCATTCGAGGACGACTCTGTCTGTTCGTCTGCCTTTGATCCCAATCCATAATGAAAAATGCAGTGTAATACTATTAATTTAAAGCCACCGGAACAGTAGCACAGCATGTCTAACATACACAGCACTCATATGGTCTGTCTGATTAATTCCAAAATGTTCATGTAGAAGGCAGATCAAAATTGTTCTCCATGATTTGCATGACAGATTTGCATGGGGAAAAAAAAGCCTTCATACTTGGGGAACTGAAAGTTGGCTATATTGTCTGCTGTTTATTAGGTGTCTTCCTATAAAGCCATGCTGGGTCCTGGTTATAAATACAGTGTTTTAGTGTTCTGCAGAAGGGCAGACTGCTTCTGCATCATTTAGTCTTATGTTCTCTATGCATTTCAAATCGTATCTGTAACCTAATTTAGGCAGTTTTCTTATGAAATGTAACAGTATTTAAAAGTTGAGTGTACTGATAAAACTGCTTTGGAGTTTTTGCTTGTCATTTTGTTTTGTTGCTTTATTTTGGTGCTTTTACTTTTCATCTTTCTCTGTCTCCCACTGCAATAAGCAGACTTGTCATTCTTAAGAACTCTGTGGTATTGCTATATTAGCTGAAAAAGGATGAAGGGCAGAAACTAGGCAGAAAAATAAGGGGAAGTTGCAAAGGATGGAAGAAGAGCAAAGGAGAGGAAGTTTGGTGAGAGCTGTGGGATTTGCTACATGAAGTAACCAAAGCCTTTGAAAATAAGGGGTGGAATTAATCCCACCTGACTTCCGATGGTCCCAGCTTCAATATCTCAGCTTTCCTGGGTTGCCTTAATAGTGGAGAATGATAAGCTCTTGTACAGTGTAATTCACCTGGGCTGTTTTAATTGTCTGCTTGAAGGTGGGATCACTTGTGCCCTAGAAATACCTTTTTCTCTCTATTGACAATACAAGGCCTGGAGGATGAGCTCAAATGTAAGTGTGTGCATTTACTGAATCAACCTAAATTCTCTAGCACTAATTTGAACACATAAAGTGAAGAAAAGGAAGCCAAACAGCAGAAGTAGTCTGGGCAGCTCGTACCTGCCAAAGCTGGTGGTGCCCCAAAGCACCTGCAACACGATTCACCCAGTATATTTATTTTGCATGTTTAGTGCTGGTTTTGCTTTCTGTTTTCCACAGTGGTGTCTGGGTCTGAAATGCAGAGAGTAAATGTAGGGTCTGGTTGTTTGGCTTGAGTTTGGGGCTGTAAGGGTGACATCTCCTCCCTGGCTGCCTGGGTCCCTTCTTCCTCAGATGGTCTGGAATTACTTGCTGGGAATTGATGGTGGCTGCAAAATTCCAGGCGTGGGCAGATGTGCAAATCTTATCAGATGTGCTGCTCCTTTCCATTAGCACAGCTCTGCTGTTTTGGGGCAGATGTGTTCCTTGAACTCAGGATATCTTTTCTCACAAATTTGCTGTGCCAGGAAGACACAATCCTCAGTATTATTGCAAATGCTGGAACAACAAGAAAGATGGTCAAGATCCCCGAAATGTCTAAATGATAGCCGAGAGCTGCTATAGTGAGTATGTGTGCCTTGGGAGCTCAAATCTGCAGTAAGCTAGAAATACCTGGTTATATAGCAGCATTGAAGCATGGAAGATTCATCCAAACAAGGCACTATACAGGTGAAGAGGTAATCTGATATGTGAAGCTACGCAGAGAGAAAAGATGGAAAGCAGACTTGTTAATCCAAATGTGCACGTTATATAAACAACTTCTTGAAAAAAAACCCCAAAATACTTTGGAAGAGCTGTTTTTCAGCTCCAGAGGGATAATTAATAGTGGATAAAATAACAAGGAACTCAGAAGAAGTGGTGAAAAGCGGCTTTCTGCAAAATCCCTGAAGGGATTCCAAAAGAAACTTTCCCATTGTGTCCCAAGTACTGATTCTCTGATTACTTCTTAATAGCTGATCAGCCAGTCATGAATTCACTGCTAATGCACAATGAAAAATAATATGATTTCAACATAAATAATTTATAAGCACCAGCCATCACTGGCAGTACAGATGTAGTTAAAAATGATTCCTACCTTCAATTTAGGAAGGGACAAGCATAATGAAGTTTGCTCTGTAAAAGTGAGATGTCCTCTGTAAATTCAGGATTATATAAATGAATTTTATGACAAGTCTTCAGTAAATTCTGGAATTCGTAAAGTCCTAGAGAAGTTTTGTTAGTTTTCTATCTATTAATCTGTTTATGAAGTAAATTGTATCCCAGAGCTCTTGTGATTTCTGTACCTAACCAGTGTTACATTTAGGCTAACATATTATTTGTAAATTATCTGTAGCTATCCAAGTAGTGCATTTCATATACCAATATATTAGGTACTATAAAATACTAATATAAACATTTACTACTATGAACTACTACATTTTATTATGCTACCTAATAATAAAACCTTTTTTACATTGCTCCATATTAGATATTCAGATGTTAATATCTGCGTTAGAACATTGCAGTATTTAAAATACCTTACATGTTACAGAGCAGTTTATAACATTAAAGTGGAATTATTTGTATTAGAGTGATAGTGATACAATAATTAAGTCATTTGTAAATGGCATATAAATTCACAGGCAAGTATTGCTCCAAATATTTATTAACGTCTAGCATGCTCGAAGTTCTGTTTTTTTCTAAATGGTAAAACATAAGTTGGTAAAATATTGCTTTGCAAATACATGCTCCTGACATTCAGTGAACTGGAGGAATCCTGCTTCATTAAATTGAGTCTGCTATTGCTTACTCCAAAAATATCTAAATCTACAGCTATTCCTCCCAAATCCCATGAGAGAGACGGCAGTAGCCAGCCACCTGGGTGCTTTTCAGTCTCGTAGGATCTCATTAGCTGCTGAGTGCACCAGCCACACTTCTGGTCCTTTTGCCCACGTTCCTGCTCCGAAATAACCAGTCTGACCTCAGCCCTGCTGGCTCCTTGTCCAGGGCCAAAATGGGCAATACCGATGTGTTGTCCCTCAGAACTCGGCCTCTGGTCGGGGTCTTGCCTTGCTCTTCGGTTTGGTGTGTCACTGGCTGCGTGGCGTTCATGGCCTGAAGCCAGCTCAAGTCTCCCTCCCGCATGGTTTTCCCCTTGGGGCTGTACTGCAGCTCAGTGCCGTCTCCGTACCTGGCTCCAAACACAGTATCAACCTTCAGTTCCTGTAACCAATAACTGTGATTGATAATTGTTATTTAAGGTCAAACTACCTCATTTAGTGTTAACCCATATGTGTTTTCATATTCCTACCAATAAACTGAAAACATCTGCTAGGTGGTGGCTGGGAAGGCAGGTACAATGAAGTGCATCTGTAGGGACCTGAGGGTTCTGTAAGAAAAGGTGTAAAGTTTTACAAATCATTAAAACAAAAACTATTTCCTATTTGAACATTGGTACCTTAATAAAAGGCACCTTAGACATAACTAAGATGGGAGACCAGCTTCTCAGGAAATAAAAATGTGTGTGGCCTCCTGAATTTTAATTCGCTGCCTGCAGCTAATTAACTGTTTACATTGTCTATGTGTATAAATATGTTCTTTACTCTCAGTAGCTTACTTATCACTGTGTATCTTTTTTTTTTTTTTTTCACCTTCAGAGTGTTCTGGAAGAAAAATGTGACACACAGGCAGTGATAGGTGACTGTGGGCCTAATCTTCTTTGTTCATTACTTGGCAAGAAAAATAATGAAGCTGGCTCGTAGACTGTAAAATGTTCACTTGTTACTTTGGGCTTGGAGGGATACTGTCAAAACCGGCTGAAGTGTTGGGATAGGTGTCTGTACGCTCCAGAGGATCTGTGGAAAAAGCAGATATTGAAAGTCCTGTACAGCCATTTGAAGGGGATTAAAAATCCTCTAGGATTAAGGCTCCTCCATGGGTTTGGGAGCTCAGGGTGGCACCCTCCCACTTAGGCAATGGGGTCCCACTGACACAGGTACACAGATGTGGCACAGGTGACAGGAGACCAATAATTTTAAAGGGGAGCTTTACATTTGTTTTATCAGAGGTTCAGGGCAGGCAGGAGGCAGAGCATGGATCAGCAAAGGATAGAGCTACGCATAGTTGCTCTGGTCCTTAGAAGCACTCCTGCATAGATCCTGAACTGAACAGCTCGGCATCTTTCAGCAATACCTAGATTTGCTCCCTGCTCTGATTTTTCATCCTGTTAGTGTGCGTCCATCAGCGGCACATCTGTATGCAGCCTTTGTTTAATGGGGTTATTGCCTTGGAACAGTATAATTGAAGTTCTTTTCTTCCTTAGAGTTTGAGCACGTGTATTTTATCTGCCTCCTCTGCATTAGTTACGTGTGCTGGGAGTATACAACCATTAAGTGGGTCACTTGGATCAGGAATGCATTGCACCTTACTAAGTAATGGCATGTCATCAGCCACACTTACCGTCTTTCCCAGTTTTCTCCTACATTGGTTGTTTTGATGCATTTGCCTTCATGGGTAGGAGATAGCACTTACTACTCGGCTCCAATGTTCCTGTCTGCCAAGAGACTTTATATATTACTCTGTGTTATTTCTTACCTTGACAGATTGGTTTCTTCTTGTTGGAAACAGAAATCTCTGCTTGCGACCCTGCGAACTGCAGCTTGACACTGCTTTTGTTTCTGTTCCCTCCTCCTTCCCACGGGAGCCTGGTGTGCTTCAGAAGTTCCTCAGGATGATAGGTGGCTACTAATGGCCACTGTGTAATTTTAGGGGAAAATGTTAGGTTTGCAGGCTGTGTATCCCTTTCTTAACTTCATTATTATGGCATGCTTTGAGAACCTTTTCAAGGCTCTAGACTTTGCATTTGATGTGTACTTTGCATTCAGAATAACCCCTGTCAAGAATACGTGGCATTTTGCAGGTGCCATAAATGAAATGTACGGTGGTGAAAATAAACTGCAAGGCAAACTCTAATTTAAGGTATCTCCAGTAAACCCCCAAAGACATTTTGGGTAGGAAGAATGTAATGTTGGAAGGGTTTTCTAAAGGGAAAGGATGAGGCAGCTGTGAAAGTGAGACTACCTACTTGTTCTTGCCCTTCCTTTGCTCTATCATTCCTTATCCTGCACTTAACCAACAACAGACCACTCTTGGGGGAGGTTTTTCTGCTCGCTGCAGAGTCAGTCTGAGGGGTAGGAGCACCCCTATGCAGCACAGTCATTTCGTTAAGACAGCACCCAGCCCAGAGCCCTCAGCAGAGGAAGACCATAAAGAGCATCAGCCTGAGCATCTAGCAAGGATTTCCTGGATTACAGCTCAAGTGACTTTACGTCAAAGATGAAGATATCAGATGAATTTAGAGAGTAAGATTTTTCTCTGTTTGTGGTGGATCTTACTAGAGGCCATGCAAGCATTATACAAGGCCTAACCTATAAAAGGTAGGATTGCTCAGCCTGAAGGAAGAAGAAAGCCATGTACAGGGAATGCATAGTCATCTCTCTTTGATGATCTGCGTGTTTCATGGGTAAAGTAATGTACAGAATAAAGATGGTCTCAGGTCCCTAAGATAATGAACTTCATGGAACTTCAAAGGAGAAGAAAAGGTTGCAGGAAAACTGGGGAAACTCAAGCAGGATTTTAATGGCCAGGCACCTACTTGCAGTCATAGTATCATCAAAAATAATTCTGTTTATTAAAGGATGGTCAGGCCTTACAAGCAGAAAAACTCAATTTTTTGCTTAGGACATGGTGTAAAAAGGATCAAAAAGAGACAAAAATATTGCAAGTAAGAATTTTCTGACTCTGCTGACTTCATCAATGCGCTCATTAGCACCTTTTCAATTATTAATTGCTCTGGCTGCTGGAGTTATTACTGATCCATATTAATCCTCCAAGGAACAGGACATGACAACACAGAGTCATGATGACCTTGTCTTTCCATGCTGTGGCTGGTCAGGAATTTTCCAGTGAAACAGCTGTTCACTGGAAAATGTGAATTCTCCAAAATCTTTGGTTTTATTGGAAATGTATGCATTTCACTGATTTTTGTTGAGAAAGTCTTTTTGGATCTAACATGGCCTTTCTATAGCTAAAATTGATGAGGAAGGTTTGCCTTGAGGATATTACATAAAAAGGTCCTCTTTCTTCGTGGTAATTCATAGAAAATGAAAGAGAGGAGATGGAGGAACACCTAGCACAGACTGCATTCCAGGCTGACCCAGCTTCAATACCAATTTTGCTAACACTGGCCTCACACAATAAAAAATAGAAAGATCCCATCTTCATGAGAATATAAAAATTCATGGGCTAAGGAAGACATTTCTTATTTTTTTGCAATAGGAGCTAAAAAAAGGTAGCAGATAAAGACAATAACCCCAAACCTTAACAAAACAATAGGGAAGTGGTATCAGCTTTTGTCATATTTTTCTGATGAGTGTTTCACACATTTTGTAAGAGTCACAGCTGGAAGAGAAGGAAACTTCAGAGATCAAACTTCGGATGCTATCAGTTCAACCAAATATTGAATTAAGTCTGTTTTATTCTGAAAGCAACAGATTCTTCTTTTCAAGATACCTTAAAATATATCTTTGTCATCTGGTTCAACATGTTCTTCCCAAAGTCCCACCAAGCTCCAGTAAACCTAGGAACAATACATAGTTCTCCTGTGTGCATTGAAATGTTTCATAGTATTTTAGCATAAAGAATTTTTGCCTTTCCTTTTCGTTTTCCATACTCCTGCCTAAGTCAGTGCTCTTTCTGCATATTCAATAGGGCAACAGTTCCGTGCAACAAAGAATGATAAGTATGTGATTAATTTTTATATTGAAATGTACACATTATCCAGCTGGAAAAGTCTGCTGGAAGGTAACGTACCCTCTAAGCCAACAGATCCAAGAAGATAGTAACTCCAGCTTATGTTATCCTGAACATTTTTATTCATCGTTGCATGTGAGATGAGCAGTGGTCTTTGGTAGGTTCCAGAGGAACAGAAGAGTTGTTCTTTCTGGTGTGAGATGCAAAGATCAGGAATAGCAACTAAATGGCCAGTATGTGAGTTACAAGGCCAAAGTGGAATGAGGCAAGAAAGTCCCAGGAAAGGAAAGTGAGTGGGATATTAGACTGATGAATGAGGAGAAAGTAGAAGAAAAGTCAGAATAGAAAATGAGTGAAAATAAAAAGAGAAAACTGAAATCTAGTTTTCTAGACTGACAGATGTCAGACAATATAATCTTCATTATTGTCAATTATCATTATTATTACTATTATTATTGCTGTTGTTTCTTTTTCCCTAGCAACAATATTACTAACAACAGTGGGAAGAGCTTGGACAAAAATCTCATAAAAACTTGGAGAAGCCTCTAGAGGAGGAACGGAAGTCTGTTGAAGAGTTATCCATGCTGGTTCTTGGGTAAGATATGTCACATTTTCAATTCAAAGATTAGGGGAGAATTAATATTTGTGCAGTGATGTTGGAGGCAGCTGTTATCTGAATGAAGTAGAACTAGAGCTGATCAAATAAATGTGAGACTTTTTTAAAAAAAATAATTGCCTGCTTTTTACACCTGCCCCAAAACTATCAGAATTGATAATTTTCACAGATTCCAAATAAAGAGGAGGAAAGGGACACTCCCTTTCCTCTTGCTGAGTAAACCTCTCATCATCCCTCTAAGAGAGTCCTGCGGTTTATAGTTTTGGTGGGCCAGTCAACCTGAATTACAACTAATCAAAACACTGTGATAAGCTAAATTACAGATCCTTTCTGTAGCATCTTAACATTGGGCTGCTTAGAAATTACAACTGGCTACTGATCAGAGGCCCTAAAAACCTCATCATTAATCTTCTGATGAGTAAAAGTAAACTAGGTCCAATGTTGCTAGGATAGAATCACATTGTATCTGAAATTCCGTGGGGCTTTCTGCAGCGGGTACTCTCAGAGAGGGGAGCCACTCAAGGTGTTTATTTTTCCTGATGCAAGGGGGATCCTCAGGGTAGAAAGGGCTTATCTGCATTCTCAACTCAACAGCAGAGATCCTCAAGGGGGACGCTTACATCCCAAAACTCACCCCCTGCTCCCCAGAACAACATGGGTATTTGTGGCCTGAAAAATCTCTCAGTCCAAAGCCACAGAGGAGTCTGCGGGTCAGTGAAATGGTGGAGCGAATCCCCTCCCAGGCACATCAGGGAGCCAGTGAAAGGACTGAGCTAAAAGCAAAAACATAGCTTGCTTTTTGCTTTTTGGGAGCAGGAGAAGATGAGTTGCCCTCATTTTGAATTTTGATACTATTCAGAATGTGTTTTTAATTTAATTTGATTTAAGCAGGGTTTAGAAAGCCAAGCTTCTAAATCCCTTAAATAACTCGTATTTGAATTAAATAGCCGATGACAGGAACAAGGGTGGTAGGAAGGAAACATGATACCTACTTCTGCTCAGAGGAGCATCCTTTCATGGGAAGGATAAAGGAGTCAGAATCCCTCTAAGAATATGTGAACTCATGGCAGCTTAGGAGACCTAAAAACCCAATAAGAATAAGGATTTGCAATAGAGCTATGTAAGAAAAAAACCTGGAGCAGCTGAAATCACGCTGAGCAGGGCCTTCCTTTTAACTCTCACAGGACACTGCTTTTGGTATTCACTCGTGTTTCTTCAATTCTCTTTTATTCCCAGTCAACAGAACTGAATAAAGCTCTATTGCACAATTGGTCACAACTATGTTTTCTGAACATTAAGTACAGGGAAATTTCCTGGACTTCCAGGTTTTGTTTGTGTTCCTTTTTCTACAGCTGCATATCCACATGGGAAAGCACTTCCAGTTCTGGGATCCACATTGCAAGTGGCCTGTACAAGTGATCCTTATAAAAGAAAACTTTGGCAAGGCGAGTTGGTTTAGTAATAATTTTCTGGAGGAGCAACAAATAAACCTAAGCAATAAAGATTTTTGCTTTTAATTCCTTTCACCCTCATAGTTTCTAGTGTATGAGTCAGAAAGAGCATAAGAAAGTAAGTAATAAATAAATAAATAAATAAAGATGGAAGGAAGGAAGGAAGGAAGGAAGGAAGGAAGGAAGGAAGGAAGGAAGGAATAAAGACGGGAGGAAGGAATAAATAAATAAATAAAGATGGAAGGAAGGAAGGAAGGAAGGAAGGAAGGAAAGAGAGAGAGAGGGGAAGGGAGAGAGGAAAAGAAGAAGGAAGGGAGAGAGGAAGGAAGGAAGGAAGAGAGAAGTGTGGTTTTCCCTGATTCATGTGAGTTTCAGATCACGCTGAACTTTTCACAGAGGTGGTTTGTGGGTAGAATGGCTTTTTAGCAGTCACACAACTTGTCTGGGTAAGGCTTTTCCTCCTTAGTGCCACTTAGCACCACTATTTGCAGGTGAGAGATGCTAAGGAGAGAAGAAATGGGCTATGTGAAAATACGCTATGCCATTCCTTAGATGCAATATTCATGTGAATTATTTAAAATCTTCATTTGCAGGTTCTCAAAGGTTAGGGAAATAATCCAGACAATCTTAGCTGCTTTTCTGAAGGAAATCGTAATTATGAGCTCACGCTTTTTGTCTGCCTGCCTACCAGTCTGTCTCTTGCCTGTGCCATTCCTCCTACTCTACGTTGTAAGCTGCTGGTGAATTTTAGCTAAGTCAAGGGAGAAGTGGAGAACAGAGAAGTAACACAGTTCCTGCCAGCTCTGTAAACCAGACACATGGGCACATAAGCAAGACCGCAGAAAGAACCACCTCTCTCTTATCAGGTAACAAAACAGTCCTGCTAGAAGTGGGAGCTTATCAATGGCCCAGTTTTGAGATAGCCTTCAGTGAGTGCTCGCAGCTACAATGAGTCTGCAAGAAACCAAGCTCTTTGAGCTCAGTGCTCAACAGCACTTGTTTATATATCTTCCTTAAATTAGCTTATCACATGAAAAAAGGTAATGCACAGTGCTGATACTGTAACTCTGTACTGTTGATGACAATGACAGGTATCAGTATTTTATTCTGAATTCCCGATCTGTCTCATACTCTTTTCTTTTTCTCTCCTCCTCTTCTCTCTGCTCAGTGGCACACACACGTTCACACACACAGATGCCCCTCAAAGGTTTTGGCAGAGTTTAGTCATGGGATCCTAAAGTTGAGAGCTTTTGGAGGGAGAAGGATGGGGCAGATATTTCAGCAATGGGCTGGGACTCAAGAGGCTGAGATTTAATTCTGCATGCTCTGCATCTTCTGGGCTTTTGTTCCTTCTCTCTATAATGAGAACAATGAAGTTTCCTTTCTTCCACCTTTTCTTAATGTAGATTGTAATGGCTGAGGTTTCTCAGTAGGCCTAGCAAAGGTCTGATCCTGTGTGAGCATTGGGAAAAACCCTCTCTGGCAGAGAGAAGTAGGAAGGTGAATCATTTCACCTCAGCCAAGGACTCCAAAGCAGATGTAAGCCTGGTTCTGTGGTCCTTATCCAGACAAGGCTCAAGCTCAGCAGAAGCACCAGCAGAATGAGGGCAACCAGGTAAGAGCCCAACTCCTTTCACCATGTGCAGGCATCATATACCTCTTCTTGTGCTAGCATACTATCACACGTTGCATGCTGTTGCTATAAATGATGAATTATTTTAAGCAAGAAAACTGTATCTTGCCTTTTTGCTTCATTTCATTCATTCAATGACCAAGGTCAGATGATGCATAAAAATCCCATAATTCCAACTTTGAGCAGGCAGTCCTTGCAGCAACTGCATAGATCATTCTGTCCCTGCTCTCTTTTAGTTTGTTGTTTCCATATACACTCTTGAAGAGGAGAAAAAATGCAGTACCTTGATCTGTTTATTTATAACTTGCCAGACCTTTGGCTGGAAGCATCCCAAGCACAAGAAAAAAAAAACAAAAAACTTATATGGAATGCTATATTTTAATTAAATGGACTTATATTATCCTAGAATTTCTTTTCCAGTTTATTTTGTCTCCTGATAAAAAAAGAAATAAATTATTTTGTTAGTAACAGTGTACTCATCTCTCATAGCTGAAATTACTCTTGAATGGAAGTTCTTACTAAAAAGGATTTAATTTTAGCATTTTGATGGAAAGCAAAGATACCAGTTTTGCATTTAGCTCTCTTCCTCACCAGCCCCGTTTACATTTTCAGGAGAACTTAAAGCTCAGAAAAGGTGCCAGACTGACAGCACTGGAAATTCAGTCTCCATTTATCTGCAGGCTGCTGCATTTTGCACCACTACTGTATGTCAACTTGATGGGAAAGTTCACGAGTTAGAGGGTACCTCATGCTTTTGAACATTACTTTCTTGGTCTATCAACACTGCCAACAACAGCAAGTTACTGGGCTTGAAACGATTCCCGCAGGCAGTGGGGAAGAAGGGTGTCTTCTGGCAGAGGAGTTGCTCCGTAAACTGACGTTTCTGTAGTGCATCTCAAATTAAAGTTCCTCTTGCAAAATCTCTCACCAGCAGTCCCAAACAGGCATACTGGGGAGGACGGCAAGAAAATAATAATCCATCCTGAAGTCCACTCTGAGACTGAATATTGCTACCTGAGATGTGACAATGGGTTTCCGAAATGAGAAGGCATTTGGAGCCATTCATTTCCACCATGTCTTGGCATTATATATGATGTATGCTTCTCAGCAGGACAAATTAATCTGTGTCGAGTTCCATGTTGCAGTGGCTGGACTGCTTCCTGTGTGCTTGGTCAGCAGGAGTTCACTGAGCCCCTCTGCTCTGCCCCGGAGCCTGCAGGGCTGACACCTGATGTCATCACAGAGCAGCTATGAAAATGATGGCATTTTGTTTTCTCTCCAGCAGTTTGCTTTTCATCAGGACAAAACTGTCAAAACCAATGCTGTTGTTGCTTATTCTGCACGTGTACAAGAATTGAGTCTGGGGCATCTGTAAGTGAGAATGAGAAAAATGCCATGCTCAACATTCAACTTTTAGAGGAGCACACTGAGGGACACAGGAATATCAGCCTGCACATGCCTGTCTGGAATATTTGATGTTGTTCCAACATTTCAGGAAAGAAAAAGCCAGTTCCCTTTTAGAAATAGTCCATCCTGTTTTTTTGGTTTGTTTCTTTTTTGTGTAACATACTGTATATGGAACCTATGTTGCAGTTTACTGTAATCCTTGCTGCCTTAAAGATGCATCTTGCTCTGTTACACAACTGCCGTTTATGGTGTGAAACCATCACACAGCTGGCAGGATGTTGCCAGCATAACCCATGTGATATGTCTCAGGCGCTTCTGATAGCAAATTTCTGATATAAATCTATGGCAGTGAGTGCAAACAAATTTAAGACAGGCAAGATGATAAACACCATGGTTCAGCAGCTCGTCAAATTATTTTCAGATATTCTGTGAAAGTTTATTTAGTGAAATTTTGTCCAATCTCCCAAACTGTTTCACTGAAGAATAGATTGCAGGGTTTGGGGGTGGGATGGGGGTGTGTGTCTTTTTTTTGGTGGGATGGCTTTTCAGATGGCTAAAATGAGGTAATATGAATCACCTTCATGTTTGTCTTGCCTAACTATTTAATCCAACTTCTAAAAGCTGGATGGACTTTGAAGGTTGGCTGGCCACAACACTAGAACATAAGCTGCTAGGAACAATCCTTCAGAAGATAGTCTAAAAGATTCCTCCACTACTAATGAATTTCCATGAAAAATCAAACGTAAACTGCTGTTAAGAGAAATGGTCGCAATGCTGTCTTTAACTACAAGTTAGGCTTGTCTTTTGGTATTTTAGGGCTGTGCCTATGGGTGCTACATACAAAAATGCACTATGTGAAAATGAACATAAAAGTAAGAATAGAAGATTGCAGTCTGGTTTAGTCAATATGATCAAAACGGTCATTTTAGCTCAGTATTTAAATGTCTATTTTTCAGAAATTACTTCTATCCCATAGAAGAAAAATACATTTTGACATTTCAGAAACAAGCAAGAGTATTACCATTTTGGGCAGCAGCACAGTGGGCACAGAAAGCCTTAGAGGCAAGATCTTTTACCAACTAATAGAACCTGGCAAGCAAGCAGATATGAAAGGCAAAGTGTGATAATCTGAGCTGCTCAGAAATAAGTACAACTTAGGAATGAAAAGCCTTTTTATGAAAATATTTGTATGTGGAACCAGTTACCCATGGACCTGAATTCTGAAAATCTCCTTTTCCCTGCTATTATCATCATCTTCTGGCAGGCGAAATCTTACCTTTCTCAGACTCCTGACTGGCCTGTTCAGTGCTGCAGACCTCAGCTTACACAGGGGAAGATGCTGAGCCCATTCAGACCAGTGAATCTGCAGATAACTCTGGTGTTACCAACAAAATTACCCTATATTCCCCCCAGGGGAAAAAAGAAAAAGAGATTTTTGTCCTTCTGGATAAATAGGTGCTTTATCTTTGACTCATTCCACGCATAGATGAGTCAGCCAGCTGTCACAGCACTCTCTCAGGTCCCTGGCCTTTCTTTCCAAGAGCTGGACCTCACCTGCGAAATAAGAGCTGGCCCTGACCTGCAAAATCTGGGTCCTGATCCATATATCCTCACTTGTTTGTCACCCCCACCGCCCACAGACCACCAGCCTCACGAAGCGCTGTCTTGGCCCCCTTTTTTCTGCGCTGTTTTGAAGCACCCAGTTCTAATGCAGCTTCATTGTACCAAACACCCCAAGCTCACTATTTAGTTCTTTGTGCCATTATACGGTTAAAGAGGTAGACCTTCTATAGCAGGGAAATTAAGTTTTAGTTTGTGATGCGCCTTTTCTTCCTGGAATTTGCTCTTCTCTCTTTGTCTCTGTGCCTGGCGGAGTACAAAAACCTGAGATATACAGGTCTTCCTACAAATGCCTCAGAAGACGTTGCAGCAGCTTGGAGGTAAACACAGCCTCTATCTTCATATTGACAAAATAAAATAGGCCAGCACTCCCTCAGAACCTGCATAATCTGCAAAAGCTGCTGACTCTGGCTAGCAGATGCTTGTGATTATTGTGGCTACGAAGGAAATAATAGGACCAAGGAGGGCAGTCCAGAAGTAGAGAGGAGCCACAGGAACCAGGTATGCAAACACAACATTCAAGATGACAACACTGGGCTAATGCAGATGCATGACTGACAAGTCAAAGGACCCCGTCAGGAATTTTGTAACACCAGTCTCATTTTTACCAACAGGAAAAAACTCAGAGAGGTACAGTGACAGGCCCAGGGCTACCCGGTAAGGTATTGGTAGTGTTGGAGAAAGCACCTGGGGCTCTCCACCCCCGTCTCTTGCTCTCTTCAGTTCTTTCGTAGCGCTCTGGGGGTCAGAGCCCTTGTGTCCTAGCAGGACAGCCTGCAGGACAAAAAGGAGCTTTGCCCTTTGCAGGGTCCATGTGCTGCAGGACAAGAAGGAGCTTTGCCCTTTGCAAGGTCCGTGTGCTCTGCTGAGGACAGGGTGAAAGCTTCTCCTGGCTGCGTGTTGTGCCTCATTTTTACAAGCGCATTCTGAAAAAAACAGCACTTTGCTTGCTGAAGTGCTTTTCCTTTGAACCTGACCCAGATCTTTCCAAACCGTCTCGACTACAGAGCTAAGTGGAATGTAGCAAAATCCCGCTGGCTTGCCTTGGCACACAGTGAAAGCTCAGAGGTAACGGAGGTGGGCTGTGTGCTGCACGCAGTCTACAGAAGTCCTGGCAGGCGCGGACGGGCATCTGTCTCCTTCCACTGCTGGCAGTGTGTTCCTGTATATTTACAGTGGCAGGCTGGGAAATACCTCTTCAAAAAAAATGCTGCATTCTTTAATGTATAAACTTGCATTTATATATTGCTTTGATGTGGGATTGCGCTGTGTACGGTGTCCTCACTGAAATCCAGTGATGCACTCTGAGTCAAGGATTTGCTTCTGGATACCGGTTGAAGACCAAAGGTCAGCTTCATACTCCAGTTCATTGCCAGAATATAATTTCAGAAACACCAGAAACACAATAAAATAGGTGGTTTGGAAGCTGCCAGTGACCTTACCCAAGGACTGACCTCCCCAGCAGTGTGTGAGGCAAGGATCCAGTACTGAAAGATGTATTTCAAAGAGACAGCCAGCTGAAATCCTGCCCCGGTTGAAGTACATGGCAGTTTTGATCAGCAGATTTCCACTTGGTTTGTGTAATAGCGAAGCTGAGGTGGAGCTAACATTTCGATTTCAATCATTGTAGCCAGTGAGCAAAGTCTAATAATAAAAGCAGGACCTTGAGGACAGCACAATAAAGTTCTGTGTCTAGTTGTACTCTAGACTGGTTGGACAACCTTGACAAAAACTTGGCATCGAGACTTTCCAAGGCTGCTCTGGAGAGAAAGAAATGCAGGGATGGAGCTTGCAGGAGGCAGCTGCTTGAGGAGGGAGACAGAGGCACGGCGTTAGTGTGAGACCAGGTGATGGATGGTGGAGAAAGGGCTTTCAGGGAAAGACAGTCAAGCACGTGACTGTTTGCAGAGCTTAGCTAGAAAATGGCAGGTAAAGGCAGATAGGTAGGAGGAGGGGAGGCATATTTTTCTCCCCCAACCTAGCAAAATCAGTGCCCACTTCCAGCTGGAAAGCCCTGCTGAATATGCAGAGCCCCACACAGGCTGATAACAAATATGGGGGCATGGGGATAGGATTATCTTATTATTATTATTTTGCAACATTCCCAGGAGTAAGATCAAAGGAACAAACCTGTGCTCCACTGCAGATAGAAGGTCATTTTCCTTCTTAAGTAAGCAAAGTGATTTTATACTTTTTTTCAGTTAAAAAGAAGTGTGCCGTAGAAATCATTCCCGTCTAAGTGTCTACAGGGTGAAGCTGGAAGTACTGAAGTGAAACCCCAAATTTTTAGAAAACCACAGTAAAATCATATTCCTCATCAGGTCACAAGAGAGTGAAGGGAAAGGAATAGCACAGGTCTGTCCTAACCGAGCACCGGAGAATCAAGATGCTTGTTGAAATAGCTTTTCCTAGTCGTTATTGTGCTCTAAGAATGAGGGGAAAGCCAAAGAAAAATATTAAAAGAAGCTGAATAGAAATGTAGCTATTTCCATTTCACTAACCGTGATGAATTTTGAAAAGATGTTTCATCTTCCGAGCAAGACTAAATTACAGACAGGATGACAGATGGGGTTTGGGCTGAGTACAAGGCTGCGAATCACTTAAATGGCTCTGCTAACATCAGACTGCAGGGATGCTACCAGTTTAGGAGTTTAGAAACGTTACCATTCAAACACCATTTATTGATTAGTTTGCATAAAAACATAGTTTGATGAAACGCCTTTTCTCCATAGGTGAACTGCGTGTGATTTCCTCATCAATGCTGAAAAGTGCTTAAGCAAGTAAAATTATCCAAACCTCACCCTAGGGATGCAGCTACTCTGCTTCTCTTTCTGTGGTCACCCCAGCTGTGCTTACTGCTTAGCCGGCTCTCTGACCTGATCTCCTGGCTCCCTGCCGCACCGGTGTCTTCTTTTCCATGCGGGGAGACAACACTGTGCTGGGCCATGCAGTGAACACATGGGCCCATCTTAACACCTCAGATCTAATGTGTTACACGTTGAATTCATGCGAGAGGCCACAGCACAAGGAAGGAGCCTTCTTGCTGAGCTGCTTTAAGCATGGAGCCCCACCATCTGCAGCTGATCACAGATCCCACTGGCAGCTGTGTCTGGCCTGTGAGGCTGTGGGTTGGGAGATGAAACCCAAGGACACCACATACTTGCGCAGACCTGGGAGTCAAGAGACAATTACGGGTGGCCAAGACTGGAGAGCTTGGTCTTCCCCACCCTAGCCTACATTTGGAAAGGTGCTGTGCTGAAGAGGTCCTGTTGTCATGTTGTCCTATCACTCCCAGCAGCAGCACGTTTCTCTCTGCCCCTCTTCCTGCTGGCTTTTTCTTTCTTAGAACAAGGCCTGGAAATTACCTTGTCTTGCTATTTATTCCAATGCTCCCACTGTTGAAATACCTACTTTTCACAAAGACCTACCCACATCGCATTTGTGGGAGGTCGGAAATGTCGTGTTGTCTATGCAGCAAGGCAAGACAAGACACATGTCCCTGCCATGCAGCAGAGTGTGTCCCAGAAAGTGCTGAGCTCCCCTTGACCCTGGTCTGGAACTGAGAACTTCTCAGCCGTGCCCGGCACAATGGTGAGCAGGCTGCAGGCAACTTGCTGGCGCAGTCACCTCCCTGGGAGACTCCCAGACATGAGGCTGCATATGGTGACACGGCAGCCCAGCCTGGCACTGGCCCGCCACATCTGCGCCTTGCTCTGCTGCTTGCAGTGGACGTGCCCAATAATGCCCCAAACCTCCGTGGTCCAGCCCAAGTAATGCTATGGGAAACCAACCAGACTGTCTTCTGTGGGTTTCCATCCCTCTGAAATATAAGAAGCAACCTGAATTTCTTCTGCGTACCAAGAGGACATGGTGATGTTCCCCCAGAGAACATGGAGGGAAGGAAGGTACCTGCATCCCATCTCTGAAAGTAGGGATAGGAAGAGATCTGGTGGTCCTCCCTGCCTCCCATAACAAGGAGACTTCCACACACAGGCAAAGAGACTTGAAGGGGTGCAGGAGGCTGTTTCTCAAAGGGCGGTGAAATTACAGCCCCTAATTATATTTGGATAAACAAGTACCTTCTTCATGTTTATCAAAAGCCTGCAGTAATTTGCTTTGTCATCCATCAGTCAGTTGTTATATTCATAATAGAAACAATAATATAGGACAGTGATACGCAGCATGTATCTGAGATAATATTTTAATCATATTAGACGGAGGTTGATCAGTAGGCCCTAGATCTCCAACTCTGTCGCCATTCACCTTCAGAGTTTTTTCTAAATGCTGGCAGTTCCAGAGGAGTTCATGGGTACAAATAATGAAGTTGAGTGAGCATAGAAATTCTCTGGTTTTGAAGCATAGGTTTAAGAAACACAGCTGGTGATGAAAGTGCTATTTTAGGAAATCAATTCAGCACCATTTTCAGGTTCATAGATATTCCAGATGAGAAAGACCTATTAGGTCATTTGTCCACCCTTCCTGCCAAGAAAGGATTATGGCAGTCATTGATATATGAATTTGTGTCAGTCTTTCCAGGTGCCCTCTTTGCAGCACAATAAATACGTTGGCTGCAGATTGTTCCTTACTTGCAGCTTCTGAATCACACACACCACTGCTAACAGCGCTTAGGGGGGAAGCAGGGAAGCAGCCGGGTGCAGCTTTCCAAAGGACAGGGCTAATCCGTGAGCAATAATTTTCATTCCTCCTAATCAGGCTCATACACTCACAGAAGAGAATGAGAAAAGAGAACGGCCCGATGTGTGACACCATCGTGCTGCATTACTTCCCTGGTGCCTGCAAGCCAAATCAGTTTTCCTGATGTTGGGACCGGATACGTTAAGCTTAATTCTTGATTTTGTTAGTCAAGACAAATATCCACAACTTTTAATTCCGTCCCTGCAATTTGATGAGGAAGCAACTATCTTGCCTTTACATGTTTAAATACCATTGCCTCCTGGGGATTGGCAGAGCCTGTTTGATGGTTCTTAAATTTAGTTCCTAAATTACTTTTAGGAAGTACACAGGTACAGCTCAAATTGCAGAACCGAGCATTAGCTTTGTAATGCAAATACTGAGATCACAAGAGACAGAAGCAAGAACCTACTCCCGAGCTCCTTTATATCCTTAAACATCTGGAGTGACTCATCTGAGACTGCAAGGGTTAACGTGGCACAGAGCTGTTGGGAAGGAGAAGAGAAACAGGCCCCAGTAGCATACATTTGTTCTCTTTCCTTGCTGAGTCTCATTTTCTTATGCCAATTTTTTCTTGCTAGCAGCTAATTTTTCTTCTGGATTCCTCTAATGTTTCCCTGGTGCAAGAAACTACCGGCTCCTGAGAGAGGTCACAGGGAAACTCATTAAAAGTACAGCCTCCCGTCACCTCCACGGAGGAACCAAAACTCACATAACGCTGGTGAGCTGGAATTTTTTATAAAATATCTTAATGTGATGCTGCTGCTAGTTAAACACCATGGGCAGAATAGCATAAACTAGAAAACTAGGAGCCCGTCTCTCCTTGCTGGCCGTATAGGATGACGGATGTGCATTTGTTCCTGGTGCTCTCCGCGCTTCCCACCTCCCGTGCTAATTCAGCATTTCTGCGGGGCTGCCTTCGCTGCGGTGAGCAGTGACCAGTGACAGCGAGCGCTGACAGTGGCCGGCACCGCAGGGTAGGTGTGGCATTGCAGGGGACACCCCGGACAGAAATCCAACAGTACGCAACTGATACTGGCAATTAATACACTTGGACAAAGAAACAACTGCAGCAAAAACAGAGAGACCGATGTTATTATCCTGCCCAGCAGCAGCTCCAAATGGACTGGAAGAGTACAAGAAGCTGACCGATAACATGGATTTTTTTCAAAGAATAAAATCCCTTTTCTCTAATGAAATATTCCTTTAAATTGGTGTTTGAGTTTTTCAGTCAACTGAACAAACACAGTAGCAGATGGAGTCCCTGTTTCTTCTCCCAGCATGTTCACAGCTGGAATATGCAAAACCTTAATCTCGATTTATGAGAATATTGGTAAATATATTTACATTCACTCTTGCTGTGGAGTCAGAATGGTAAATAATCACGATCTCAATACATTGAGATGGTTGGCAAGGTGTTAGTGATCTGGGCTACAATACTTTTCTGTCATACTGCAATGCAGGAAGATTTCTTTAGGAAAATACCTGTTTAACGCATTAATATGCACAACAAAATATAGAATTTTACCAGTATAATCCTTCTACATAATCCTGAGTTCCTTTATATGGACTTGGTTTTTAAAAAGAACAATTCATAAAATGATCCTTTTAGTGTGACAAGGCGTAATTTGCCAGTGAGTATCTACGGACTAGAATATTTTTAAGCTATAGTTTGGGAAAAAGAATCCAACAACTTGGGTATCCTTTTTATTATGCCTGATTTAAAGAAAACATCTGTTCTGAGGTCAGCCCTTCAGTAGTGACCTGGCACAGTATGTGAAGGTGCCAATTAAATTGGTGTTGACACAAACTTGTGAGGTTTTGTTGGTCCAGCGGGAGATGGGGGGATGGTAATCAGGTGACCCAGAGGACTGAAGTAGCGGGAATCAAACTGCATCCAGCAGCGCAAGGTGGAGAACCGGGTACCAGGGGACTAATAAGAGGATAAACTCAAAGCTCATCAGCTGGGAACAGCTGAGGAGGAGGAACACTTGGGTACAGCAGCCAAACCCAGGGTGACAGTGTGCTGGCAGTGTGATGCCTCCAAATGGTCCCAGGGTAGGTATTTCCAGAGGCAGGGAAATATGAGACAGTGGCTGTCTTAAGGTAGCATAATAGTTTGATACTATGAATTATTAATATCATAAACATTACAGATTACCAGTACATCAAGAGTGAACATAAAATGGAGTAGCGGAGCAAACCTCCCACCTGCCTTTGTGGTGGAGCTTGGCCAATTTCTGGCAGAGCTACCTGCTGCTGCAGTGGATTGGATCTGAAGAGCCACCTTTTTCCTGGCTGGGATCTGCCCCACCTGCCTTTAAGGACAACCCCGACATCATCCAGACCCCTACGTCAGAGCCTGCCACCCAGGCTTGCTCTAGAGTTGAAAAGGAGCAGGTATTTTAGGAACTGCTATCTGTTTGATATATTTTAGACAGCTACTCTGGGATAAGATGTATCGTGTCCTGGAAGTTCCTATTTCACTCCGTCACTAGACGTCTACATCTGCTCCGATGACTCCCACCCTGCAGTCAGCAGGCTCAGCCCTGTAAATGCAGCCCAGCTGACTACAGGAAGGTTTTGCTAGGCAAACACATTCCTCTGCATGTATTACTATTGACATTCAATATACACAAGTATTTTAAAAATTTTATTTACTTTTTGGGGAGGTATTATTTACTTAGATATATTTTTGTTCAGAATCCCTTAATGGGTTTGGAGGGAAGATTTATGTTTGGGTTTTTGAACTACAAATATCAATTGAAATACTTGTTTAAGAATAAGTATTTTTGTTGGAAGTTGTTGAGGAACTGAGTTTCTTTCAAAAAAAAAAGCAAGGTCTTTAACTATTATGGCAGTTTGTACACTTGTTTTTAGAAAACTGATTTTTTTTAAAAAAATATAATAATTAAGGGATTTCTAGCTCTGGTGCAAATTAAATAAGCTGGCTCTGAGTGTTTGTGAGAATCCCAGTCACAGATTTTGGATCTCATTTTGACTGACACATTCTTCCTTTCAGTATGACAACAACTGAGAAAAAGCAAGATTTTTACTTTGGCTGTCTTGGTCTTGCACTGGTTACAGGAAATTCAGTTGCTGTTTCATTCACGTCTCATAAGCAGCTAAAGGCCTGATTTTTAAGGCAGGTGTGATCCCTGTGTACGTTCCTAGGGGCACATTACCTGTCCGTGCATTGGGATTCACCTTCCCAAATTCCCCAGAACAAGAACATTTGGGAACGTTGAGCTTGTATATTGAGGACCAGGGCCCAAAGTTGTACCAGTGCTTCCAGGAAAAAACCACAGGCGGGTTTTCTTGGAAAACAGGAGAAGAGAGAGTGTGTGGCAGGTTTCTCATTTCTGACGTGATCGTGCCCCTTCCTTCACCTGGGCTGAAACACCAGCTCTGTCCCTAGCAGACAGCCAGTATTTATTATATCTGAGCCTTGCCATTATTTTGAGGTTTCAACATTACTTTTGCTGGATTCCATTATGTTGTTTGAGGCGTTTCGAGGCGGTTCAGGCATAAACGGCAATCTCTGGGCAGTGCCGACCTGCCCTCCCATCCTTCCTCATCGAAGGAGGCAATGCTTCAGTCCCGTATTCACGCAGGTAATCCCCACTCACTGAAAAAGTCCCGCTGAAGTAAATGGCAGCACCAGCACAAGTACGGATTTGTATAACCAGGCCGATCACTCTGGAAAATTTTGCCATCAAAAGAAAGACAGCTCTCTAGATTTCTGCTTTTCATATTCATGAAAGGTGGCAGAACTGCAGAAGACAGAAAGTAAACACCATGCATAATTTAACAAATATTCACCGTGGAAATATTTTTAAGATTACCTGCAGAAGTCACAGAAAAATGTAAATAACTAATGTCGTGTGGTCTGGAAAACAACAGAGCCCTCATGCAGCTTTGTCATGCTGACTGCTGGTGGTACCGCCCCGATGCAGCTGCACCAGTCACTGGTACAGATTTTATACTGACAGTGTGTCGCAGTTGCTTTCAGTGCCACATTCAGGTTCACAAGCTCACCTGTAGCCCCGTTTCCACTGGCAGGCGGTACATCTGCTTTCTCCCTGTCCTAAGAGCCCAGCCACGTGGGCAGGAGAGTTGGATTTAGGCTGGGTTTCCCTGGCATCTGCCTCGGTGTTATTTCCAGCCAGCCGTTGCTTGCTGTGGCACTGAGTAAGTGCTGCTAAATGCAATTTTTTGATGCTTTGGGATTCGGAGTGAAGGATGGATGGAAAAGAGTGGAAGTCCTGTTGGGATGCCACGTCTACCCACATAGCCTTGCTTTGAAATAAAAAGGAAAAATACAGAAGGCAGCGTATAAACTACCAAATATTAGCAAAGAGGTTGGGACTGGCATTCCCTCGAGAGCAGTATCCTCTGTCTAAAAGCAGCTTAGACCAGCTGCTTCCAAGAAAGGACAAGAAACCTGGACGCTGCTATTACGAAATAGTTTCCTCTCCATAAAATTTCTTCCGTACCAGTATTAAATGGAGTCTTATGCCCTGAGGAATGAGGGTTTACACTTGTCTCAAAACCTGTGTCTTTTAATCCCTAGCAAGCACTCATTTCCAACAACGCGACTAGAAATAGAAAGCTTTTCTAAGATGCAATGATTCCTGCATTTCAATCTGGATATATGGTTTGATGCTCTTCCAGTTTCAAGTAGGCGAAACTAAAGACCTATAGTGAAATAAAGGCAATGAAAAGCAAGGAAAACTAGGCCAAAACAAAGCCAACAATGTTCTTCAAGAATGTAATTTCAGACACCAAAGAGGGAAGGCGCTGTTACGTGTTGCAGATTGCTGGAGAGAGGCCATCATCATTCCAGGCTGGGTTAATGCAAAGCCACAGAGCCCTGGGAAGGCGGTTTGTTTTCTTCCCTCTCTCTATACCATGTAGACACGGCCTTTGCGTAACCTGGGCATATACCAGAAGAAATGTCAAGAGATCAAACTGAGTTAATTTTTTCTGGGAATACCCATCAAGCTGTAAGAAAGAAAAGGTCACTATCTTTTTGACAGGGTTTAAAAACGTCCCCCAGATGCTATGGCCAGTGCAAACGCAAAGCTCATGTAATTTTGGGAAAGCTGCAGCAGTCCTCATGGTGCTTCTCTCTCTGTTCTCTGAAGAGAGAAGCCAATTAGAAAAATAAGCTACACTTTTTAAATGCTAACTGCCACAAGTGTAGGCTTTTCTATTCACTTTATTGTATTGCAGGCACTCCAGCTCTTAGAAGAATGGCAATCACTGTGGGATTTGTAGGAAATCTGATCTTACAAGGCACCTCTTTCAGGAATGGCTGCAGGTAAGTCCTCCACAACACCATTTAATCAAATGGTTGTAGCCATTAATTATTTTCACTAGAAGCCAGATATATTTAAAAGAGTGAGACGCTGAATTCTGAACACTCCAAAAAGTGGTGAACAAAAACTCCCTAGTTATTTGAAAACTGCCTTGAGTTACACAGATGTAATTAAAATTTCATTTTTGTTAAAAAAAAAAAAAAAGTAAATCATTATGCTTTTACAAAGAGCGTTTTTTTTAGTTAAAGAAGACAGTTTCTGCTTAGCATATTTAAGACTTCAGCTGCGTGGAATGAAGTACTGTGGATTCATATGCAGCCTCCCTCCTCTGAGCGTTTCAGGGCTGTACGGGCACTGGGTGCGGGAGAGAGCAACACACCTCTGTGGGATCTTCCAGGCAGGCATTTCTGAGCCCTTTGCAAACATGACTCAATATCTGGAGGTGAGATCATTACGTATTATTAGCGCTGTTGGTTTGTAGGTGGCATGGAGAGACTAAGGGATTAAGGACTGCGTCTCACGCCTCCTCCGTGTTGTGCGTCGGAGTGAGGCACTGCCCAAGCAGTACATCTCTATGTGTTTGCACAGCCCTCACCTGCAGCTGTTGTCCCCAGCTCCTTCTCCAGCCTGGGCCATGCCTTCTCCAAGGGGAGAGCCATGCCCTTCCCTCCAGCCAAGCATCTCAGCGTTGGGCAGTGGGGGCTGAGCAGTAGCTCCATGGGCAAGTGTGTGCGTGCACGAGGGAAGATGGAAGAAACCCCCAGCACCGTACTGGGCTGATGAGGAGGGGCCAAACCTGGTGTGTGAGGAGCTGCCCGACGGCTGGGTCAGAGCCTGGATGCGATGAATCGCCCCAGCCGCGTGATTCGCAGCCCATCTTGTCCTCACGAGGAGCACAGCTGGTCCAAAAAATTTCCACCCACGTTTTATATGGCAAAACGGGCCTGTTTTTCAAAATATGTTTGGTTTCTCCAGATTTTGTCAATGAGCTCAGCATAGATCTGTGGTTTCCTCTGTGCCCTTGAGAGTGAGTCAGGTCCCCCACTCCCTCTGCTCCTTCTCTGTGCAATGGGAGTCACCAGTTTCCTTATGTTCCGGGTGTGTGGTCAAGATAAGGGCACGGAAACCTGGGCTGGCAGTGAAAATGCAGGCAAGTAACCACTCTTGAATCCAAATGGCAAAGAAGGGCTTTTTCTCCAGAAAACACTTGGTGGCAAAGAAACCAGTCCTGCTGCAAACCCCTGCCAGGGAGGTGCAAGTGAGCTTCGGTGTGCGAAAAGCAGAGCTCCCCTGGGAAAAGGCTTTTTCTGTAATTCCCACCTCAACCATGTTTTCCTTTCAGCGCCTATTCACTGTTAATTATTGTTTCAGACTCTACCCATTTCTCTTGTCTTTTTCCCCAGGCAATTGCTGCGAGGCACTTGAAGGTTAATGGGCCATGTGTTTATTTTTAGCTCTGCATCTCTTTAACATAGGAAAACCTGGATGATGGCAAAATAAGCACCTCTAGCCAGCATGAACAGTTTCTGCCTCCAGAGCCCTTCCAGACATTATTTCATAATTTTTTTCAATGAAGTGATGGCAAATACACAGTGAGCTGCTGCATGAGGCGCAACACATGGACTCTTGCATCTCTGTGACAGGCGCCTGCAGGTAGAGACTGCCTGGAAGGGCAGAAATGCTTCCAGCAAACTGTGGTGCACCAGCTTCACCTCTGCTGTGGGTGCATAGAAACAGCAGAAAATGGAAGAACACTCCAAAAGGGACAATATTGCCCTGTACATGTTGTAGACTCCCTCTTCCACCCCAGCTGGAAGGACTTCATGAAAGCCACATCAGTGCTGAAGCACCCCAGAAAATGTGAAAGTGTACTGAAGGTCTAACCAGTGGTGATGGCGGGCTGGGACAAAATGCCTGCACAGACGTGGGGACAGCCCAGAATATGCCTGTGGCCTTGTGAGTAGAATTTGGCAGACAAAAGCATCCTCCCGGCCCGGGCTGTAGTGTCTGAAGCACAGCTCATACTGCTGGCAATGCAGGGTGGTGCAGAACCCTCAGTACTAGGGAGAGACAGAGCTCAAGGGCAATGACCATAACTGAGATGCACACACACTGGCATGAGCTATGAGATGTCCCAAAAAAGGGAGGGACCAACCTGAAAGCAAAAGGTATCTTCAATACCTTCAAGTCACATGGCGGGGTGCCAAGTGCCAGAATTAGTTGTATTGGGACAGAAAGAAAAGCCAGGAGCAGTAGAAGTGGATAAAGCTCACTTTGCGTTACAGTGACTACACAGGAGGGTGTAGGATCTCAGGGTGGAAATCATCAGATAGACTGCAGATGTTTCTAGGACATGGTTCCTCTCACCCCAAGGGAGATATCAGCCTCCAGTCAGAGGAACTGTACCATTTCTCAGTCACAAGACCACAAAGGTGCATCCCTTTGGCGTGACAAGGGAGAGTCACCAGAGTGGTTCCGTCACCAGTGATTGTAGGGAAAAAAAAATATCCCCTCCAACAGTATGTTGTTAAAGGGAAATTTTTCACTTCCACAAGAACAGTGATCTTTGAGGGATGGCCAAGCACCAGTCTTTCTCCTGGGTTGTTTACATCAGCGAGCTCCCAGGTTGCCTGGGGAAAGCAACAAGCATATGTGTGTATGGACAGCATTGCCATAGGAGACAATGCTTCTCCAGATTGACTTTTGGGTTGTGTTCAGCAGCTGAGGCCTCTCCCAAGAAATTATTTTTATGCTTTAATTTGGATAGGATAGGATAGGATAGAATAGAATAGAATAGAATAGAATAGAATAATTCCAGTTGGAAGGGACCTACAGCGATCGTCTAACCCAACTGCCGGACCAATTCAGGGCTGACCAAAAGTTAAAGCATGTTATTAAGGGCATTGTCCAAATGCCTCTTAAACACTGACAGGCTTGGGGCATTGACCACCTCTCTAGGAAGCCTGTTCCAGTGTTTGACCACCCTCTCAGTAAAGAAATGCTTCCCTAAACCTCCCCTGGTGCAACTCTGAACCATTCTCATGCATCCTATCACTGGATCCCAGGGAGAAGAGATCAGCACCTCCATCTCCACTTCCCCTCCTTGGGAAGCTGTAGAGAGCAATAAGGTCACCCCTCAGCTTCCTTATCTCCAAACTAGACAAACCCAAAGTCCTTAGCCAAGCCTCATAGGACATTCCTTCCAGCTCTTTCACCAGCTTTGTTGCCCTCCTCTGGATACATTCAAGGACCTTCACATCCTTCTTAAATTGTGAGGCCCAGAACTGCACACAGTGCTCAGGGTGAGGCCGCACCAATGCTTCTGTCTGTGGTACAATTGAGAGCAGTAATGGTAGCATGGGCAGCATTTTGAAGAGGGGAGCACAATGAGACACTGCCCATGGATAGAGACAGATCATAGACCCATAGAATAGTTTGGGTTGGAAGGGACCTTTAAAGGTCATCCAGTCCAACTCCCCCTGCAATGAGCAGGGACATCTTCAACTAGATTTGGTGGGCTACAATAATACCAGGTATATAATTCTGCATGATAGGACACAACTGTGCAATAACAGTTAACACTGAGAGGTGCAGACGGCACATTACCAGCCCCTGTGGTGGGTCTATGGGAAAGTTCTCAATGCTAAATGGGACTTTTTTCAAAGGCATCAAGACGTTCATTCAAAGAAGCTACAGGAAAAGATACTAAAAAAGTTGAATCTGGGCCTTTCCATTTAGTTTAATTTAATTCCTTTAATTTCCTTAAGGAATTGAGAAATCTAAGTAAAGAACCAGATAAATTTTATACTCATCTTAGGTGAATAACATTACTGATAAATTGCTAAGGCTTATTGTGCATGCAGAAGAGCCTAGGGAGGTAGAACAGGCCTTTCTGTGCAAAACCATGCATATGTTCTGGCTTTTTGTTTTTCCAGAGCCAGCCCTTGCCAAGGCCCTCTTGTGTGGCAGTTCCTGCTGTTATTGGTACTGGCATGGCCAGCCTGGCAGGCAACCATGACTGCAAGGGGCTGGAGAAGGTGAGAGGAAAGGTGATGTATGTGGGAAAGGTGTTGGAGGAGGATGGTGAAGACCATCAGGGTGTTCATGCCCTGGATAAAGGGGCCCTGGGAATGATCCCATGAATGCCAAGGAACCGGGATGCTGAGGCTTCAGGGGAGACTTGGGATGGCCTCAGGGTCTCAGAGCTGGTTTGTCCATAATTAGTGGGTATGTTGTTTGTATGCAGCTGGAGTTCTTCATGACGTCTATGTGGGCTGCTAACTGCTCTTATGGGTGCGTGTGAGCGAGGACAATGTGACGAGCTGAGAGATGCTCTCTGAAGGGCTGCTGGATGCTGCAGGTAGGGTTGTGTTCAGCCCCAATCAGCCAGGACTGGATGCTGAGGTGGAGCCAGGGTGCCTGCTGGCTCACAGCCTGAGCCACAAAGCCTGCCTTACCGAGGGGAGGGCCCAAGGCAGGAGGGACATCATAACCCATGGAAAGCCCAGGGGGACATCAACACACTTAGTGCCTGGCCTCCTTTGTGGACAAAAGGAGATAGCGTCCAACTGCAAGAAATTTTACCTGTCCTCTGAGCAGTTAGGCGTTTGCAGGCTGCTGTTTGACCTTGGTATCTTTAACTCAAAATGAGTCTTTTTGAGGATCATTTCCGAAGCGACAAGCACATACAGGGTACCTGGAGTGGCAGATCTGACTCACCAGTAGCTTGGTCGCTGAGGCACAAAAGCAGGAGAGGTGCCTTCAGCTCTGCGCCTTTCTTGGTTTCACAAGGGAACAAAGCTCCTTGTCTCCCTGTCCGCCCCCGCCTGCTCCACCACCCTGAGGAGTGCACCGGTGCCTTGTGAACTGGCCCATCCACAGCCTTGCAAGGGGTTGTGCAATGGGCTTAGGAGATTGCTTGCCTGTCCAACTGTCGGAAACACAAAAAGCTCCACAAAGTCAATATACGTGAACACTAGTTTTATCTCCTTGAAAATGCATGCCGTGTGAAGGGCTCACCAGCTGCACGGTTTCCCTTGCAACTGTTTAACTTGTGATGTTCTGACCAGGGCTGCGATGGGCGGCACCTTTTAGTGGCCATGTCTGCCATGGTCCACACTTGAATCTTCTACTTTGGACGAAGCATGCAATCTTGGTGCACGCTGGCGTGACACCAGGTTTTCTGTAGAGCTGCACCCATTCACATGAGGAAAATGAAGGACTCGTATAGCTTAATGAAGTGGAACAGGGCTTGTTCCTACAGTGTTGTGGTTGCTCTTCAATGTAGAGCATGAATTTTGACCAACGGGACACTCTTCTTGGGCCCACATTTATTTTATACCCTGCTTTGTGTGCATGGTGCTTTTAAACCTCAAGGCTTTTCCTGATGGTTTGCTAGACTGGTTTCCCTATAGACCTGGGGCCTGCAGTGCCAGAAGTGACACCTCCGCAGCCTTCTTTTAAAGGACTTCCAAGACACTTCATACACCATGTGTGGCCCCTTGCCAACGACTTACGCAGCAGCTAGGGGCAGCAACGTAGCTTTGCTGGGCTGTAATTTAGCAGCTCGATTACGTGAAATACACAGCTCTCAAGGCTGATTTTCTAGCCCTGGCACCTTGCTGACTGCACAGGCAAAACCTGTAGATGAAAGCTGTATGCCACACTACCTCTTTGCAGGATGGTGGCATGGTGGGCTCCTGTGCAAGCAGCAGGAAAAGCGGGAGCCAGGGCTGCTCTTGAAGGCAGGGTTTGGCTCATGCTTCACAGGTCATCCCAGGACTGGGCAGCAGATGCAAGGAGAAACACCTTCTGGTGAGCTCCCCTTTCAACAGGTGGCTCCGCATGGTTATCTTTGGTTTTGAAGGACTTTCTTCAAAGCAGGTGGCAGGAAAAACTCCACCTGTGCCTCAGATACTCCTGGCTTCCTCCTAGCCTTCCCTCAGTCCCACTCCAAGAGCAAAATCTGAGGTAGGGCAAGGATCACCGCTCTCTTTTCATGTCAGCATTAAAGCGCAAAAGGATAAGGGGACAAACTCTGGGATTGCACCCAGGAGAGGCCAGGGCAGGGGACCAGGGGCTCAGCATGGGTCAAAGGTGCTGAGCTGCGGAGATGTGGAGATCACCTCTCCTGCCATGGAGCTGGACGAGAATGGGTGAGCAAGCCTCATCCATTTTTGTTTCTTCAGTTGTGGGATTTTAATAATGCATTATTCAGGAAAGTGCTGCATACAGCAATTACTCATAAAGTCCATCCAGCTCATGTGTGAATGAAGACCGAAATATTAAGTTTGCCCTTAGCCCTTAATAAGGAACAAGTTGAGTCCCATTTGGATCATTGATTTCAAGTGAGAGTTCAATATCAAAATGCTTTTGACATATTTGCCAGCTCTGTAGTTTGTAGAAGTTATTTGCTGTCACTGCATTTTCAATTTGCCTCCTGACTCTGGGAGCAGAGTTGGCAGGTGTGATCTCAGAGAGGGGGGGCCTCTCCAGTTAAGTGACGGCTGGTGGCTGGCCTCCTGGATGACAAGGTGATGAGTTTGGCTCATAGAAGATGTCGGGAGCCCCTGTTTCATAGCCAGCCTCTCTGGGGAAAGCACAGGGACTGGCAGGAGATGGACAGGATTCATCCACTCCTGTCAGTCCAACCGCATTTGACATTTCGGTGGTCAACACACATGCTAGGAGGACCTGTGTGCAAGTTCATGACAGGACCTGAGATTGAATATAAAGCCTTTCTCAGTCCAGGGGGGAAATAGCTCACTGAATTGGATGGGTTTTGACCACATTTTGGGTCCATACAACTCCATTAACTTGTGAAACCTTACTAAGCAGGAAGCTCTTCTCTGGTGGAGACCAGTTCATTCTGTGAAAGCTATTTTGCAAAATTTTGCAGTGCATGTTATGCCTTTTTTTTCATTTTGGGGCAGGAGAACTCCATGACAGATGCTCTTCCATCTTCTTGCTTTCCTTCCCTGCTGTTGACCGTGATTCAGATCCACTGAGGGCAGAAAAGCCACCCAAGAACTTAGATTTTAAAACATAATGCTTAGTAATTAAATAAAAACTTGCACTGAGATTAGCCAATTTCCTGTGATTAATACCAACCTATAAGTTTTATTAATGAGCATGTCAACCAAGGAATGCATTTTCTAAGTCTATAAAGTTTCTGCTATATTTTCCCAAGTTCCTTCATAGTCTTATAATTATAGAAGCGCCATGTGTTTTTATCACTACAATGTAATTGCCAGCTGGGATCAGGAAGGAATGTATCCTTATGTCATATAGATATATACCACTATCACAAAAGCATTACAGTGTGGGGTTTTTTTGGTCTTCTGTAGCTTCAGAAATAGGTCACTGCTGAAGAAATATGAGACCATTGGCAAAATCTGGTGTTACAGTTTATGCACTTCTGTATGATCTGGGGATCTGATTACAGGTCTCTTCCAACCCAAATCATTCTATGATTCTATCCTGGCCTCTGGGTCAGAGACATCTTGGTGCTTATTCCCAAATCTGGTCTATTTTGCTGAGGATCAGGATGATATGCTGGAAGCTTTTGCGGGGGTACATTTGTGCCACCAGGCTGCTTCTTGGGGTCATTGCAAAAGGAAAACCAGGGCTGGTGATGGCTTTGACTGATGGTGACAAACTACGATGCCACCTCAGAAACAGGGAAAGTGAAGGAAGACATTCACATGTGAGTTGTTGCCCACTGTATGTCAGGAAGACCAGGGCTTTCCCAGGGAGGGTGAGAAGGTGTGTGGCTGCTTGGAGCCACGTGAAAACAGGGAGAAGAAGAGAGCACGTAGCGCTGCAGAGACCAGCAACCTGTTGCAGAGGGGGACCAAGCCAGGGAAGGGAAAAGGACCACCTTCTTGTGGGAGTTACAAATTAATAAATCAGATCCCAGGCAGGGGGGTGCATTGCTTAGAAGGTCTCTGCGTGTGTGAGTTTGTGCAAAGGGAGAAATGATGATTGGGACAACAGGATGCCATAGAGGCTCTGCCAGCTACATTGGACGTCCTCATGCAGAGCCACCTTCCTAGGGCCCAGATGTGGGGCTGCAAAACCATGTGTCAAATACTGGAGCACTGGGACATTCGTGGAGATGGTGCTCTGAGGGACCAGCACAAGGAGATGTCAGGGCAAAACGTGAAGAAGGTCCTTCCCCACCCAAGAATGTCTCCCCTGGCAGGTCACTGCACTTGATATGCAGTGCTGCACCCACCTCCAGTTCCTCACCACCTTTCAAGTGGAAATGAGCATTACTTAAATGGTTTGAATGTGCCGTAAAAGAATTCCCCCAAACTGGAGACAGATGCTGAAGAGCACTTTGTGATGAATAAATGATGTGACAAAAAGGAACAAGAGTGAGTATGCAGGCGCTTATCCCCCTCACACACACCGGCAGAGCTCTTCCCTGCCACCTCCTCACGACTTCTTTACCCTTTCAAGTTTATAGTCATATAAATATGTACCCTATACTCTAGTATACCCTATAGTCTAGTTTGTATGATTTTCTCAGTTATTGCTTCCATGCTCCTACCCTTGACCAAAACACACTGTGCAGCCTGACCCACCTTTGAGATAATTTATTTATGCTCTTTCTTTGCAGTGCTGAGTTTTAGCAAACCACGTTTGACCAATTGCTATGTGCCTTTTTGTCCCTCTGCACAGCAACGAAAGGGGGCCATGGCACTCATTGGCCCACTCCCACAGCCCCCAAACGCATGACTGCTCCCGCTGCCTTCCTGTAAACGAAAACCACAGGATCAGAGCCTTCAGGGCATGAAAATATTCTATCGTTAATATTTATTCATTCTCATTTGGCGACTCAGCTTGCACTTGGATGAATAACTGCTGAGAAGCAGGCAGTGGGCAGGAGTGCTTGGGGAGGGCAAGCAGGAAGGAAGGGGTGGATGGGGCTCATGGCAGGAGCTCCTAACTCCAAACCCCCAGCAGCTGAAGAGTGTCAGAGGCGAGTAACAGGCGAGGAGCCAGTCGTGGTTTTAATTTAAGAGGGAAACTTACCGTTTTTTGCAAAATGCTGCCTGTAGTGTTTTGCCTCTCTGCAGCACAAGCGGCATCTGTGGCCAGACAAGAGAGAGCTCGAGTGTTTGCAAGTCACCAGGCAGGAACAAAAAGTCTCTTCTGTTCCTCCCAAGTGCCCGACTTCCTGGGGAGCAGCCATCCCCTGTACACATTGAGCCAAAGTCAACGGGAATACAATGTCATGGGTCTGCTTCCCCAGGGATTCCGGCACCCTTTCTGCAGGCAGTGCGGCTGGGCACGAACTGCCTGGCACCAGCAGTGGTGCGGCAGCACCGGAGCAGTGCCGGGACACCCGGCTTGTTATCCCCTGCGCAGAGCCATGTGCAGGGGCTCTGCTCGCTTTGTGGAGCCGAGCGGCCCACCAACACTAGAGTCAGTGCGTGGTGGGTAGAGCAAGGACAAGGTGGTGCGGACATCTCCCCACTCCCCATCTGATATTCCTACTGAGATTGCAGACTCTTTTGGGGTAGGAGTCATCACTGGAACACAGCTCACTAGGGTTGGGATTGGAGATAACCCCGTAACAACAGGAGATATTAATTCTCTGGAAAGTTCGTTGCTGGATGCTCATGTCCTTGGGTGATTCATTATTAATGGTCTCTACATGCCTTTTTTTCAGCAGGCCTTTTTAAGTTCAGTTACACACTTCTTCATTTGTAGAGAAAGAGGAGCTGAATGAACATGTCACCAGCTTGTCACTTTTTCATTCCTCTCTCTGCCTCTGCCCTTCCTTTAATAGTCTGAACCAATTTTAGAAAAGTCTCCGATGCCATTGATGATCCATTGCCTCTGAGAACTAGAGAGCTAGCGAACAGTCAACGTGGGCACGCTGCTCGCTGCGCCGAGTCACTACTGAGGAAAGAGCGGTACTAGAACAGGCAGCGTTGGTGCAAAGATGATGATGTGCTGTACATTCTGCTGCAGCTGCTTCAAAAATTCCATTTTTAGTCCTTTTATTTTTAACTAGATTAAACTGACAGATCCCACACCTTTTAAAGAGATGTTTTAGGCTGCACTGAATGCAGCTATTGCGTATAGAGGTACTGAATACGCAATGAAAGAAACAGGATGAATTTTTAAAGCCCTGGTGCCCTGCAAAGAGTGAACTTGCAATCTGCCTTGGTGCACTTCACTCGCACAGCCCAGGGCTGTGCTCAGCCCGGCCCTCGGTCCAGACAGTGGCAGACCTCATCCTCACTGCAAGGAAGAAGAAACGAGGGCTGTGAGCCCAGGCGTCCCCCCCCAGCTGCCTAGTGGGTCCTTGTTTTGGCTAAACATGCCATTGCATGAATAAAGAGGCAAATCTGGTCCTGCTCCATCCCAACCTTGCTGCTGCGGCTGTGAGCATCAAATGGAGCTCCTGCAGACAGAGCCCGGGGGAGGCAGCTCCTGGCCAGGCAGCGGGAGCTCCAGATGGCAGCTCGGCTCTGCGCTGGATTTGCCACAGTCAGAGCCAGAATTAACGACGAAAAGCCACCCGGGGCCTTTCTGATTTTCCTTGAAGTCGTCACTGAACTTCCCTGGTGTGGCAGGAGCAGCTGGAGCGAGGAAGGACAAACCCAACACCTTTGGCTCCTCCATCAGCGAGAGGGAGCCAAAAAGACGAGGGCGGGATGGCAAGGGTGAAATCGTCACTCTGCAAAAACCCAGGCTGGAGTCCTCCATGTATTTCAGCATCTCACAGAGAGAGCGGAAAAACTAACACATGAAGTCCAACCAGGCTTGAAAACTATAGCACAAAACTATTCCTCCTCAGATGCCAAACCAAAACTGCAGTGGGAGAGAGACTTTGCTTGGCTGGAGGTTGGGCTAGCAACATGCTTGGTACCGGCCGCTGTGCAAACTGTGTAAGTGACCTGTTTTCAAGATACGTATTGATAGATGTTGCTTCAAGTCTCATAACTGCAGATTCTTATTAGTCCTGGGCAGGAAAATCCTCTAAGGTAGATGTTTCAATAATTTTGCTTATTGCTTATTTGCTTATTGCATTAGTTAGCAACAAAACCCCATCTTCCTACAAAGAGCCTGTTTGCAGCCTGGTATGCAGAAAAGGCCTTTGGCAAGGCTGTAGCCCCCAAATCCAGCAAAGCAAAGTCCCCTGGTGACTGCAAAATGTCCCTAGGAGAGCCCTCATCCTGCAGGAGCAAGAGGCCTGATGTGAATGGCTGTCAGCCCTGGAAACACTGGAGGAGAAGTAGCTACAAGACTGATGTATGGAGGCTCTGGGCTACTCTTCTGCACGTAGGAGCAAGATGAGTAAAGCTCCACTGGCCGCTCTTGCTGGCTGTGGTTGATACTGCCTGCAGCCGAGCATCTCAACGCCACAGAGGCGGCTCAGAGCAAATGTCCCCGTCAGGCTGGTGTCTCCAGGACTGTGGCTCAAAGGCTGAGAGACTCAGAGGTGTGGTTGCCACAGAGGTGTGGCTCAACACCCTAATCTGAACACTGGGGACACCCCCCTGGGATGGCCGGGCATTGCTCCAGCACACGCACTGGTGACACCTCAAAGCTAGGCTGGGACCAGTCTTTATGGGCTGTCCCATGCCAGCAATATGGGTCATAAGTGGTTGCAGGCAGCAGAAAGCTCTGGTCGAGACGCATCCATCATAAATAAGAGCTCTTTATTTTATGGCCGACCCTTCTCATTTTATGACCGTGAATGGTAATTTATGTCTTGTGAGATTTATTGCTTTGCCGTTGCGGGTGCTGCACACGCGGCTGGGCACTTGCTGTCCTGCCACCGTGCCACCCAGCACCTGATGCTGGCACCCAGAGGTGTGCTGTGGCACGCAACAGCATCGGGCAAAACCAGGCTGGTTTTATTTCTGTTATCACTTCAGGTTTGTAGGTAGCCTTCACGCTGAAGTTCGAGCAGAGTTCAAGCAACGTAAATTCAGCTCCCAGCCTTGCCAAACGTTCCCCGTACTCTCTGCAGGGAGTTTTACAAACTCCTAAGCTGCAAAATGGAGACAACCCCCCCCAAAACTTCACTGTCTCTAATGCTTCATCTGGCTGGTCTGCTTAGACTGGTCCCTTTGGGCCGTGAGCTGCTTCTGAAGAGGTGTTTGTACATCTGGCCCTGAATTTGCCTGAGGTCTTGCTCTCCGCATATGACCGTATACAACAAATCAATGAATAAACAGCTCATTCCTTCTGGGCTTCATTAAGGTGAGAGGCTGCACAAAAAGCCTCTGCGTGGCTCGGGAGGCGGCAGCCCTTCTGTCAAGCGGAGTTTCCAGCAGTCAGGCACCGCAGGCAAGCAGGGAAGAGTAAAATAGATAAACCACTATTAGTAAAACTGTGCTTTCATGTAGATGGAGAGAAAACTGTTTGATGGTGGTCCTAGAGAACTGTGAGGAGACAGAAAGATCCTGTCGGGAACTTGCCCCGCCTTAGATCCGTGTTTCTGCCCTTGGTACATGACCAATGCTGTTCAGAAATATCGCCGGGGGGGATTGGCAGCTTGTGCCCGTCATCCGTCAGCAGCTCCCTGGCAGTGCCTGATGGCCGGGAGCTCAGGGTAGCTTGTGTCAGCTAAAACTCCGTCCTCCTGTCACAAGCCGCGTCCCGCAATTGCGGCAGCCTACCCCAAGCACAGCGGAAACGGCAAGGCCCTGCTCCGGTAACTGAGAGCAGATGACAGCTCCGTTGATTTTTTTATTTTAATTTGTGGCATGCAAATGCAGATGCTGCAGCAGCTGTTCTGTAGTCTTTAGTCAGAATGTGTTTTCTGAACGTCACGTTAGTGATCTTTCCTGCTTTTTTTTTGTCAGGTTGCTGATCCTCTGTGTTACATTTCTCTTTAGTGCTTGTTGTTTTGTGGCAAAACACCCTGCAAAACAAGCATTTGTTCTGCTAGAGGTTGTGATCTGAACATGATCTGGCCCATTTTATATATATATATATGTTTTATGAGAATATCCACAGCCTTCTGCAAAGCTGATGTGGAGAGACTTCTGGCAGTCATCAAGGTGTGTGAAAAAACCTTAAATTATTCCATTTGGGGAATTTCAACTGGAAAGATGACACAGACTGATGCACTTCGCTCAAGTGTCCTTGAAAATACTTTTTTTTCACATCACTTTCATGACAGGAAAGTGCTGAAAATGCTGCTGGAAAAATTCCAGTATTCAACTTGCTTTGTCTGAGAGCTTTCCAGCAAAGGTACGGGACTGCAGCAAAAGCCTCTATTTTTATTTTAATATTTGCATACAACTCCTCATCAGAAATCAGTTCCAGATGTGCTCAGAGGCACTAGCAAGCTCCAGAAGCGCTGTGGCCGGCTAGCAAACGGGAAAACATTCCCTGGTGCAAAAAGACCCTAAATAAATATTTTTTTCAAAAAATATTAATTCTTTTGTTTTCTTCCATAAACACAGTAGCCACTTTAGCAGCCAGTCAAAAAGCAGGAACAAGGTCTGGATGTTTCACCCAGTCTTCCTCCTGGGAAATTCCTCCATGAATTCATGGGAAGAGGGGCTGGGGCACCATGTGCAATGTCTTCATGAGCTCCAGGTTTGCGGTGATGTGGGGGAAAAATGCAGCCTCAGGCAGGTGGGATTTTTCCCTGTAGCTCTGTAGGGATGCTACAAAGCTCCTCTTTGTGTGTCAGTTTAAGGGTTTCATTGCTTCAGCCTCTACTCATCGTAGTCTCCCTCTGGGGCGCCTCTCCCAACAGGCTTTTCTCCCTCCATCTGTGCTTCAGGTTTCATTTTGTGTCATTTCTGAGCCTCACCTGAGCAGGAGAAATGTAACAAACTTCTTTGTCTAGAAAATTATTTTAATTAGCAGTAATTTACTTAATAGTTCTCATGTGAACAATGAGAAAGATTAACGTCATGCATTGAAAATACATTCAGGTGACAAATGTGTTTCTTTTATAAGACAACATTTGACTGCGCTTCAATTTCAACGCGTACTGGAGGATTAGTCTCTAGTAAATATGGTCCTGATCCAAAGCTATCTCGCTGAAGTGGGGAAACGTCTGTTCATTCGAGTGAAGTATTAATTACTCTGACAAATGCTTAGCTTGTTTGAAATCTTAATCATCTGAACTGATTTTTCCAGCAAATTTTGGGTGACAAAAGTATGACGTGTCCAGCCCAAGGGGCCTTCCATACTAGATGTTTCCAAAGCTGAGCCACCGTACAGAGGCTCCTCATAAGCTAAAATGTGGGCATTTTATCCTATTTTCTGTGGCAATGGTCATGAAAACATGCTTGGAGATGTGCTTGGAGACATTTCTAAGAGTACCACTTGTTGTAAGGGGAGCACAGGGCCAAAACCAGAGGTTGACCATTTTAGCCAGCTATTTGCATGGGTTTTTCTTTGCTGTAGATCAAAGCAAGTATTTAGGTGGCGTGTACAATGATGTGCCTGGGCTGATGTGTGCCCTCATATATAACACGTATGGAGGAGTTTGTTTATACCTGTGTGAAGCATCAGCCAGGGCCAGGCTGCGGGAGGAGTTGGGTGAGATGGCAGCAGACCCTGGACGTGCGAAGCCCCAGTTTGTGCCTGCTCACCGTGGTAGCCAAGCGCTCAGGGTTTTGTGGGAGGATGTAGCTCACACACCACAAAACCATTAGCCCTGAGGAGAGAGAAGTGATGATCTCAGCGAACCGCTTTGAATTGCAGAGTCTGCTCCAGCGCAGCCACCCTGCTGCAAGCCACCATCGCCCCATCCTGATAAAATACATGCCCTGTTTTCAAACTGGTTCCTTCCTTGTGTGGTTCCCCAGGATGAGGAGAAGCCCAGCCCCTTAAGCACCGACCTTAAATCTCCACAGCTCACTCTGTCCCTGCTGAAGCTTCACTTTCTGGCACTTCCCGGCCATGGGCAGAGAGCCTGAAAAGCTACATGAGAAAAGGAAAGAGCTCCTCACAGGTTCCGTGGCTTCTGTTTTAGTGGGAATGGAAGGAGAGCTGAAAGCGGCGCACATTGGTCTCTGTGGCCAGGGAGGGACCACCTACGCCAGCACAAGGGGACAGGCTGCAGCCCACAGTCTGTGTGTGCAAAGAATAAGGTGAAGTGAAAACGCTCCCAACAGTGTTCAGTGTGTCCCACCCCCAGCCCAATACTTCTGCGCTTATAGAGGTTGCTGACTTAAAAATACATCTCACTGACTAATGGTAGCTAGCAAACATTAACTACATGTCTTCAAACAACAACAACAATATCTGCTTGACAGTGATATGAGTCAACGAGAACAAAATGCCGCAGTCTTGAGCGAGGACATCCCAGTTGTTTGGGCTTAACACTGCTTAGTTCAGAGCAGGACTGCAGTCATCATTAGGGACAAAAATAAACCCCGGTTGTTGTTGGAAGCCTTCAAAACAAAAGCAGGCTCAGAGAACAGCCAGTGCCCTTCTCCTCCACCGCCATCTCCCCCGAGAAGCAGCGGGGAAGACGCAGACAACTGAGATTTTATTTATTTTTAATTACTCGCAATGGTGTTTCCCCTCTGTCTCTCCGGGGCACTCAGTGGATGTCTTTGCCCAGCATTTTCTTATTTACCAATACATTTCTGTGAAGAAACACGCAATGCCGAGTAGGCTATTGCCGCTGCCATGGTCTAAGGTCAGAGGAGAGGCAAGATTTGCAGGGAAGGGTCATGTCTTTTATTAGACCAAACAAAGCACAGAAAAAAACAGATGCACCCGTGTGCCCTAAAACTTGCCAACATTTTTTTTCCTGCCTGTGTCTGATGGTCTAATAAAAGATATGAGCTCTCCTGAGACAGCCTGTCTCCTGACGCCAAGGGATGTTCTCTTTGCCCTGACATTTTTGGAGAGTGTAGAGACCATGGGGTGCTTTGCCCCTGCGCTGGGCAGCCCCATGGGAGCCTCCCCACATGCTGTGGTGGGTACAGACCCAGAGCTCCTGAGCTGGAGGAACCTCCCTGTTGTGCAAAGCAGCCCCCTGCATGGCCAGACTCATTATTGGGGTGCAATGAGCTGCTTGGTCAGCTAAATGTCTCCAAGTGCCTTCCAGCATGTATAGACTAACTGTGGAGCAATGAAGGACCACAGGGATTTAGCGATGTGCTGTGGGAAACACGCAACCAGCCAGTTGTCTTCATCCCCACTGGCCAGCCACGCTGGCTAAGGGACCAAAGACAGGCAGGACCCAAATGTGAGACTTGCATTGTCAGGCTGGAAAAGTGCTCGGTACACAGGCTGGTTTAAGTGCAGAGGACAAGCTCTGCAGTGTGCCGTGTTTTTTCCACCCCGGGACTATCCCATGTTGGGCAGTGCAGGCCAAGCCGGCCCCTGGTGAGCGCAGGCTGGGGAATCCTTGCCTGGGTGCCCCTCGGCCAGCGAGGGGCTTCTGCAAAGCCGGAGTCCCCCACGAGGCACGTGGCTGCTCGCTGCCTCGGGGAGAGGGACTGCCAGCGAGGAGCAGCCAGTTGCAGGGGACACGAGGGATGGGACAATATCTCACCTGGCACTTTCTGGGCCCCTGGGAGCCCGGGAGCTGCAGCCGGCATGTGAGCACGAAGAGGAGAGTCATTTCTCCTCCTGCCCCAAGGAGTGAGCAGCAAGTGCTGACAGACTGTGGGGCAGCCACTGCTCAGAATGGTGGTTTCCTTGAGCCGGAATTAAATAGCTCACCAGAATAAGCTTGCTGCGGTTTCTGACTGACTTCAGTTTTGCAGAAATATCAAAAGAGGGTAAAAACAGGGAAAGAGTTGTCTTGCTCTTCTATTCAGATTGCTCTTTGGAGGCAGTGGCTGGACCAACTGCTCCTCCCCAAGCTCTCTTCCCTCAAATGCAGCCGCCTGGGTGCCCGGCCGGTCAGTGGGGGACACGGGCCTCAACACAGAGTCTTTTTGTATTCAATTTTCACACCCAGGTGTGAGCAGTTTCCTTTCACCTGTGGTCACCTGCAGCATTGTTCAGTCTCGGGGCTCTGACTCAGCATTTCATCAAAATTATGCAAATGGCAGCTCCCCGAATAGTCTGAGCTGTGGAAACCTGTTTGGTTATTCCTGTTAATACACGACATCTGCCTCAGTCCCAAATCACAACAAATGTGAGGAAACTGCAGAGGTCTGCTAGGTGGAAAGAGATGGATTTATCTTTTTTCCAACCTGAAAGGGAAAAGCCAGCATAGGCAATTCTGGAGGAGACGTGCGCCGAGGACGAGGACAAGCGCTGGCAGGGACCGTGGGTGGCCTTAGCAAACCACCCTGGGGTGAAACCCGAGTGCCAGGACACGGCTCTGCTTTCACCTCGGGACTGCTCACCCTCCTGCCTTGCCTGTGGGGGAGCCCCACAGCACCCCGTGTCCCCCACAGCCTCGCCTCTGTGAGGTTTATGCTTTTTCCTTTTCACACACCAAAGCGAAGCACGCAGCCAAGAACCCCCTGAACCTGTCCTCTTTTGGCCAGGGGATATTTTTGGAGGTGGATTAGGTTCTCAGGGGGTGTTTCTTTGGTTGGATTTTGCTTGTCTCGCACTGGATCTAGGGGTAAACCAGATACCAGTGGGTTGTCTTCCTGGCAGTGGAGGGTCCAGCAGGGATCAGCGTGTGCTGGTAGGCACCATTTAGCCTGCTTTCCTCTCCCTGGGCAAACGGCATCTCTGCTTAATGGAGGCCATGTCTGCAGAGCTGGCATGTGCCAAGTAGTCTATACTGGAGGATGACTCTGCTCCAGAGGTCCTGAGAGCAGCACTAAAACCAGTCAGTCAGTCAGGAGATGTGGCTGCCTCAGTAACCTCTGATCGCAGCCAGGAGATCTCCCTGAGGATCCTGCCCTACAGATACATTTATTTTTAGGAGCCACGCTCTGGGCTGAGCTTCAGAGGGGTAAAATGAGCACGACTGCGGGTGACCCGCCTTCTCTGAGAGCGTGACAGCCAGTTTTTGCACCCGTGGCCACCGACCCTTCCTGCAGGTGGTGCTACATGGTGCCCAGGGTGAACCTCTAGCCCTGGGCAGGTGGCTGTGAGACACGCCAGCCACACCACCGCAAGCTCTTGGAGCCGCTGCTCCAGGTTAGGAGGCTGCAGAGCAGAGGAGGCAATCACTCGCCCTGATGGCGAGGACGCAGGCCGGCCGAGGGCATGAGCACAGGGAGCAGCAGCAGAGCTGAGACTCAGGGCTACACTCCCAACATCAGGGCGGACACCCCTTTAGGGTCTGGTGCTGCACCAACACCATCAGAACACAGCACGTAACAGGCTGCGATGTCAAAAAAAAAAAGCCAGCTGAGGCAGAAGATCCATATTCCTCCTGAAAGCCCAAAAGACAGAACAAGCCCAGTGTGGCTATTCTTCTTTTCAAGCTCTGGAGGAAATGCACATCTGGACAGCTGAGCACCAACAGCCTGGGCAGCTGCCTTCAGCTGATATGGTTGGGACTGAAAGGAAACTGAAGTCCTCTGGGCTCTTCTTTACAAGAAAATAATGAGGGTGCTCAAGGTGACTACGAAGCCATTGGGCAACAGCAATGGCACAACAGTAATTCTTTAGAGATAAGAGAGAGAAAGGAATGAAGAAAAATCGGCAATGGCAAACACCGTTGGTAGAGCATCTGGACAAAGCAAAGCAAAAGTCAGCTGGGGCTCAGGAGAGACCGGGCAGCTGCTGCTTTTGCACAGCTGTGATTTTTTGTGTCCATGCAGTCTCTGAAGCCAGCCTAGGCCGCTGGTCTCAGCTGTTAAGGACCACAAGCCCAGCTCTGAGTATGAACCAGCTGTAGAAAACAGAGGCTGAAGGCAAAAGGCTCAGAGGAGGCTGAGTGACTGCTCTCGGGCCAGCACAGACACGTTTCCACAGCACAAGAGGCAGCCAGAGGTTTGGTGTTATTTCTCCTGGACCAGCCTCCCAGGTGAGTGATGAGCTGCTGAGTACATCCATTTGGACATTCAGCCCACATCCATTGGGCAGTTGCTCGGGGCCTTGAAGGCTATCTTGGTTAGAGTCCAAGTTGCTGGTGAACAGCTTCCCGAGCTGGACTCAGCAATGCTGGGGCTTTGCTGGGGCTTCACGACTACCGTGGTGCAGTGATATCCCTTGCTAACAATGCAAAAAGGGAATTAAGGAGCCTGTGTGAGCCAAACCTCCTTTGATCATCTGTGTGTCCTCATCTAAAGAAGATGGAAGATGAAAACTTCCTACACAGCAGACCTTACTTCCCAAATCACTTTCCCACCGACAGTTTCTAGCCCCTGACCAACAGACAATGGGAAAAGAGAGATTAACAGTTTCCAAATGCCCATGCAGCTCTCCTCTCAACATCACGGCACTCCTGGTGTTTGTTTTCTATCCAAAATAAGTCTGCGTGGCCCATGCTGAACCTCTTCCCATGGTGACCTTCCACCTTTGCATCCCCACCTCTGCCACCAGGCACAAATCTGCTCCCAAACCCTGCCCCTGTGCAGAACGGGTAGCTCTTCATCAAGACTGAGAGCACTGAGCTACGTAGCCAGTTCAGCCTGCTATTATACATACGTATATATAGAGAGATATTAGGGAGAAATTCTTTATTTTGAAGATGGTGAGGCACTGGAACAGGTTGCCCTGGGAAGCTGTGGATGCCCTATCCCTGGAAGTGTTCAAGGCCAGGCTGGATGGGGCTTTGAGCAACCTGGTCTAGTGGGAGGTGTCCCTGCCCATGGCAGGGGGGTTTGAGCTAGATGATCTTTAAGGTCCCTTCCAACCTAAACCATTCTATGATTCTATATACACACACGTATACACGTGCACATGTATATATACATATATATAGGTACACACATGCACTCTTCCTGTGTGTGGTCCACAGAAGCTTGTGCCCAGAGGCAGGAGGCTTTATGGACACATGCCGCTTGCATGGGTCCCATCAGACCCAGGTGGGTGCCGAGCCTCTCCCGTGCAAGCAGCAGGGTGCCCTGGCAGTGTGGAGACGGGGGGATCCATGGCCCAGAGCCATTCCCCGGCACAGCAGCCAGCCTGGAAAGAGCAAGCAGGGCCTCAGCAGGCAGCTGCCTACAAACAACCCTGCACCACCGCAAGGCCCCTCTCCCATTGCTTTAGGGGAACCGGTCTGAGTCTGGGTGCAGCATCCCCGGGGACAGCAGGTGACATGCCCGTTGTGGCCGGTGGTCAAAGTATATGAGTCGTCTGGCTAATTTAGCAGTGCCTGGTCAAACAGTGATGGCACCCCCCAGTCCGAGCTGCCTCGGACCTGCTGAGGTGTCCCGGGATGACCGTGCTGCCCATGGGTAAGCCCCAGCTGGCAGCTGCAGGCGGCTGGCTGCCTGCCGGAGCGCAGCGTGTCCTGCCCCTCTGCCAGGTCCCCATGGCTCCCTCCGGCAGCCAATTCTTCAGCAAAGCTGAGGTGACACAGCAGAAAGAGCAGCTTTCACTCACCTCCTTCCCCTTTGGGAAGGCACCTGTCAGCTGAAGGAAGCACCAAGTTGGATGGTCAGCTGTGTGACCGGACACCCCAGAGCCCTGCTGAGGGCACGGCGCAGGCAGAACCAGCGGGCAGAGGTCCCCTAGAGCTTGCCTGATCCACACCAACCATCAGGTCAGTGCTACAGGAGCAGGTATGGTTTAGGTGCCCACAAGCTGTGCAGCATTTTCTGCCTGAGGACTAATGCTTGTGCCATCACCATGGCCCTAATTAGCAAATAGGAAAGTAAATCTGGATAGTGCATTGAGGCAAACCCCCAAGTCGTTTCAGTGAATCCATGTATCTGCAGCTTCTTCAGAAGTTGTCTCGGGGAACGGATGCTTTTATTATGTGCAGAAGGGTACAGACATTAAAACTGATGGAAGCACAAGGTAGGGCAGGTCTGTAGCCATGCATGAGGAACAGGGGGATGAAAGGGTTTGCTGCAAGAGACTGCAATGCAAGATGTCCACCGCAGTTGTTCTTCCCAGGTGCGAAGGACAAGATTTATTCGTATCCTGCTGGAGCGGGTTTACTGAGCGCCTGCAGCAGCCCTTCTCTGGAGACCTGGTGGGAGAGGTGCAGGCAGGCTGGGGGAGGCCACCGCCAGAGCTCTGCATCCCTCCCTTGAGACCAAAGCTGTTGCTTTGGGCCATGCAGTGTGTGGAAACACCTCAGCAGGACAAACCAGTGAGCCGGCGGCCTGGTCCGAGAGCTGGACCACCGGCACCATCCAGCCCGTGCTCTCCACTACGGACACAACGGCGCATCACCAAGACGAGCGCTGCCTGCGCAACGTATAATTGCAGTGGGTTTATCACAACCAAAATGTGCCTGCAGGCTGGCTGCGGCTGAACGGGTTTACCCCATCGAAGCGCTACAAGGTAGAGGCAGAAGCGATTCAGGAGAGGATTTTGGGGGGAGTCAGGTCCTGCTGGAGCTGGTCTCCCCCGGAGGCCACCCCTGCGTGGTCTCTGGGCACGCGTGCCTCCAGGGTAAGCTCTGCCAAAGGGTTTTTCTGATTTCAGTTTCATGGGATGAAGAGATCATTGCAGCGGATGAGCCGCCAGAGCATAACATCTGCTTGTCATCCTAGGGACAGGTGAGGTAAGGAGAGAAGGAGAGAGAAAAAGAGCTGTAGGTGCACAAGGCAGAAAAAAAGGAAAAGAGAAAAAAAGCATAAGCAGCCCAGATGAAAACAAAAAAAATGAAAAACCAAATAAAACCGCCAGAATTAAGCTAGTCAGTCTTCCATTCCTTTCTCACAGCTGACCCCTTGCCAGCCTGATGCCGATTGCTCATGCAAGAGTTAGGTAAATACTAGGCTCAGAATTTTCCCGGAGCTTGCCTTACTGCTCAGCTTTGCACGAGTGCCCTGCAGCAGCTGGGCCAACAGCTGCCTCCATGGCAAGGAAAACGGATCTGCATTTTCTCCTCTTGTCTGATTTAAGATAGTATAAGTTCTCGGGTTTTGCAACACGTGAGTCTGCTGCCTGCGTGCAGGTGAGGCACGCGAGGCTTGCTCCCACTTCTCAGGGAGGTTTTTGATTGCAGGGCACACACAGCGGATAGCTCATGACTCTGCCTCCATCTTACAGTCATCCCAGCTGGAAATGGATAACGAGATTCACTTATTTCACTTCATTTTCTTCATTATTTTCTATTTATTCAGCATGGGCAACATTGTTCATCCTATAACATTTCTTGAAGGCAAGGGAGAAAAAGCATGACAGTGATTCATTCATGCAGAGCAAATTTTATTTGGAAGTCCTTATTTGTTGAGAAAAGGCTTAAATTAAAGTCAAAAGGGAAAGAATTAAAATTAAGAGAAAAAAATTCTCTGGAGACCTTCTCCTCCCTCAGAATAAGATGAGTGACTGTCCTTTCAATTTGCTACTTTGCTCTAATGATTCCCGCAGATTTGTGCTAGTGTAAGGGAACTATTAATTAACCCCGAAGATTTATTTTCCTCTGGAAGAATCCAGTGCTTGGCCTTGTGCCAAAAGGGATGGGACACTTCTCTCTCTGCCACTCAGAAAGAGCCTGGATTCATCCCACCTACTACCAAGCACTGAATGCACAGAGAGGACCTCCCCGGGTCAGGGTAAGAGGGGACCCCTCAAGGGGCGATTCAGCTCCCAGGGGACAAAGCCACCCTTCAGAGGTGTCTCTGTCATCCCAGGGGCTGTTGGGGTGCCCAAGGGCAACCCAGACCTTCACGGCAGAGCCTTCTTGAAACATGTAAAGTGGCAGCATTTAGTAGGAGTCGAGACGTTCCCAAAATAAGACCAAAAGCTCAGAGAAGGCTTGGTTGGAGGGGAGAATGCAGTCCTTTTGAATAAGAGCTTTGTACAAGGTGTAATTATCACTGCAAACCAATCCGTCCAGAGGCGCAGAGGCTGGGAGGACAGGCACCGCGTATTGGCTCAGTTCTCACGTTCCTAGCTCTACGAGCAAACGTTGGCTACTCCTGCACAACAGCTTGCACTGCAAAAGGTTGCCTGCTAGCTACCTCGACATTACAGCGATGACAAATTCTTGTCACTTGAGCTGTTCAGTCTTGGTTTGTCCTGTTAGCCAGGGTGTTTTTACCCCACGGACCTCGTGGATTGGGTGGATCAGGTGGGAAGAAGCCAGGCTGCGAGCACAGACACGGCATTCCTCAGGCACACTGCCGCTCGGAGCCCGGAGGAGCAGTGTTCCCGCCTGCACGGGCCACCCTGCCGAGCCAGGCTGCACAGTTATGCGCCGCTCATCAGCAGATACCGGGTTTTCCTCAGCATCCTAATTGTTTCGAGATATGATCAAAGAGCTGGGCCCGGCAGCACTAGTTGGCTCCTGCCCAGATTGCACGTCCCCCTTTCCCATATGGACCAGAGGGACTTTGCTGTCATGTCACGAGCTCATCTGGACCGTACCCTCCCAGACAGCATAAGGACAGGAGACCACGTGTGACACTTTTGATCCTTCCACTCTGGAAGGTGATAAAACACCCGAGTGCTGGGACAGCTTACCAGCGCAGCTGGACAATCACAGATGCCACCTTCTCTGTATTCTCCTGCCAGCCTCTGGCGTCTGCCCTCAGCAGCCAGTGCCCAGCCTTTGAGAGGACAACACAGAGTAGGTCCTGACAAGGGGCTTGCTCGGGGACAGGGAGGACCACCCGCTCTGATGCTGATGCCCGGGGAGACCTGCGGATCACCATCCCGTGGTGTCAAGCTGGGTAGTGAAGGAGAGATGAAGCTCAGCAGAGCACGTGCAGTTCTTTTAAAAAGATATATACACACACACACATATAGCAGAGAGAGAAAATATAAAGAAAACAGTGAGAGGGATGAACATAGAGGCATAGAATGGCTTTGTATGAGAAAAATTAGACTCTTCTGCTTGGAAATGAGAAATAAAGGGGAGGAAGGGGTATGAGGATTATAAAACCCTTAGTGCCCTTAGAAAGGACACACAGAAAGTGACCTGCCACTCGGGTTAACGTAAACCAGAGGAAGTGGGTCCTCACTCAGCCCACCACTGCACTATAAATGTTGCCTCAGGGGGCAAACCCCAAGGGTTTTGATCTTGATTCAAAAACCAAGTAAACAGATTCACCCAGGATAAGGCCAGTGGTGGTAATTAAAAATAATGTAAAAAGGACAGACCTTTCTTTAGACATGGTGAGAAAGTGGCTCTACAGATGTCTTTCATTAGAAGCTGGGGAAGAGAATAAGTGCCTGAAAATACCTGTTCAAGACAGTTAGGAGGAACAGATAAAAAGCATAGATTAAATGAGTAATTATGATTTTAAAAAAAAAGAGCTTAATTACTACCAAAAATCCAGCTGCTGTGTGCTGGGTTACAGAGCCGTACCAGAGAGACACAGGAGACACTGATGTCCAGGCTGAACAGGGACTCCAGCAGGAGAAGGGAATGACAAGGGACGTTGATCCTCAACTCAGTAAGTTAAGAGGCTTCAGTCTGTGGCAAGCATACAGACATCTCAGTGGACCTGCAGTTCTTTCACCGGACCCCTCCACCCTGGATCTAACCCTAGGCTACATCCTTTGATATGAAGCTTTTCCTCAGCAGCTCCCCAATTATCGGACTGCCCGACGTCCCGGCTGGATTGCTGTGTCGGCAGGTGACGAGGCCGAGAGCAGCGCACGAGAGCCACGCCAGCCAGCTCTGCGGGCTTGTCTACGGCTAACCAGCTCTTAGGGGAGTCTCTTGTAGAGGGGAGCGATCTCAGGTTTCCCCTTCGGCCCTCCGTGGCTCCTTCCCTTGAGGATTTAGGTTTGTATCTCATTTTCCAACAAAATGAATGGGCTGGACTGGCAGCCTCCCCCCTATCTGCAGGACACAGGCTGGCAATGGCTGGGGCTGCTTCTTCGTGCTTCCCCGACCTCAGGTAGGATGCAAGAGACACAGCTCTGTTAAGCAATATGACTAGAAGCTGTCTTCTTCTTGCCATCACTGTAGCTCTTCTATCTCCAAAGGAAATCAGGAGGCAAATGGCAGGTGGGGCTAAATGCTGGAAGAACATTGTTTTCGTGGTGCGGCAGAAGCTGACCTCCTAATTTCAAAGCTTCAGGTAGTGACAAGAACATGTAGGACCAGTGATGTTTTGCTTCAGAGGCTCTGAGAAAAGGCTAGGAGGACTTGAGCAGCTGGCTGTGGGGTCAGGCAGGGGTGGAATCCAGCTGTGGGGTGGGCAGGGGGAGACAGAAGCGTCAGGAGATGGAGAACCGGGTAGGAAGGTGAGGCACAGCAAGGGTTCAGCCATCAAAAATACAGTTGGAATCCATTTTCCATTTATTACACCATTCACGCCTACTGGAGGAGGCTCCTACTGCTTAACCCAGGGCTTAACCTGAGGAAAAGCTGGAGATTTCAGCAGTAAACCTATGCTTGTGCTTTTCTAATGCCAGGGGTTACTGTGTCACCATGATGAATCGAAGACTCGGCATACCAGCTGCTTTCTCACCAGCGCACACACGGTGAAACACGGGGGAAACCGGGGCTGGTGTTTGGCCGGCGCCAGCTGTGCCACCAGGGACCAGTGGCCGGGTCACCAGCCTAAGTCCTCCCTCAGGCCCAGCTCCTAAATGCGGACAAGCCCAGGCAAAGTTTTCATCCTACGCCGCTTTCTCTGGTGGGGCATACAGGTGCAGGATTATTAGCAGATTCCAGCACAAGAAACATAGAGATCTTTTCATAATAGGTTAAAAAAAATTAACGTAAAAAGATGGCTTTTGGGTTTTCCAGAGATAAAGCTGCTGCACTGGATACACCAAGAACAAGACCATGCGTGGGAAAAGGTGCCTTTTTCATTTGTATTAGCATCACAGGAGCTAGCAGATTAAAACGCTACAACAAATAAGGCAAATATCCAGTTTGGATGTCTAACAGCCATCAGGAACGCACCTCTTTTTGCAGTGAAGAAAAGGCCAGAGGGAAATATTTCCAGCAATAAGTTGCTTTATGTGCTTCAGCCGAGTAAAGAAAGGCCTAGTTTATACCCTGCTGTTTAGTAACAGCTCATTTCTAGGGCTCTGACTCACTCGGAAGGCAGCAGCCACGTACGCTGTTTACTGAACTGCCGCAAAATTGTGTGCAGCACTTACGGATAATATCCGATGTTTTGTAGTACAGCAGGCAGCAAACGCCTGCTGTGGTTGATTTATACCTGAAGCAAAGCAGAGGTACGCAGTGAAACTCAAAGGCACCGTTGCAAGTCTGCTCCCAGAAGGAGCTGGGTTATTTCGGTAAGGGAACAGAAACCAGCAAACAAATCCCTTCTCCTACTCACAGCCACTGGAGGTGCAGCTGGACCAACTTCAGCTTTTCCAGAAGCGTGACATTAGAACAAGCCTGGGTTGAAGTCATGCACGGAGGCAGGCTTAAATAGCGGGTTGTGCTCTGGGAGGCTGGCTGGGGAGAACAAAACGAGGCGTTAATTAGGGAAAGGGCCAGTTCTGAGGATACAATATGCAATATTTTAAGACGCTGCGTAGGAGTGCTTTTGTTGGATAATTCACATTACCTCTGTTGGGAAGGACAGTTAATTCCTGCTCAAGCTACCGTGTTACTTTATGGCAACAGAGCAAAAACCAGGCTTGCAGCGTGCGTCTCAAGAACTGGAGATACGCCAGTCCTTTAAAGGTTATTTGATCCAGCGGCTTACCTGATCATTTCCGGGCATTTGAAGCTTGCTGCTCCTTTGCTGGCACTGCAGGAGTACTCTACAGATAGCAAGGCGTGACGGCGGTTGCGGCACTTGAGCGCTGCGTGACACGGTAGCTTCTGCCTGGTGTCACCTCCCTCTACAGGGGTTCGGAGAGTGTTCTGCCACCCTCGCTCAGAGCCGCCGCCATCACCTCAACGGCCTGGAGCCCTGCCGGCAGCTGCCGCAGAAGTCCACCTTCCTCCACCGATAGCAGGTGGGATGCAGTGGCCTCGCTTAGGAGCTCTGCTCTGCTCTCCTTTCCACCCCTGCCCAGGGCGCCAAGCTTAGAACGCAAGGGCATCCCTTCCCAAATGAGGCTTGAGGAACTGGGGACCCCGCAACGAGCACTGAGATCTATTTTGAGAGAAAACCACGTGAAAATGATCAACTAATAAATAGCGTAGATTCGAAGGGCTGCTCATAGTGACCTCTCAAAATGGGCTGGCAGGGATTTACAACACCGACAATGAAATACGAGCCATGGGTTTGGGCAGGACTTTCTAAAAGACTTCTTTGAGCAAATGACAGCCTTCTCACAGAACACAACTTCATTTTCAACACCAACTTTTAATACTTTGGGGCTTTTATTCATTATTTTTCAGCCTTTTAAAATTCAGCTTTCAGCTTATTTCTTAGCTGTTATTCAATATTTTCATCAGTGTTAACTAAACCCAGGGAGCATTTGCAGTTTTAGCTTGGATTAAGCCTTTATCCCTCATTGTTTTAAATGCATGAAAGTCAACTGAGTTGTTTTGTTTGATGTGCTCCATGCCACGGTGAATTCTGTGCTGTTAGGACTGTAAATGGGCCACGTGGTTCATGAATTACTAATCCCTGTCACTCACATTTTCTGGGAAACACATACTATATTTAGTCTTTATACTTGGAAAAACAAAGCTGGAGAACTTTGAGGCTATTTTTCTCATTCGGAGTCTTCAGAATATTCCCTAAAAAAATGGCAAGATAATTCAGTCACCAAGTAGAAGTGCAATTCATTAACCGTGGTGGAAATTAGACCCTTGAATTGAGAGGCTAATTAAGATAATTAGATCTAAAGCCTGAAAGGAAACTATGCAGTCATTTCTTAAAATCTCATTTATACTTATGTAAATCTGGACCAACTCCACTCTCATTTTCTGGATTTATACCCAAGTAATTGACATCGCTATTGAGCTCTTCTAAGCTCTCAATATCAGCAAAAGGCATTGAAGTAAAACAATTAACACATAGGCTGTGTTTTTCTCTGCAATTTCTAGATGAACTTAATATCACAATGCTCTTCTTTCCAAAGGTACTTTGCCATTCTGATGGATTACTTATTTAAAAAAATAAAAAGCTTGATGAATTTAGAGGACCATCATCAATTTAAAGAGCTGCCAACTTTTACAGCATTAGCAAATGAAGAAAGTTGAAATGCTTCAGCATCAACTACTGTCTCTTCCAGGAGAGCCATTATGTTTAATATGTGGCTTTCCGATGGAAGGAACTTTCTCCTCTGCTCTTCCTTGCGACTGCCAACAGCACTGAGACCACCGTTTAGCAAAACCCCACTAAATAAATGCTGTACACAAACCAAGTAGAAAAGTGGACAAAGTCAGCGGGAGACACAACGTGATTATACACAGATACGAATTTTAGCAGCGTGCATTTACGTGCAATTGCCTGCTATGCAGCCGTCGGGAAGAGGAGCCTTTCTTGGCTCGTATTTAGTAGGGAGCGTTAGGCGGGTTTCTGACTGCGTGATGTGCTCTTCTCCCTCCCACCCCACCCCATCAGCCATATTAGCTGTAGACAGAGCTGTGCCAGTCTCTCTCGCAGGGAGCTAATGTGAACTGAAAGGCAGCCGGCTTGGACAGCTATGAAACACTGAGCCCTGCAGCCTGCCTCTCTCTTACATCCAAAATCCAGATTACTGCATAAGTGTGACGAGAAATAGGGAGAGCTCGTGGCTCCCTCTGTCCCAGGTGGCCTAAGACGAATCCAGGGGGCACATACCCTCACACCTGAAATTTGGAGACAAGCAGGGATTTAAAAAACTTAAAATCCAAACCCTGGCCATCACCAAACATACCACGTTATTCCATGCCTTGGACCTGGTTTTGCTCTCAACCTCAAAGAACTGAAGGAACCAGGAGCAAGAAGCAGCCTGGAGGAGACCAGGTGCTTCAGTGACCGCAAAAACATTTTTTCATAATAGGTTGAAAAAAATTAACGTAAAAAGATGGCTTTTGGGTTTTCCAGAGATAAAGCTGCTGCACTGGGTACACCAAGAAGTGGTTTACAAAAATATATTAAGAATAAAAAAGGAAGGGGACAGGAGGAAGGGTACCAGAAGATAACAGCAGGACTACTAGCTCAGCCCAAGGGGCTCTCCAGACCTGTACCCGTTGGTTGACACCTCCCAGGTAAATGCCTGCAAAGCCTCTGGGGCCTCCTGGTTCCTCCATCATCACTTGGTGACATTTCAAGCAGACCAACAACATGGGGAGCGCGCATAACCTATGCGTGGTATCACATGCTGTGATGCGGTGTCTGGGACAGGAAGAAGGGCCTCCAGGGAAAGAGAAAAGAAAGAGGCTTCCCTTCATCTGGGGTAAAAAAGAGGTAGTGGGAAGCTAGGTTTATTTGGTATAAATGCGCCTGCACTGCTTTTACATAAGGCACCGAAGAGCACCCAGGATACCTGAAGCAGACGTGGCATCTGAAGTCAACATCTGTTCTTGTTACTAATGCGAAGCGTTGTTTCTTTTTTAAAATATTTTCTTCTTTGGAAGGTCTTCTAGAGCTGCGTGCAGCAGTCAAAGAGGGACTGCCAACCTCGGCACGGGAGGCTGCCGCATCACGGGGAGCGCTGGTAGCTCGTCTCTGGAAGACGGCCAGTTCTGGCTCCTGCAGCTCTGGCAGCTCAGCGGGAACTGGGAGTCATTGCCTTGCAGACAGGAGATATTCCTGGCTCGCTAAACAAGCACGGTGCTCTCAATGAAACCGGAGACAACTGCAAATAGCCCCCCTCAGCCCAGTCCCCGACTCCTGTGCCTGTTTCACATCAGTTACCGTCTGAATTAAAATTTGTGGAGTCAATGCGAGCATTTCATCAGCTCTACCGACTTCAGGATCAGCCCTTCCCAACTGCCCCTTGCCTCATAAACTCGAACCCTTCAAACCTCTGTCCTGCGGGAACCCACATTCTGTGGAGTACCTTGAATTTAGGAAATAAATTCACAAAATGTAAAACCTAAAAGAGGTCTCGTTTTTGCCAAATATGCAGGGGAGTTTAGGCTCCAGGACTGTACACTCTGTATCTCTTCCGTTTGTACTCTGGAATTTGATTTTCATGTATTAGGACAAATCACTGCAAGCGACCGGTTTCAGCAGGCAGCAAGGCAAGGCAGCTTTCCAGCGATGCATAACCCAGGGCACGGGACCAGTCTGGTCTGTCCCTCCTGGGCATGGCAAAGCCAAAAAAACCCTTCCCCTCCTTCCCAGTTCCATCAATGCTCTGACATTTAATGTCACCCACATGCTGGTGTGGTTGTGGTTCTCCAGTCAACCTCCTTTGCAGCAGCAGTCAGATTTTAACCGAAATCTGTTGCTTGGTTTATAAGCAACAATATACATCAACCTCTTTTTTAACAGAAAATTGGGGTTTCAGCTGCTAATGGCACATGATTCAGTTTTCTCTGACTTTCCCATATAACCTTCAGGATAATTAGTCAGCTTTTTAATACAGTCATGCCTGTCTGTCCTTTTCCTTGCTGCTAGGATGCTCTGTCAAGGTACCTGTGGAAATTAAAGTTCAAAGTCAGAGCCTCATAACAACCTGACTACAACTAATATATCCGAGGCTGTGAATAAACATCTCATACTCTACACATTCAGAGTACAGGAATTGCTACAGAAATGGCATCCTGTGAATCAGGTATTATACAGCTGTCTCCCCAGCAACCCAAATCATCTCTCATACTCAAAAGAAACAAAAAGGTTGCTTTTGGCCCAGTGGGACAAAATCTGAGCAAAATTGCTTCTTCCTCCTATGTACATTAGGGCCGAAGCAATGAAATTGAAAACCTGTGGATTAGGATCCCAGATAAGTATCTTATTTTAACCTAGTGTAAACACAAAGTTTCTAGTCTTTTTAAAAAATGTGATCTCCAATATCTGAGGAGAAAGAAGCAAAATTCCATAGATAAATGAGAAATATGTAGGTGTTGGACTCATTATTTTAATGGCAGTAATAAGTCTTCCAAACTGTAGACTATTTCATGAAGATTGTTAAAGTTTAGCAGTCAAAGGAGAACTGCAAGACATTTTTACGTGTGCTGATGATTAACAGAAGCACATCTTGGAATTACGTGACGCTCACAACCTACTAAATGGTCTCTGTCTCTACATGTTTTATTCTAATATAATCATCCAGTGTTACATGGATAGTCCGCTGCACACTTAAGGCTCTCTCATAGCAAACCAAATGACACACTAAATAACAATTCGGCACCTGTTGTTCCCTCAAAAATTAGACTTGGACTTGGATTAAGGAACGAATTAAGCAAAAGATATGGCTGCAGGGGAAGAAGAGACGGAGCTTCTCATGCAGTGGTTTTCCAAACACCCGTACTCCACTGCTTTTAGGAGACAGAGCCTGTGCCAGGCTGTTTGACAAGACTCCTGGTCGGTTGGCTATGGAGATGGTCATATAATTAAACTGGACACCATCATACCACGCACACACCGTGCTGGAGCTCTGGACAGTCATGCAAGGTGAGGAAACACAGTCACACAGCCTCAAAGATCCTGCGTAGCGTCCTTGAGACAAGTTTCCCACCAATCAGTTCTCCAAAAGTAACATTATTCTTTACTTGGCTGTAAGCGAACACTGGCATCTTCAGATTAAGCAACGAGGCACTGAACCTGCTCCCTGCAGCATTTCTGTGGGCAGCGATGGGCTCCAGCGAGGCTCACACCGCAGGCAAATTGCTGTGCCGTGCCATTGGCTGTGAGGATGGACACCTCAACCTTCACAAGGGACTTTGGGCTGAACCCATTGCTGCTGGGGTATGCTAGGCATGGGCTGAACAGGTCAGGGCTGCCCAGGCAGCTGGGTGCAGAAACATCTCTTTGTCAATCCAGGTGACGAGGGGCAGAAGACCGATAATTAAATGGTCCATTCAGCTGAGATGGGAACCCTCAGAGCACCTCCAGGGCCATAAACTTATGCTCCCAGACATGCTTCCTGACAAAATCCCAAGCACCTCATCCAGATGCGGAGGCCAAGGCCGAAACCTCCAAGTTTGCTGACTTTTCTCGCGCCTCGATCCAGCTGCGTGCCACCCGCGCAGGCCCCAGCACGAGCACATCAGCGTGGCGCTGCGTGCGCGGGGACGGCCACGCTGCTGCCAGGACCGTGCTACCGTCCCTGCCCAGAGCTGTGCCCTGCCACGCAGACCGAACCAGGGCGGGCACGGCCGGCCGGGGTACGGCTACACCGCACTGCATCTACCTGCGACTTTAGGTAAAGGGGAGAGCTAGCTGCCTGAAACATAGGTGATACGTTCTGCCTGTATTTCTTTTTAGGAGCCTGAGGTGCTCGGAGGACGTTAATAATCACAGGGGCAGATGTTTATGGTGGCTTATTTGGAGAAAGACGATGCATAGCCCTCCTCCAGCCAGCTCCGGAGGAGAGGCAGCTCGCCCTTGAAGGCTGGCTCAGCCGGGGGACCTGGGGCTCCTCTTCGCGCCTTTTGGAAGTCACCACTACCCGTCCTGGCTGGGCTATGCCAGATATTCTGGTTACCACTTCTTCCGAGCTGCTTGGAGTTCAAGTTGTGTGCTCAGGGAAACAGAGGAACGAGCGTACGGCTGCGTCAAGGGAAAGGGCTCGGTAAAACCACTGCATTTTAAACATTTCACTGTACTGCACGCAGAAGTCCTTAATATGCGAGGGCATTTTTCTTGTATTACAAGGGAAAGTAACATAGGGAAGAGTGTCTGCTTCCTCATCAACATCTCAGTTTTCCTACAGTAGTCAGGGGTAAAAGTCAGAATAAAACACAGTATCTGCAATCCTGGCAAAAACAGTTTTCCATTCTTTATAAAAAGATAATTGAGAAACTCAGAGGAGGTCCAATATATTGCCTTTTTTATTTTTTTTAGCACACAATGACGGCGTCTGCATCCATCTTCGGATTCCCAGAGATTTAAAGCCCGGCCTGAAACCTTTATGAATATGAAGCCCACTGCTATCTCATGATGAAAAATTAATCACATGGGCTTTAAGTGACTTACTGCAGGCTTGTAGTAAATCAGTGCCAGCTATGATAAAACCCTGGGGTTTTAACCTCTGCCTCCTCTTCTAGCTGATGTCTTTACCCCATGATATTTAGCAGCTATTCTTGCAGAAGACCAACTATTGGTTAGTTATTTTTACAAGAAATGTAGGTTGCTGTATTAACGTTGCACCGACTAATTATACCAGTAACAGCAAACTAACTATATGGTGATAGTGTCCAACTCTAAAACCATCCTGGAAATTTCTGGTAAATAAACACCATTTTAGGAGAATCCAGTTACCATCAACTCTAAGATACTAATCCTGTGCCGTTCACGACAGGGAAAAGTTTAAAAAGTCCTCAGCACTTGCCTTCTTTAAACTGAACATTCATATCTGCTATTCTTTATTGAATCATTCAATGACTCTTTTATTAAAATAATTTTTGAACAGGGTGATTAAAATATATGTGAACAGATAACTAATAAGTTAAGAGAAATTCCAGCACCTAAGATTTTAACAAAACATGACAACTATCAACCCTGAGGAAAAAATACGGATAAATAATGGCCAGTGTCCCATGGCACATCAAAACAGTGCAAGGGAGGAAAATTAGTACGGGAAAATACATGTCACATTATGGAAACTAAAGAAAGGTACACACACACATTTCTTCCTACAGATGTGGGTGTTTTTACGAGTGGAACAAATTTATCCCAAGCTCAAAACTGGAGCATTTAGAAAGCTCACGATGACAAGTGCAATAACATTAGGAGCTGTAGAGGCAGCATTTCAAGGCAGTAGCATTTCTTCTACCTTCTGACGTGAACACCCACTCATTCTGACAACAGGAATCCAGAGGGAATAATGATGAGAAATTTATTTCTCTGCATTTTGATATAGATTCAGACTTTGTTATAAACCTGAACAGTGTCACAACGTAAAGGTAAAACTGTTGAAAAGCTGTACAATTCATGAGATACTAAACACAGTCTGCAGATGCTGACGATTTGGGACTTAATCCTAACCTCAGGCATACATTGTTATGAAACTCCAGAAGACGAAATTCACCTGTTTTCCCCAATGGTTCACGGTAATAGACTTCCAAGATATTCTGAGATGTTTGCCACATTTTTATTATAATTTGATCTTTGCAGCTAAGATGTTACAGCCAAAGTCAGGCAGTTACTGAGTCAGTAAGTTTTCGAATTCAGTATCAATCATATTTACAAAACCCTATAGACACCACAGAATGAACGGTTAACACACAAATATGTTAAATCCAACAGCCAGAGAACAATCTATGCTCTTGTTCTTGCATTTTATTTCAACCATCTTTCTTTTTTCAGCAGGAAAACAATGAGAATTATTAATTAGAAAAAAACTGGTATCGATCACCTTCTGCTCCAAAGTACTAGGTAATCCATTTTACTGGTCTGGTACCCTGTAAATTCGGTATCTTCTGTTTACAGTCACTTGAATACATTTGGATTAGACGTTTTGGGTCTGAATATGCAGAAGTAGAAACCTCCTGTTTTCAGTGGGGATAGATCTTTTTCGTGGTCGTGCTTGCTATTAAATACACAAGACGCCATCAATAAGAGATTGGTATTTGAGATGCTGGAAATTATGATTTTTAGAATAATTGCTTCTTTTGAAACTTTTCAGTCATATCAGAAGTCAGAACTATACAAGAAGTCATTTCTCCCTACAATTTAATAAGGAGGCTAAAAGCACCAAACTCCTGTTATGTTTCACTACGTAAAATAAGCTCAGAGGCCCAAGACAGGCTTTCTACACTTTCTACACAAGTAAATTTAGATTCATTATCTAAGGTCTAGCAGACGACAAATCTATCAGAGGATCATTTAGGACTTCAGTAAGAGTTTGTACAGTTATTTTCAAAGCAGTAAACCTAGCAGCTTCCAGGCTCCGAAGCTTCCCGTTACACTCACTGCATGACCTGTGACATGAACTTGGGCACAAGTCACCACACGAGCTCAAGCCCAGAACCCCTCACCACTGAGGCTGGGGAGGAAAACGCAGTATTATTGATGATTCCAGCCTCTGTCTTGGAAGTACCTAAGGATGAATGCACACTCCAGCGGCTCAGGCCAGCGAGGGTAAGATGTGCTATCTAAATAAATGAAATCCACACCCAGTAATTTCTGTACCCACCTCTGGACTCTTTGAGCTTCAGGAGCCACAATGTGAATTGTTATCTCAGGCTGTTGGAAGTTTACAGCCCAGACTGCCTTGGGATAGGCAGACAGGCTGTCTCCACGGCTCCTAATGCTTTCTGAGGTAGCTACTCTCCTACCCCACCACAGGAGGAAACCAGTTTCATGGATTTTTTTGTTTCCACTTGGCAACCGTCTTTTGCCACCCTTTCAAGGGAAGAGCAGAACTTCCCTTTGCTACTGCATCTCCAAGGAGGGACATGTGAAAGATGGGGCCGCTTCTTCCCATTCACGTATCCGAGATTCTTCCTTCTACACGACTGTCCTTTTCTACACTATATTCACCATTCAACCTTCATCTTTCCTCCTCTCTTCCTTTTGAACCGGGTCTTCTTATCTCCTGTTTTCTCTTATTCTTGCCCCTCCTTCTCTCCACCCACACACCCATGGAGTTATTACCGTGTTACGCTGTCTCATGAGCTCCACAGTCAAGCAGAGAGTAGAAGCAATGAAACAGGAGGGAGAAAATACCCTGCTTTCTGCCTGATTGCAGAGTGGCTCCTCTTCACAGATCCAAGCCGTGTATCTTCTGCAACACTTAGGATTATGGCCAAGGTGGCAAACTTTTGAAATAGAGGGGAGTCCTAGAACAAAATGGTGCTCATAACACTTGCTGATAACCACCAAGGCTTAAAAAGTGTCTCACTGAAAAATTCTGCAAGGGGATAAAAATTACAGGGAACGTACTACAAATTCTGATTTCTGATACTTGCTGTATTATAAGCACCGGCTGTTTGGAAATGCCACAAAACCCCTCCACTTGCACCCACATCGCAGCTTGCAAGGTTTACTGAGCTGGCCAAATTCATCCATAAACACTAGGGTAAGCGGAACCGTATCGCATCTAAGCTTGGCACAGTAGGACCCCTGTTACATGCCACTGAGGAGCTTTTGGTTTTTTGAGTACATAAGTCTCACCAGAGCGAACCTGGTGAGGAGGCAGCCCAGCAGCACATTATTTCATAGAGATCTGGGTGCAGATTTTCTTTTGCCCCCTGGCTCATATCTCCTCCCAGGAGGGAGAAAAGTAGAGAAAAAAAATCTTCTCCAGTAGAGGAAAAAGTAGAGAACTGTGCTCCCAGCAGTGAAGCAAAGGGATTGCAAAGAATTGCAAATAAAAGATCTATCATACAAAATGAAGGCAAAACAAAGTATCTTTTCTAATTTGTTTTCTGGAAACAACTGAACTGCTTGGCCAACATTTCCCAGGTAAGTCAGCAGGAAGCAGTCACTCCTTGTAGACTGTGGGGAGAGAGAGCATCCAGGCTGAAATGCAAGTGCTAAAACCTGACTTTCCTAACGGGAAGTACTGGGTACTTCCTACTAAAAATTGTCTTTACAGCACCACAGCTCTAAACTTTTCTTTTTAGATGTGTAAGTTATGAAGAAAGGTTTCACATACACAGACTGATGAATCACGGAATTAAATAAGCTGCCCTTTATTGTATTCTATGAATTAAAAATGCACTAGTCACACTGAAACGACAGATTACTTGAAGCTACATGTACTCGAAAAGCGAGGCAACAGATGACTGGTAGAGCGCAAGGGCAGAGCTACCCCCGGTACCAACAGGAACGGCAGAAGCAGCTCTGCAGCGGGGCACTGGTCCACAGGATTGTACTCCTAAAACCAGGACGTTAAAAAACCCTCCATGTCAATAAACATCTCCATTACACTCAACACTGATAACAGATTAAGTTTTTTGCAGCGCTATGTAACTATTCTGTACTTTTTTCAGTACTGCATCAGTAATCAAGAGCCTCAAGAGTATTTCTGGTTTTAGGAAACAGATCCCATGCAATTTATTTGCCCTACAAATATAATCCAGCAGTTTCTACAGTAACTTTCATTGCTCCAAAAGCCTAAATATAATCCTCATACATGATACCAGACACGTATCAAGTCTAATGTTAAAATCTCAACGGACGTAACTCTCATCTGGAGCTTCCTTTTCCCCACGTACACAGCGAAATCCCTGCCATGTGTTCACTCTCTGTGTTTACATTTTAAGGCAATATTTGATCAGATGCTTTGCCTGGAAAATGAAGATACTCACTGAAAGTAGGTCACAACTATTATCAAAAAAAAAAAAAAGATCACCATGCTGGATTGTTTTACTGGGAATCTCAAAATAAGAACAGGTTAGACATTGTGTCCGGTAAAACAGTACCTTTTTTTAAATACCTTAAATGGAAATATTATCTTTTACAGTGAGCTCTGCTGTAGGTGGCTTAGGACGCAGCCACACAGGAAGCAATATTACTGATGTGCCCTTAATCCCGCACTGAACCAAAGCCTCAGCGTAACCGTTCTTTCATCTGCTGGTGATTCCATGAGAAATAAGCTGTCTGCTGAACCAGAAGTAATGGTTTTCCTACAGAATAATATTTGGTATTCATTTTGCCAGGGCTGTTTTTGAAAAGAGTGCACTGCTCTATCTATCCCAGGAATAAGCATCGCTTCCAAAGTAAGTCTTCTATTGAATCATATAATAAAGAAGGAGCTACTATAAATTAAATCTATTACATTTTTGCTATCATTATTTTTAGTTTTGAAATGGTAAAATTAAAATTCTTATTCCTGGAAGTAATTATTAGTTTAATATTCTCAGAGGGAAGTAACTTGTATAATCCTAGATCCAAACATCTATTTCTAGTTTCATTAACAGAATACAAATGATGCCTTACACAAAATGCTACTGAAAATTATAATCGTGTTAATTAGAGCCAACACGTTTCCAAAGCTACTGTTTATAAATTCAGACATCAGTCTCTTGATTTGTTCAGTCTTAACAGTAATAATGCGATAAATAGCATAGTAAATAAAGCAAGTATTTAATCTTTGGTTTTACTGGTGACAAAAAAAAAAGTCTCCTCGATTTCAAGATAATTAGACTAAAGAGATTTTTGCAACTAAACATTGAAACAGTTTCTCTCTTAACATGAGATTTAAAAGAGCCTCGCCAAAAAAGACACAAGCGGACAGATTAACCTAAACAAGCATAGAAATAAACCTAGTAATAAAAAATGGAAGTCTCTACTGCTAATAGCAGATCTGTTACATAACAAAAAGCAAATTAAGTACAGGCTCAGATGGATGCAATTCTAGCAAAGTCCAGGAGATAGATGCAAGTGAAGAATTTAATCTTCTGTAATCTTCTCACGTGGTACGGTTAATCACCCACCTGTGGACTCTGGAAGAGGACTGTTAGAAAGACAACAACAGAAACAATATAAAATTACCAGAGTTATGCTGCTATATGGTTACGCTCCTAAACAAAATATTGCATTCCCCTCCTCCCTCTTCCAAATGTGGTTCAGTAGTGTGCGATGTGCGACACAACAGAGTAACGTTCTTTGTTGTGACCGGTTCCAATTAGCGACACTCTCTGTACAGCTGCCAAAAAGGCTTAAGGTCAGCGATCAAGTAAGCACGGATGCAAACAGAAGGCCATTTTTAGGTTGCAGAACTTCCACTAAAGAAGTGAAGCGATACCCAGTTGGTAAACGGGGAGCCAGAGATCACTGCGAAGGGCGCAGGAAGGTGCGGAGGGGCGAGCTGGTGGGGTCAGGCCACGGGGATGGGCAGCCGGAGAAGGGCTGGGATGAGAGAGGCTGCCTCCGTGCGGTCCCAGCACCCGTAGGAAGCTGTTGAGACTCAACCCCCACGCAAATCAACAAACAAAACCGAGGTGTCCTTGTCACCTAAATAGCTTATTCCTATTCTCAAGAGCTGCGTGCAGGCTGCGGTTTCAATCTAGTCTCACTATACATTACTATACAAGCATCTTAACACCTGGTTTGTTTCTTTATTTAAAAAAAAAAAAAAAAAATCACCTGCCTGCATACGTGAATCTGCTGCCTGACAAATGGGATTACCTTGCTTAAAATACACCGACACTGCCTGTGGCTGGGGTGAGGGCCTTCAAAACAGCCTGATGAATTTCATGTGGGGTACAATACAGGGTTGCCAGGGGCTGCAGAAAGGAGAGTTAAACGTCAAGATTTTTCTAAAACCATTCTTTTAATTTTAGGCTCTTACCACCAGTATCGCTGTAACTTTACATCATATTTTGAGTTTGGACCTGAGTCCACACACGTCCACAGTCACCCGACTTTCACTTTGTGCGGAGGCCAATCCATATTTAGAAAAATAAAAATAATAGAATAATAGCACAAAATAGAAATAATCTCTGGGAAACAGTGCAAGAAAAGCCCGTAGGCTTTTACAACCTTAATGCATGCCCAAACATACCCCTCCCTGTGGTTTTGACCGAGTAAACATATTCTTCCCAGCTGCCCCAGGCAACCCCTTTGTCCCTGCCACCACGTCAAGAGATCACCCGTAGAATCGTCCCCATGCCACCTGTCAAAGGGCGAGTAACATTTATAAATAGCTTTAAAATTCAGGATAGCTGCAAGATGTCACGAACAATTGCACACCCGAGGCTTAGGTATCAACGAGCAGTGACAGCCCACGGAGGGCGACTGGGTCACCGCAGCCCCTGCAGTCGGGGGGCAGCGGCTGAAGCGGGTCGGGAACCTCAGGAGAGGAGAAACGGCGCTGAGAGCACCCGAGCCGCAGCCCAGACCGCAGACCGTGCCGCTGCGCGGGGCTACAAACAGCCCGTCGCTGACAGAGTAGGTGGGACAGCAGCGATCCCAAAATATTTTCTAAGATTAGGTCATGATTACACTTCCAGGCTAATTACTGGAGAAGAATCCTAAAGATAAGAAAGAGCTGAATTCAGAAGTAAATCTGCTCTTCTCCGCAAAGACTAAGTTAATGCCTTTATTTTTTTTTTTTCTTTGAGCCAGTGCACATCTCGTAATGCGCTTAGACTCCAGGCCTGGAAACCAAACAGATTATCGGGAGTGGTAAACATGGATTCACCAAGCGGAACTCATGTTTGACCAATCTGATAGCCTTCTGTGATGGAATGACTGGCTGGGTGGATGAGGGGAGAGCAGTGGATGTTGTCTACCTTGACTTCAGCAAGGCTTTTGACACTGTCTCCCACAACATCCTCATAGGCAAGCTTAGGAAGTGTGGGCTGGATGAGTGGCCAGCGAGGTGGATTGAGAACTGGCTGAACGGCAGAGCTTGGAGGGTTGTGATCAGTGGCACAGAGTCTAGTTGGAGGTCTGTGACAAGTGGTGTTCCCACCCCACAAGGGGTCAGTACTGGGTCCAGTCCTGTTCAACATATTCATCAATGACCTGGATGAAGGGGTAGAGGGTACCATCAGCAAGTTTGCTGATGACACAAAACTGGGAGGGGTGGCTGACACACCAGAAGGCTGTGCTGCCATTCAGCGTGACCTGGACAGGCTGGAGAGTTGGGCAGAGAGAAACCTCATGAAGTTCAACAAGGGCAAGTGTAAGGCACCGCACTTGGGGAGGAATAACCCCATGCACCAGTACGGGTTAGGGGCTGACCTGCTGGAAAGCAGCTCGGTGGAAAGGGACCTGGCAGTCCTGGTTGACAACAGGATGACCATGAGCCAGCAATGTGCCCTTGTGGCCAAGGCGGCCAATGGCATCCTGGGGTGCATCAAGAGGTGTGTGGCCAGCAGGTCATGGGAGGTTATCCTCCCCCTCTCCTCTGCCCTGCTGAGGCTGCACCTGGAGTCCTGTGTCCAGTTCTGGGCTCCCCAGTTCAAGAAAGACAGGGGACTACTGGACAGAGTCCAGCAAAGGGCTACAAAGATGATCAAGGGAATGGAGCACCTCTGTTATGAGGAAAGACTGAGAGACCTGAGTCTGTTTAGCCTGGAGAAGAGAACACTGAGAGGGGATCTCATCTGTGCTTATAAATATGTAAAGGGCCAGTGTCAAGAGGATGGGGCCAGATTATTTTCAGTGGTGCCCAGTGACAGGACAAAGGGCAATGGGCACAAACTGGAACACAGGAAGTTCCTATCTCAACATGGGGAACTGAACTTCACTTTGAGGGTGGCAGAGCACTGGAACAGGCTGCCCAGAGAGGTCGTGGAGTCTCCTTCTCTGGAGATACTCAAAACCCGCCTGGATGCCGTCCTGTGCAACCTGCTCTAGGTGTCCCTGCTCTGGCAGGGGAGTTGGACTAGATGATCTCCAGAGGTCCCTTCCAACCCCTACCATTCTGTGACTCTGTGAAAAAGCCACGTCCTGAGCAAGCATCACCCCAGCAGTCTGGGACAAAGAAGGAACATTCCTCTCCAAGGGAAAGGCGGGCCATGTTCTCAGTTCTCTGCACGAAACACGGATTCAGTAGTTCAAAAGGGAAAACTGATCATTCACAAAACATAAAATGACAGAAAAGTCAATGAAATAGAGCGCCTGACTCAATCAGCCTTCACACTTCAGAGGTTTCACCAGAAGCAGGTCAGAAAAAGAAGTTTTATATAATTATCTCTGGCATAGAAAAATAAGAGTTTTGTATATCACAAAATTTTTGGACTTTCTTCTTCTCTATGATAACACAATTTAAATTGAACAGCCAGAAGGCCATTCATGTAACAAAATATTTTTGTTTAACCTTTTTCAAGGAACAGCAGTAAATCTGAAAGCATGCAGTTGTGCAACTGGTGTAAAATAATGTGAAATGATACAGTATTCTCACCTGTATTTAGAGGATACCTAACTTCAGAATAGAAAGGCAGCTTCTGCAGACAACCCCCACTGCTGCCAGGCTTCCCGCGCTCTGTGCCACAATTGTTAGACTACTATGAAGCAAATCATTAATCTCTGGCCAGCGAGTTGGTCAGCAGTTTGAGCAGAGTATGCAGAATCTCGTGTAAGCGCAAAACTGTCTCGGCAGCTCACTGCAAAGTTAAAATACAGAACCCAAGTGCCTGCTGAAGTGCCAGGGCTGGTGGAAGCTCCCGAGCGGCCCCGAGGCCATCCCAGCAAGCAGCTGTGGTTTTCTTTCTTCTCCTCCGTGTTTAATTCTCCCCCACCTCTGCACCCACCAAAAATTATTCTAAAAAAAAGAATTACTCTCCCTAGTCCTTCATGAAAGAAATCACTCCAGTGAACACCGAGTTTCACTGTTTTCCATGCAGATGCCTGTAAGAGTGTATTAGTCAGGAAAAAAAAAAAAATTACAATATTTTATATTACCAAGAATATATATAAACTTTCAACGGAAATTTGTTGCATTGCCGCAAAACCACCTGAAACAACTTTAGTAGATAGATTCTTCTGAAGAAACTGAAAAAGGGAAAGCAACAGCTTTTCCCATAAATTAATTGGGAAAAATCTGATTTTCACTTGTAATCATCTCAGCTACAGCAGATAAATGATTTGTGCCTATGATTTTAAATATCCTCACTAAATTTTATTTAATGGCAGAATAAAAAAAAATAAAATCCAGTTATTCTAAGTATTACGTAATACTGGCAGTGGCACATAGAGAACCAATGCGATATCGTTATCAGCTGCAGCTGTTCAGTTACTCAAACCCTCCCACAGCAAACCAGAAGTTTTTAAGACACAGGTATACTCACATCCAGGTGATACCGGGCACACTGTAATAGGGTGAAAATGCTGGGGAGGGGGGGAAGAAAAGGAATAAAAAACCCTAAAAAACAAACAAAGAAAACAAAGAAGCAAAACCCAACACCCCCCCCCCCCAAAATTCAGAATAAAATCCCAAATGATCAAAATAAACTTTTCCTAGGATTACACAGCCTTTTATAGTGGCAGCACAATGCAACCCAGGATAGTTAAAATCAATAGTTGTAATAAGTAATGTCAGATAAACTGATTTGCCAGAGCACATGCCAGCCAGTCACGGTATGAAATTATTCTTAATTGCACTAGTTTGACTGAAGTGAACTTAATGGAGGGTACAAATGCTGCATCTCCTATCGGACAGGAAAATTCTTCACTGGGGTATACTTCAATGGCCTACCACTGCCTGCCCCAGCGCTGAACAGGCTAACAACGGTTATATTTTTCCCATTATACTCAAAACCACAATATATACAAAAATACTTTTATTTAAAAAAACATTCAATCCAGCCTATTATGAAGTCTAAAACAACCGCTTGCTTACAACTTGCAAGTTCAGCGGCTCATGTCACATTGGCAGCTTTTAATGTGCCAAGAAAACTAATCACATCTAAGTTGCATAAACACGCAAACCTCCAAAAGAGGCAAAGTTCACCCTTGGCTAGAAGATACACAGGTTCCTCTGCACGTGGATGGAGAAAGCACTGCAGATCTTCTGCAGTGGAAATCTGCTACACTTTCTCATGGTTGATACTACAAGTCTGTGCTGTTCACAACCCAGTTTTCCACAAATCTCAGCTGATCAGCCTTTTTATTCCTTTTCTTCTAAGAGGAAAGAAGCACGTTAGGTCTCTGGGCCTAAAAAGGTATCTTTTTGTCTGAATTTTGAAACACACCCGTTTGACAAGAAGACACAGGAAAACAGGTAATCAAAATATTCTTTATTAATCATTTCAGAAGTCATCTTCTGAGTCATTATCCTGAATTTTTTGCAGTGGCCGCTTAACACCAATTATTAAATCTATGGAGAGAAGCTCTGTAACACAATGAAGAACTGAAATGACTAACTGGTATTTGCAATATGCTGATTCTAAGCCTCTCTCGTTCACAGGCAGTGGCTGATTTTTTCTGAGGGCATTTACGACTTTGAGATAGAATTTGGTAAAGCTGTTCCGTTCCGTTGTCCCGTATAAGGCCTTAGGAATACTTAGCAAAGCATCAGCAACTACATTAGATATGACAGCTACCTCTGACTGCTGAAACTGTTTTGCATAGTGCTGAATATAATAGTGTAACAGGATTTCAAAGTAACCTCCTACTGGCAAAACCGATCCTGCTTCTATGAGGGAGTTGGAATAATTCTGTGCAACACTTACACAACTCTCTTTATGTTTAAATGGAACTATATTGCAACTTGTTTGCTCTAGATCTTTGCCAACATCTAGGCGTTCACACGCAGTAATGACATAATCTGCTGCTGATACAGCAGCGCTGTAGTTATTTTGATAGTCCACAAGTGAATCACTTTTACACTTCTCGTGCAAGTCACCCAGATGCTTCCATTTTGCATGTGGTTTCTGTATGTCTCTTGAAGACCCATCTCCTTCAGTGGCAACGCTGAATTCTTTGTTGTGCGAGATGGGATTTGAGAGTATTTGCAAGTCTGTTTGCACAGGTGCCGGACTGTCACTTCCCTGCAAGTCGGGGTCTACAATTTGTGACTCTGTTTCGTCCCTGTGTGTTTGCAGTTGTTGTTCAGAAACCTGATTACTGTTACAAGAAATATTTTCTCTTATGAGCTGCTTCTGAGTAGCTGAAGAATGCCAGCTACAAACATCTGCAGCTTCATTCTGGCTTTCACCTTCTGCTTTGCATTCCTCCCTTTGATCAACTCTCTTAAATAGCTGCTGCAGCATTGTAAACGCCCCTTGCAAAGCAGCAGCATGTTGCTCATTAACACCATCGACCGGCCCACAAAGAATTAAGCAATGGGGCTGAAAGGCACACACGCTGGTGAAGCCAACGTGAACGTATCTCTTCGAGCCCAGCAGCAAGGGCTGGCAAAATGTTGCCACCGCGGTTTCAGTGATTTCTCTGTGTATGTTATCACCAAAAGGTGCGTAAGGCGAGACTCCTGTGATTTCATGGATAAGGGCAATTTCTTCTGACGATAAGCACTCTACCACAGATACACCGTGTAATTTTGCATGGTAGATAACTACTTCCTCTTGCTTCACGCTCGACAGTAACAGCTTAACGTTGTTTCTCTGCAAGTGTTTCATTAAGGCCTCCGTCCTCCTCGAGATCCAGCACAGGGAGGCCTGATACTGACCCTCGGACTCGACGGCAAACTCGACGCCGGCGGCGGGCAGGGGGGGCCGCAGGGGCTCGGTGACCAGCACGGCCCGCAGGTCGCCTCCCGCCGGGCAATAGGCCGCGAAGTCCCTGCGGAGGACGAGCCCGGGCAGGACCCTGGAGCTGCCCACGGGGAGGCCGGCCACGGCGGCGTACAGCTCCGCGAAGCGGCGGCCGAGAAAGCGCAGCACCTGCGGGCGGAGGGAGGCGGCCGGGGCGCAGCAGCGGCGGCAGAACTGGCCGCAGAGCCGGGCCAGCAGCCGCCGCTCGCCCGGCCCCAGCCGGCCGCCCAGGTAGGCCTCTAGCAGCGCCTCCAGGGCGCCCGCCTCCCCCTGCCGCTCGGGGAGAGCCGACAGCAGGTGCCCCCTCAGGCCCTGCGCCACGGCCCGCTCCAGCACCTCCGCCTCGAAGACCCGCAGCGCCCGCCGCAGGCCTCCGCCCGCCGCCCGCAGGCCGCCCAGCACGCCGGCCAGCAGCACCACGAACGTCTTGGCGCCGTCCCCCGTCGCGGCGCGGTGGCTGCAGGCGCAGGCCGCCATCATCCTGCGGGCACACGGGCGGTTAGGCGGAACCGCGCCC
>VFFE01007587.1:1612852-1626260 GCA_008921705.1 Burhinus oedicnemus | reverse complement strand
GCTCCAGGCTGAGCGCCTCCAGCAGGCGCCGCCCGTCCCGCGTCAGCAGCGCCTCGCCGGTGGGCCGCACCAGCAACGCCCGCCCGCCCCGCGGCCCCAGGGCGCCGCGCACCGCGCCCGCCAGCGCCGCCGCCTCCTGCGCCAGCCGCCCCGGCTCCGGCCGCCGCGCCACGGCCATGGCCGCCGCCCCGCCGCGCCCCTTCCGGTTGCGCACAGCGCTCCGGAGCTACGGCGGAGGGAGGCGCATGCGCGGCGCCGTGAAGAGAAGCCGCGACCCGGCCCCGGGGGAAGGGGAGAGCGGCGGAGAGAGGCGAGCGGCGCGGAGGTGCGACACGTCTTTATTGGGTGCGGCGGCGCGGCAGGGCCGGGCCAGGGCCGGCCCCGCTTCTGCCGCCCGGTAACAATTCAGACCCCTTAAACAAACGGGAACGGCGGCGAAGGAGCAGGTACACAGCGGTAGGGGCGGGCTCGGTGTCGTGAAGACTCATTTTCCCACTTGGTCAGAGGAAGGGCCTGTCACAGGTCGGTGGCAGAGGGCAGCGGCGGCCCGGAGCCTGCCCGCCCTCCCCAGCCTGCGGGGCGGGGGCCTGAAGGATAAAAAGCCGAAATAACCTGTCTGTGAGGTGTTACGTGACTTTTTCTGTAATACCACAAAGTCGTGCAGCTTCGTTGTCTCAAACACCAGAAATTCTCCACTTGCGGCTCAGCGGCCAGAAGAGGGAATAATTTAATGTGTTTTAACAGTGGAATTTTTTTTTTTCCCCCCAGAGTCTGACTAAGTAGGAAAGTCAGTTTTCAAACACAAAAGCCCTCACAAAAGGTCAGATGTTACATATGGCACAAACTTGACAAATCTTCTTTACATATCTCAGAACAGCAAGAAACCCATCAAGAAGGCACTGTTTACAATACTTGAATATCTGCGAAATTTTCTGTGATTTGAGGATACCCTTGAAATAACAATGCTTAAAACTCAGAGATGTACAGAATCCTTGTTACATGTTATGTACACAAACAGTGGTGAAGTAATAGCCTTTAAGAAGCAATGTAAAACCTTGAATCCAAAGTCTGTTTCATAAACACCAGTCTAGCAAAAAAAAAAAAAAAATTCTCAAAGGCACAGGAGGGCAGCGAACAACAAACAAAAAAGGGAAGAAACCACCATCACTACATTTTATGGGATAACCTTTCAAATAATTTATGAGATTTAATTGAGGGGGAGATGGGTGGGGAAACAACCAGGCTATACCCTCATTAAGTAACGTCAACTATTTGAAAGGAATCAACTTGTGAAATGCAAGAAATATCATCTACTGCTGAAACTGATACTTGCTGCATTTCACGTGGCATATTTACTTTTTCTTACCTTAGGTCATCTGTACCTAACTAGGCAATCTGTACCTAAGTGCCAAATTAAAGGCTTAGAGTGCACTTGAAAAAAAAAAAAACAAAAAAAACCAACCAAAAAAACAAAACAAAACCAAAACAACAAAAACACGTCGTAACAAATTCTGAAAATATTTCCTGTACAAGAAAGAAATGAAACAAGCTTTGTAAATCAAATGTGAAAGCAAGTGCTGTTTTAAACTTTAAAAACTAGGAGGAGGCCACAGCCCTCAAACAACTGCAAACTGTACAATCAATTTTTATGGCTATGTGCAGAGCTCAGTCTTAAGTACATAATATTCAAGATCAGCTACACATCATGGTTAAAAAGGACAATGGTGATGCGCTAAAGAAAAGGCTTTATATACGCCTGTGACCAGCTGTACTGTAAAAATCAGGCAAGAAATTTGTTCTATTCACATGTGGGAACATCATACAAAACCCAGCAAAATCAGGAATTACCAGGTTTTTGATGTACTACTTAGAATTTAAGTTATCTAATCATACAGTCAAGCAGAACTTTTCAAAAAGTTTCATCACATATCCTTCCTGGACCATCACTAAAACCACTTTCACAACAGACTTAAACTCTAAAAAATAAGCTGAAAAGGAAAATAAGCACAGGCATTTTGTCTCGCTCTGTTCAAGTCTTCTACGTATCTTGAGCTGAGCGTGAGTTTCAGATGTGGAGTATCTGTTTAGTCTGACATCGTCCGACACCGCGCTGCCAGCCAGCTGCCTGGGTCAAATCCACACTTATTACCACGCAGTCCATGTAAAAATACATGCAGACTGTGTCATTAACTGATCTTGAATAAAGTGATTAAAAAAATCAACATGAAAGGGCAGAAGGGCATTTCTATTTACAAGGGACATAAAAGCTTGTAACTATCAGCCAAGAGTTTCAGCACCACAGATTTAGCAGAGTATTGTTTTAGGGGATCAAAGTTATTGCCCAAATTCTCACTCATTTCCTCATTACTCCCATGCACAGAGTATGCTTAAAGGCTTGTAATGGATCTTAAGACAAATGAAGCTTTGACATCTGAATGCAATAATGAATAGCCAAATTCCAGGCTGAGAACATTAAATGAATGCTGTTATACTCTGCTTTCTTCATGCTATTTTATACATGGCTAACAACTTCAGTTTCTGTTTAGAGACTTAATTTAGGGATTCTTTTTTTATTTTTTTTTAAACTATATTCACAAATTGTAGCTCATCAGCTGTAGATATAATAGAAGCCCAATCAAGCTTGGTCTTGCCAACGTACACAAGATCGCTCTGGTTAAGGTACCACATTCCAGAAAATGATCCAAGACCAAACTATGCTAATATGAAGCTGTAAGAAATGAGCTGAAGTTGACTGCTTAAGCAATAAACTTTCACCTAGCTGAGGGCCAAAGAAGGGGAAAGGTAAAAGAGAAGCAGAGGTGTGTGAAGATGTCAGCCACAGAAATACACGAGCTAGACTGACAAACAACAAGTAAATAGTAATTTCACTAAACACTGGGTGAGACTGATGCAGAACAGAAAGGTAGATCACCTGGAGAGTCAGGGAGGCTGCCCAAGGCAGAGGGACAACAGGGCCATGGCAAAAAGCTGAAAGTGACCTTTGAACTGTTCCACTGCTCAGGATGGACTTGATTTCTGAGAGGATCCTCTGACAACAAACTTGGCTGCCCTTTGCATTGTGCCGCTTATCCTCCGGTTGTCTCATCTGGGTTACTGAGAGCACCTTTACAATACTACAGCCCCTTTTTGACTTGGTACACTTGACTGGCATAAGGAATTCACCAGATAAACACTGGCACTAAATTTTTTTGCTGGAATTTTACAAGTTCTATACATGCATATATTTCTTCAAATAAAAATGTTAGAAACCCTGGTTTTAAATTGAAACTTAAGCTTCACATTAATTTGTATGGCTACAGCATAATAAATAGGAGCATCGGTGTGTTCTGTTAGGTAGTATATACTGCAGTAAGGTGGAGTTTAACAGAGACTTAGGGTTTCACTCATTTGTTTTGATATGTGTGTCGTTAGCTATCCACAATTTCTGAAGACTTTCCCCTTGTAAACACACATGTTTTCATTTGCAAGTGAACTCATGACAGTGCCTGAATTCTGTTCTACATTGTCTGCCTTTTGGGAGGTTCAACTCAAGCTACATACTAAGCACACATTTGCATCTTCACATTTTGTTTCAAAAATAAGAAGAGTCCTGGCATCAGCAGTCTGTCTGCTTACTGTGACATGGCCATACACAAATGTAAATTCAAATTACCAAGACTTACAAACATACTGTAAATCCTTGACATTTGCAATTCATGAGACACAATTGACCAAGACAGTATCTTCCCTGGTGCTGTACTGTTAAAAATGTGCTCTGTACAGTAGATGCAGGAATGTTTTTATGCAGAATCTGAAGTTTTAAAAATATAAAAATAAAACAGCTGGCTTACAAGCCACTATAGTAATTCAGGATAAAAACTCATACTTCCAAAACAAATCAAGGACGTTACATTACAGAATTCCCAAAGACTCCAGCTTTTTACTTGCCAGTTCCTAACACTCATGATCTTTGTATAATAATGTATTTGTTTGACCTTAAACAAAAGTTTACTTCCAAACACCCAACGCCATTTACAAAAACTGTTGGCTACTTCAAAAGTTCCTTTGTTACAAAAATGATGAGTATAAATGTAACAAAGTATGCTCATTTATCGTTCTACCGTAAAAGGAATCACATTCTACCTACAGGGTCTGACCTCTGAAATTTCAACTTCATCTATTCTGTGGTGAAGATTCATCAGTACAGCATATGACATAATATAAAACACAAGGCTGATGTCGTATATCTGCGAGACAGAGGCACACACCAGGAGCAAGAGTGTACTGGCACTTACACAATTCTTACTTCAACTGGGTAGACGGGATATGATTCTGAACCATGGATGCTGAGGCAAAGTTCTGTAAGTTGTTGCTACAGGGCTCTTTTAGATAATATTGCATCATTTAAAGTCCAACTTAAAATATGGTCCCCCAGTAACAGTTCGATCATTCCAGTTCAGAAAGGCCCTTGTTCACACTTCCTATTTGAACAAGAAATTAATGATAAGCTGTAGCAGAACCACGAGTAAAATGAAGACATAGTGCTTAAACTGCAAGAAATGGTAGTCCACGGGTGGTGAATTAGAAGTGACTCTATTTCGTAGAGCCATAATGTCCCTGTAAGACAGAAAATAATATCCTGTAAATTACAGTCCAGACAATTTGGCATTTTCTAGTATGTTAGGGCTTCCTGCAGAAGACAGCTTTTGAGGAAAATTACGAAACATTAATGAGCAATCAACATTTAGGGAGAAGGGTAGTTTAAAGACATCAAGGTTCTAATGCAGAAATACACATACCAGCCTCCAAGGAAAAAAGGCTAGAAAATGAGTATTCTCTAAACCATTTTAAAGCATTTTATTTAGTACTACCTCTTAATGTCTTCTTGCGTTTCCTTTATAGATTCAATGGCACTCTGCAGTTCACCAAGGTCTGTCCCTTTCTTCCTTATTCTTGTATTATGCTTCAGAAGTTGCGCTAGAATGATATAAAAGCCAGATGTAATTCACAGAAGTGACTGCTAAGTCAAAAAGGAACAAAGTACTAATGACAAACTAAACCAGCTGCAAAAATGAGGAGAGAGTTTTCTAACTAAGCTTCTACTGAAAACTAAAGCTTTATTTCAGAGTCACCTATAGCACAGAAGGACAGCAAGTTAAGCGCTTGAAGTATCTTAAAACACTCACTATATTGTTTAATTTCTGCAAGCATTATCAAAAACAAAAATCTCCCTTCTAGCAACATACTGATCTACAAATTAAAACAATTCATCTTGTTTTAAGAAGGAGAAGAGATTACAAACATGATTTTTTTCCCCAGATACTAAATATGTGCAGCACTTAAGCCTACCTACACTACGTACTGATGTTTAAGAGGACAGGAAGTTTGCAATTAAAACCATAAGCCATTCTGCTCCTTTTGTTTTTCCAGAATGTGCTTCATGTTGGATAGAACTGTGATCTAAAGCATGCACTATTTCACAATACAAGCATCGAAATAAGAAGAGCATGTGTGACTACAGAAGTCTATTTCACTGTCAAATAAACTTCTTATTTCTGTATGCAAATGTATCTTTTCTTACCTTCACTCCCAGAGGAATCCTGGTTATCAGGCTCCGGGGATGAGAAACCACACTCTCCTTTCTTCTGACTGGCTGGCTTTCGTTTGATTTTTGGAACACTAACCTACAGTTGATAAACTTACGTATTATTTCCAGAGAATCAGAACTGTATCAAAGCAGCACATTCCAATAATGATAGTTAAAAACACAATATCTAATGGAAGTCTAAGTTAAAATTTTTGTTGTATAAGCAGTCTGAAGTTTGTGCACCTTCCTATTTAAGGGAAAATACACATTAAACTGTTGAGTTCAAGTTTGCATATTTTATATTCCTATCCAATCAAGTCATCTCTACTGCTTAGGATGCAACACAGAAGTGAAGGACTACAGACAGGGTGAACTACATGTAGGATAACAATAGTATTTCTTATTGCTCCCAACGCTTTGATGACCTTTATACACATAATGCAATACATACAAGTCCCTGGATCTTGCTGCACCTGCTAACAGAACTGGAACATACCATTGGCGTCCGGTGTCGAACTTTTGTTTGGATGGTGCCATCTTTTTCAAATTGGATCATATCATTCAAAGGGTCCCATGGTCTGGTACTAGACAAAATGAATGTAATTGATTAACACCACAGCAATTTAAATAAGAAATATTTTCCTGCTCAGAAATTATTTGGTATGAACAGGTTAAAGTGCTCTCTCCTTATACAGAAGTCAGACATGGAACAAGCGACCCTATCTTCCACCTATAGCCCAGTCCTAACCTGAAGGGCCAAGACAGCCAAAAAATAAACTTCAGATCCAGGTCAAACCCTCAGCCAGCTGGTAAAAGTACAAGCTATTGTATTAACCAACAATATCATTCTGAATTTATCTGGCAAGTGACATGTATTTGTCAAACATCGAGAAGTTTCTGCTTAATGTACAGTTATTATTTCAGAACTACAGCAAAAGTAGGGGATTTTGTAAATCGTTGTTATTATGGACTGCTTTTTTGTTTTGTTATTTTTTTTGTTTTGTTTTGTTTTTTTCTTTTGAAAGATGCCTAGGAAGGAAAGGTTAAGAATCAGTCACCTCAAACCTGCTTTCATCCCAAAGTGGCTAACGGAAATCAAGACTGGTTTCAAGAGGCACTAATGAGCTATGTACAGTTTGCTTGTTCTGATTTTTTAAGAGTGCTTTTCCAAGTACAGGCTGATAGAGAATGAAAAGATCAAAAAAAAAAAAAATCAAGCAAAAGTCACATAGCTCACTGGAGAACAAGAAGCAGCCAAAGGCAAAGACCGACATCCACACTGATTACAGCCTTTTCAGGATAGAAACTGCAAGTCAGCTGCATGAAGATCATTCTGATGCACAGCTTTAGCGAGAGTAGATTAAGCATGGATTTCCTTTCATCTTCTCCTGTATGCCTTTTAAAACATTTATAGCTGTTTCAGATGTTGTGAACATAGACCTGCATTTACATCTTGGCTTAACCTGACTTGAATTAAATGTCATCTAAGGTAACTGGGTAAGAACAAGCCATTGCTCTCCCAAAGGTCTTTTGTATCTGTAATCCAGATGCCTTAACAAATGCCACAGCTCACTGAACACATCTTTCAAAGTTAGTGTAAAAGACTGCTATTTGCATGGGCCAGGTGGTGAGCTGGCATTATATACATAAAAGGAGACAGAAGGTTCTTCCAGGGACTGCTGACAGTGCAGACTGCTTTCTAGCACATAGCAAAATTTCTGTGGCACATCCTTGAACCACAAGGCGCCAAGGAGACAAGAAATAATGCAGATTAACAAGATAGGTCTTAAAGCTGCAGGGGATAGTTTAACATATTTAAAGTGCAGTACTTTTCCTGACTGTTTTACACAGGGTTCAACGATATGGGCAGTCAATTCAGCTGGACTATTCACAATTCTTCTAACAGGAAGCGGCATCAACAGCACTAGAAGGTTCAAACCAAGACAGGGTGTTTCACAGAGCATTTCATAGAATCACAGAATCATTTAGGTTGGAAAAGACCTTTAAGATCATCTAGTCCAACCATTGACCCTACTCTACCAGGTCTGCCACTAAACCATGTCTCTAAGCACCACATCTACATGACTTTTAAACACATCTAGGGATGGTGACTCAACCACCTCCCTGGGAAGCCTGTTCCAATGTTTGATAACTCTTTCAGTGAAAATTTTTTTCCTAATGTCCAGCCTAAGTCTAGTTGGGGAATTCCCTGCTGCAGGATGTTTTGGGTGGTAAAAGCCTGCACAGACTTAAGAGGAAACCAAGGAAATACATGGAAAAGAAACCTACTGAGAGTTGCTAAATACACAGAATCCCTGCTTTGTTCCAGGAAACCTCCGAGTTGCAAATTTGCTGGAGACATGAAGAGTACTCAGAATTCTTGTACTCTTCCCTATACATACACTTAGGCTACTGCCCCAATCCTGCCATTCTTGTACAGAAAGGTGAAGCGTTCCCAGGTTTAGCCATGGGAATACACTTCCAGCATCAGTGGCTTCAAAATTACTTAACTCAGAGTATATCATCTTTGGATATTTTACTTTTACAGTCCTTGCAATATAGAAGCATGCTGGGTATTGTAACAGAATCAGGAGAATGTGGGTGTTCTGTGAAAACCATCACTAGCAAAGGGCTCAGCTCCAAGCTGACTCTTGCAAGAGTCGGTGAGAACAAAGAATGCATCCCAGCACTTAGAGAGGCAGCTGCATCTTCATCTTCTGATCCAGATCATCACACAAAGAGCTTCACAGACACTCATGTGCACGGGGCGTATTTGACAGCTGAGCTGAGCTACCTGGTCCCAGCATTAACCACTGCTGTAAACCTATTACTCTCAGAGTTAGAATAACTTATAACAAATTAAATAGCTCAGTTCAATTAAGCACAGGCTTTTCTGATTTCCAGTTGGTATGCCCATATGTGCCATATTTTCCAGTCTGGGAAAAATCTGTGTAGCTGCTCTGGTCAGTCTCGGGGGGAAAAAAAAAAAAGGAGCACAATGCATCCCAAAGTGCCAGGCCCAAGAAACTCTAGAACATAGTATGAATTTGTCAAGGCACATAACCATAAAAAAAAAAAAAAAAAAAAAAAAAAAAGAGCCCATTTCAATGGCTACACGGAACATGGTTTCCTGCATTAGCAATCACTGCCTTTTCAACATGACATATTAACATCCTCTCTTTGGTGAAAGGCCTACCAAGTTCAGCTAAAAAATTACGCATTTTAACTAAAACACATGAATAGGAATATCAAGTAGTGTTGCACATTTCATGAGTTTGAACTCAGCTATGTATCCGAGTTCTTTTGCTCCTGAAAGCACAGCAAGAGGCTCAGCGACGCTACCAGGCATTTAACAAACAGTTTTTATTACAAGCACTCCAGGACTCACTCGGCATATTTGTAGTGCCATTCTCCTGTGACTGAATCCTGATCGAACAGCTTGCACGTCCACTCTTCACCCTTAAGTTTCCTCTCCTTGGCACTCCTTCTCTGAGCTTCTTCCAGAACGTACTTCTCTTGAGTAGCTTCTGTTTGGTCTTTATTATTTATTGCTCTTGTCACTTGTTGCCAAAGCCTGACAAACGAGCAATATAGAGTTACAATCTGGTTGACAGAAATAATTGCAAACATTTCCTTAATTATAGGCTAAGTAAAGGGATCAACCTCTAAGAGAGTATTACCCTGTTGTATCTACATTTCTATCATGAATCTCCATGATTTTAAGGTTTGTAAATAACGACATTGTATTTAACAGTGTGGCTTTCTTGTTTTACAGGTCAGTATCAGCAAACATGGGAAGGAAAGAAATGCTGTTTTATTCCTAATTTGTTCAATGTTCAAACCATAAAATTTGTTCATAATTCGGAGAAGACTGAGTTTTATTTTGTCAAAATAATTATACATGGTTCTAAAGTGAACTTACTTCTCTGACTCAAAGTCATCTTGCTCTTCAAACTTCACTGTGTATCTAGGTAATCTACGCTGCTTGATATCAGATGTTGGGTTCCAGAATGTCTCTGAAACATCTGTCTTCTTGTCACTAATAGTAACTTCACTGTCCTGTAACATACATAATTCAGTCACCTTAACTGTAATAATCTCAGAGTGCCAAAATAACAAAAAAGAAGAATAAGCAGATTTTTTTGTAATGAGCATTTATTTTCTTTTGGATGCATGTAGTTAAGAATAATTGGATATGCTAACTTTAAAATTCAATTTCTGCAGTCTGTTCTAGTTCTAACTTGGAACAGAGATGCAATGGAACCATTACCACGGCCAAAAAAGAGTGGTGCCAGTGTCATTTCACCAGAACTGAAACAAGTTTAAACATTTCATGCTGGTGCCTTAACAGTTCTTCATAATACTAACACATATACTAAAAACATGTCACAAGCTGAAATGTATTTTCTTCATGAACTACTCAAAGGTACACAACTTCTCCACTTTTTAACAGTTTCAAGTAACATGATGTTGATTCTATATTTTGAGAACTGTCTAACTATAAAGAGTTACTTTCTATCAAATGGTACTTAATCAACTCTTTTTTTTAAACTTGAGTCTTTTTTGTAACTAAGTGCTATTTTCACCTATCTCAACTAAAAGCCAGAATTTATAAAATACCATCTTTCAGCACTTACCCAGTGACCCTCCAAAATAGCCAGAACTTCTTTGCCAAGCTTAATTTTCCCTGATATTTGGTTAACACTGTCATTGTTACCCAAAAAAGGCTGCAAAACAAAAAGAAATGCTTTCGTGCTTATTTTGATAGCAAATTATTTTTCCATTTATGTTTAGCGTTAAGGAAAAAAGTGCATTTACGAAAATGAAGTAAACAGCCCTGATGGCTTTTAATATTATAACTTCTGCCTATTTAATCCCCAAAACAAGTCCAAACCCATACTTCTCATGCTGTATTTTCTTGAAAGATTTGCTGAGCAAAAGCATTGTCTAAGAAACGTGGAAAGAAAACAGAAACCAATGCAGAAAACAGTGACACAATGGTATCTTGGAGGAAATAGTAATTTGCTACACTAATTTCACCACTTTGCCAAGGACCATTTGTTACTAGAGATTAACTTGTGCAGAAATAATAACAAAAATGATTGCCAGGGATTTTCTTTGGCCTTTTTGATAGTCTGCACATGTACCCTATGCGCTGACGAGGCAAAACATCAATTAACACAGCCTCCTAACTTACATGTTTCAACTGAATACAGTTTGCGTCTCCACACGCACACTTCTTAACAACTATTTGTTCAGCATTAAATCAGTTTCTGCCTCAAAGATGGCAAATGTATTTTTCAGAAGGGCAAGCCACCTATAAGTATTTTAAAAACCTTTGTTTAGCTTTTGTGAGTGGCAAGGTGCCAAAAATACTCCATATAAACTAATGCACTGGGCATTAGGCTGATCTAAATGTTAGCTAAAGCCTTTGCATCATCTTTATTCAAGGTATCATAAGCAACTTAAATTTTAACCAGGATGGAAGAGGGAACCTGTGTCTGTGTTCTTCTCCAAAGGCTCTCCAGGAGTTTAAAAAGTCCCTGAACGTTTTTGGAGAATTAAAGATCACCAACATATATTAACAACAGTACACAAAATACCTGCACCACTGATCAGATCACTAAACACTTCCCCTGTTCTTAGACTTTCATGGATACACACTGGTGCCACTGCTGGAGATAAGACACACTGTTCTTTTTACCTCCTAGAGCTGTTCGTAAGATTCATATAATTAACAGCATGTTTGCATCTGTTATCATCAGAGATGAAGACAGCACTGTAAATTTCAGTCAAAACCTTTGGACCCAGAAGAATACATTAAGAAAAGAGATGACAATACAATTCCTTTTTTTAAAAAAAAAAAATAAAAAAAAAAATCACTATTTGCTAGATACTCGTAACTGGATATGTAGCAGTTAAAATGAAAATTCCTGAGTTTCCAAAAAGACAATTCCATATTAAATCAGATCATATCTAAGGAGTGAACTAATAATTTTTTTTTAAATTATCATTATGCTCATTCTCCTTCTTGTGCCCGCTTACAGCATGTACTAACCTTGAGTTTGAATTCAATTGTTGCACTGTAGCCAGTTTTCTCACAGGTGATGTTGACTGTTCCCCCAAGCTCTAAGGTCATTGTGCCATAAAGAATTCCTGCAAGACAAAAAAAACAGCTAAAATGAATGTTTATAACTGAACAAGACAAAAAAACCCTAAGCTTTTTGGGCACAACTCCTAGAGTAAACACGTCTGTGCCAGAGGAAAAATCATCTTGTCAGATGACCTTTCCTAATGATAAGCATGATCCTTCTGCCAAATAAGATAACCCAAACAGAAACAAAAAGATCTAAGTGAATTACAAATGAGCAGGAAAAACAGTTTATTAAGACATATCTTTGGCAGCATATGCTGCTGGCTCTAGCCGGGGTGGTATTTACTCTTATTGGAGATGATTGCAGGAGGGCAGCTTTTGAGGCTAAGGTAGGGAAATAACTCTAGGACAAAGACAGCAAAGAAAAACTTCACTTGAACAAAAGCAGTATGTACAGTCAGACCACAGGTGAAGACAATCATGGACAACCAATACAAGACAACACTGATCACCTCTCTAAAGACTTTTGGAAGTACAAAGTTGACAATGCTGAGCACACTTTCTTTCCCATGATTACTGTCTTTCACGCTGCAATCCAACATTTGAAACACTGAATATATTTTACATAGAATGGATGCATGTGCAAATATGGTTTTTTCACCATGCACATTCTCCTTCACTGCATGTTCTTCTACTTTTGTCCCTCTTTATCAGCTTTATTAGTCACACTAGTTGTCCTTCCTGTTTGACTGGAATGTATGTATATATGTTATGTGCTTTTTAATTGTTAAGTATTATTTATATGAAAAAAAAATCCAAGAGAATATTAAAGACATCCATGAACAATGGAAAGACCAAACTGATGTAAAATTACCTAATTCTGCTAATTCATTTTCATACATCTCAAATTATGTATTATAGTTGCTGACAAAAAGGCTTCTGAAAGAGAATTCTGATAGAGAATATATAGGTAGATATACCTGAATAGGTAACAGTTTAAAAACCAGCAACTCTGCAACGTATTTTGTACTATCACCGACCTTCTAGAAAGCTTTACAAACTACTGATTCGTTTCTCCTAGTGAAACTAGAGACAAATGGTCATGATTTACACTCAGATCACACAGTGAGGTGTAGATACTACATTGCCTTTTACATTTACAGGAGGAAAATATTGGAAAAGCTCAAAACTGTTCTTTAAAAAAGCAACTTAAACAGTAAATTACTGTCATGGAACGACAGATAGCTATATATAGGCTGTTACCATTTATGAAAAAAATCTTTTTCTGTGCTAAAAAAATAGATCATTGCTTAAACAAAAGCTGTATTTTTCTCCTGATAAAATACGTGGAAACCTAGGGCCACCAACATTGCCAATGTTCAGAACACTCTTCTCAGATGACAATCTCAAATCCCACACAGCATACTATTTAGAATAATAAACTTCTGTTCTCATAACTTTGCCATCTAGAGAATGAAAAAAACCCCACTACCTTTACAATGAGCATATGGCATTGTCATTACATAGTCTTCTCCCCTATTTAGGAATGTTAGCCGTCCTTCTCCATCTAGTATGGCAGATAACGAATTCCCTGAAATTCAAAGACAGAAAATCACATTTCTCACCCTGCAAGACAATAGTCAACATTTCCTAATAACTCAGCAATAAAATTAAGAACATTAATATATTTAGCTTTGCAATCTATGCTGTCTAGTAAAGCCACTACA